>WOVY01010200.1:0-516217 GCA_013436015.1 Rhipicephalus annulatus | reverse complement strand
GAGTTACACCCCACCAGTAATGATAGAAGAAGTCAGAAAAGCTTTGGAGAGCATGCTCAGAGGCAAAGCTGCTGGTGAGGATCAAGTAACATCAGATCTGCTCAAAGATGGAGGACAGATTGTTTAGAAAAACTAGCCACTCTATTTACGAGGTGTCTCCTGACGGGAAAAGTACCAGAGTCTTGGAAGAACGCTAACATCATCTTAATACATAAGAAAGGAGATGACAAGGACTTGAAGAATTACAGGCCGATCAGCTTGCTCTCTGTAGTATACAAGCTATTTACAAAGGTAATTGCTAGCAGAGTAAAGAAAACATTAGAATTCAATCAACCAAAGGAACAAGCAGGATTTAGAACAGGCTACTCAACAATTGACCACATTCATACTATCAATCAGGTAATAGAGAAATGCTCAGAGTATAACCAACCACTATACATAGCCTTCATAGATTACGAGAAGGCGTTTGATTCAGTAGAAATATCAGCCGTCATGCAGACACTGCGGAATCAGGGCGTAGATGAAATATATATAAACATTCTGGAAGAAATATACAGGGGATCAATTGCTACCATAGTGCTTCATAAAGAAAGCAACAAAATACCAATAAAGAAGGGTGTAAGGCAGGGGGACACAATCTCCCCAATGCTATCCACTGCGTGCTTACAGGACGTTTTCAGAAGCCTAGAATGGGAACAGTTAGGGATAAGAGTTAATGGAGAGTACCTCAGTAACCTGCGCTTCGCCGATGACATTGCATTGTTGAGTAACTCGGGGGACGAATTGCAACTCATGATTACGGAGTTAGACAAGGAAAGCAGAAAGGTGGGTCTTAAAATTAATCTGCAGAAAACGAAAGTAATGTACAACAACCTCGGAAAGGAGCAGCGCTTTGCGATAGGTAATAGTGCACTTGAAGTTGTGAAGGAGTATGTCTACATAGGGCAAGTAATAACCGCAGAGCCTAACCACGAGATTGAAGTAACCAGAAGAATAAGAATGGGGTGGAGCACATTCGGCAGGCACTCTCAAATTATGACAAGTAGATTGCCACTGTCCCTCAAGAGGAAGGTATATAACAGCTGTATCTTGCCGGTACTTAGCTACGGAGCAGAAACCTGGAGACTCACAAAGAGGGTTCAACTTAAATTGAGGACGACGCAGCGAGCAATGGAAAGAAAAATGGTAGGTGTAACCTTAAGAGACAAGAAGAGAGCAGAGTGGATTAGGGGACAAACGGGAGTTAAGGATATCATAGCTGCAATAAAGAAGAGGAAATGGACATGGGCCGGGCATGTAGCACGTAGACAGGATAACCGCTGGTCATTAAGGGTCACCAACTAGATTCCCAGAGAAGGGAAGCGGGGTAGGGGGAGACAGAAGGTTAGGTGGGCAGATGAGATTAAGAAGTTTGCGGGTATAAATTGGCAACAGCAAGCACAGGACCGGGTTAACTGGCGGAACATGAGAGAGGCCTTTGTCCTGCAGTGGACGTAGACAGGCTGATGATGATGATGATGATGAGATGGCGCATGCCGTCACCCCAATTCAAAGAGAAGGCCTTTAATCATCATCATCATCATGTTAATAAGTATTACGGCTTGGTGGCGTTAGCCACCGCCCGATCTAAAGGGTACAGTCATATTAATCCATTTATTTATTGTTACGTGGACACGGTATGCCACGGAGGAAGAAAAAGTGCGGTATGCAGTGCATACAAAGAGGAGGAGGAAACTGCCGAACTTTTGTAAAGGGCTTCACCCTATGGTTCAGAATGATGGTGCAGAGTTTTTCAAAGCACTGGGGTTTTAGAGACAGGGAGGGCAAAATAGACATTAAGCTCGAAAAACTAGGAGGAGGTTATCTGATTGGTGGCTAAAGTCAAGGCACGAGGGAAAATTAAACCATTCACTGCAAAGTACCACCAGTATATACTTCACCAGTCCTATACTTTAGTATTTAAAGGGGAAAAAAAGATAGATCTAGTTGGTGGTTCACTAAGTGTTACGGCTGGGTGGCGTTGGCTGCCACCCGATCTGAAGGGTACAGCCACATCAGTTCATCAATCTATTCATTGAAAGTAAAGAAGAGAAAGGGTGTGGCAGCTGTTTTTGTGCTCACGCGGCAGGCATCTAAATAGAGGAGGCGTTGGATTGACGAGATGTAGGTTGCGGTAGCATTTAGCCGAAGAGGTTCCGCTCCGTGAGGTTCCGGTTGTGGTTCCGGTGTATATTAGGAAACTCTATGACCCGGACGGCCGTTCAATGAAAGTCGCAATGCGTTTCGTTTGATTTCGTGCGCCCAGCTGCAGCGAAGTAGCCCAGCTCAGCATACTCTTGGTTTCGATTGTCTCTACAAAGCCCGGAAAAGAGTCGCCTAGAGGGTGCTATGCTCTCTCAGATCACGGTATTGTGCACATTATCCCCCCTCAAGTTAAGCATGTCCTTAGCTGCCGCTCATTGGAGTGGTTGCAAGACTTGAAGGGACTGCGAAAACATGCTCACTCGGCACCTTCGCTCGTGCCACGGTGCCGTGCTCTGGGCAGTGCGAGGCGCGCGAAACGAGCGGGCAGCATGCTGGCGCGGCGCCGCATCGCAGCAGAGTGCCGACGGTGCCCTGCGGCTGAGCGACAGCTGCGTGGAGAAGCTGCGGCGCGTCGGGGTGGGCCGCGTGTTGCGGGTGTCCGTGGAAGGTGGTGGCTGCTCCGGCTTCCAGTACCGCTTCCAGCTCGAAGACCAGCCCGCACCGGACGACGTGCTCTTCGAACGCGACGGCGCCCGCGTTGTCGTGGACGGCGCATCGTTGGACCTGCTACGCGGCGCCACGCTGGACTACCAGGAGGAGCTCATCCGCTCAGCATTCCGCATCGTGGACAATCCGCAGGCGGAGCGCGGTTGCTCCTGTGGCGCCTCTTTCACCATCAAACTTTAGACCGCGGAAGTAAGACGCCGGACGTAGAGGCACATGTTTTAATAGAAACTGTAGCGCTTAGGCCAAGAAAAGTGATGCATGCAGTTGTATGGCTTACAGTCTATAGACGCATTTGAGATTACGTGTCATCAGAGTTTGCATGGCAGTTGGCGCAACGTATGAAATAAACTCTGCATCATAAGTAAATAGAGTCTGTATCAACATGAGCAACAAAAGAAGCTCAACTAAAGTTAATGCGTAAGGCAGGCAACCTCAAACAAGAGGTGGGCTGACGTCACCCTGAGTTTCACAGCAAAATAAGCACGGCCGTGAAGAATAATGCACATATATGGCATGGACTGTTCTTTTTTTCCTGGTGGGCAGGTACACAAGGAGTTCTCACGAGACCAGACATTAAAATCGCTGCACCAAGTGCTGTTGCAACAGAATGTTCGTTCATTAACAATTTGCGTGGCTTTGATCATCGGGCCTCGTTTGCACCAACACATCAATGGCCTCAGTTTCAGAACACAAGCAACACACGATTGCACACACACGGGGGAGCAGGAACTTGGCAGATATGGCAGAACGTGGCCTGCGATGAACATTCAGTTCGAGCACGTGAACATTCAGGCCACTGGGGGCGGGCTGTCCACGTGTCGTCGTCGTAGCTCCTGTAGAATTATGATCTCATTGGTGAGCCGGTTGTCCTCTCGAATTTTCTCCCGTATGGTCTTGGGGACGTCGGGTATGATCCAGCGAATGAGCGTCATCAGGAATGCAATTATATTCTGAAACGAAAGCACAAAGTTTTTCCCTGAATCGCAATGAAGTAGAAGTAGTCGCCATCATCATCAGCCTGATAGATGCTCACTGTAGGACAAAGACCTCTTTAACTTTCCTCCAATTAACGCAGTCCTGTGCTTGCTACGGCCACATTATCCCCTCAAGCTTCCTAATCTGACCTACACACCTATTCTTCTGCCTCCCCTTGGCATCCTTACCTTCTCTTGGAAGCGGGCCATTTACTGACCAGCCACTGCCTTGCCATTTAGCTACATTCCTATATTTATTTTTTCTTGATTTCAACAAAGATGTCTTCAACAAGTGCTTGTTTTTTCACACTCTGCGCTCTTCAGGTTACAGCTATTATTTTTCATTTCGTGGCTCACTAAGCTGTCTTCAATTTACAGGGCCCCTAAACCACCTCCAATATTTTCTCATACGTTTTAAGTAAACAAGCGCATCGTGTTCAGAATGCCGTCGCAATCTATGATTCTGCACATGGCAGTGCTGCAAGCCACTGGCACCCCATAAATTCCAGAATACAATCCCTCCCCTTCTCCAGGCTTCTCAGGTGACATTGAGAAGTGAATCTCTGACGCGCAACACAAATATGCTGTGATTGGTCGAGCAAGAGCCTACGGCTTCCGATTAGTCTGCAAAGCAGCTGTCCACGTTGCTTGTTGCTCGTCGTATTTCGAGTAGGGCATCGGCGACGACGTACGCTACACGAGCTTGGGAGAAGCATTCGGCGAGAGGACAAGATGGCTTTGGGAGAGGATACCAACCAAGGGTAGCGAAGGAAAGCGTGAAAGGAGTGATCGCCACATTTCAATATTCAAACGCATTTAACTCCGCTATTATGACATGGTTTTGAAAAATTCTCATGGCTCTGTGGTTGTTTTACACTCGCACACATCTTCCCCTCCACAACTGAATTTTGGCCTCTAAGTAGTTTAGGGGCCTTTTAGGCTAAACCCTTTTCATAGGCCTCCAGGTTTCCGAGCTGTAGGAAAGCACTGTTAGGATGCCACCGTTATAATCTTTTCTTCAGAGGGATACTGGTAAACTGTCATTCGTGGTCTCAAAATGCTTGGCAAACACACACTAACCCATTCTCAGTCTTATATAGTTAAATCGGTTACTAGGTTGTAAGTTTCGACTCACCTCAAAGAACAGCACAAAGGCAAACTTCCAGACTAGGATTTCAAAGTACTGCGATGTCCGCTTGTACTGGTTCTCAACCCATGGTGGTGTACGGTGGTCGGCATATCTGCGAGTGAATTTTTTTCTCCATCAAACCAGGCATCAATGCAGCGTATCACCAGTGCCACGTGGTGCACTGATCGGATTTCTCAACAGCGACTGGCACTTTCTATTCAGCTTGACTAAACCTTTGCGGCCCAAAACCTTTACCCACTTTTGAGCTCTATCAGTCCAAACTATTTTGCCAGTTTCGGGCGCCTCAAAGAAAAACATTAACTGTGAAAGTAAGCTCACAGGATGTTTATTTTCCCTCCTGCATTCTGCAGGCAACTCCTTTACCGTTGTTTGGCAGCTTATGATATAGCTCAAAACATTCTCCTGGGTGCAGGCCAGGGTTGTTGCCGCAGGTTTTGCAGAAAAACATGTGTTGTCTCCACCGCCACCGTTGTCGTCTTCGTCACTCACTTTTGTCGATTCACTGTCTGGTGGAGGCATGTAATTTTCTTCCTCACTAATTTCATCCTCGTTTTCACTGAAAGCACTACTGCAAAACGCATGCGGGGAATACGTGGCCATGTTTCTCAGTGAACCACGTGCAAGTGGCTAGGTTCTAGGCTCTGTGATGAACATAGTGCTGCACCCCAGTGTAATAAATAAAGTATACCTAACAAGGCTCACTTATTCCGCAATAGATGGCACTTCATGTATTTAAAAAATGTGCACAACTTGCAGGGAGAAAACTGCCATATTTTAACAAACAATTATGTCAGGTGCTGTCCGATGACGAACTGCAAAAGGTTAAGGAGCCAATCACAATTAAGAAATTTGATTCCGACCAACAGTGATTGGCTCCTTTCTGCAGCTTTTGTAAGAAACCAATCTTGATCAAGAATCACACATGGCCACGTGACACTAGTTGCACCTCACCTGCAGTATCGAGAGCCCAGCAGGCCGGATGTATTTCCATGTCGCACACCCTCGTCGTAATCTTGCACATCAAAGTAGGAGAGGCTGAAGTCTACAAAGCCATCGAGGGTTCCTGTGGGCGACACTTTCCAGCGGTAGTAGAGGCGCGGCACCAGGTCTGACGTGAAGGCAATGAGGACAGCCTGTATAAATTCGTAAGTGTAAGAACACACAAAAAAGCAGCAGGGAGAATCCATAGAAAAATTCCCAAAATACTACTGCGTTGTTGCGGCAGAGAAGTACGCAGAGCACAGGCTGGTAAACATCAAACTCCTTAGGGGGCGAACTTGTGTCCAATAAGAGCAAAACTAATTACTTGCTTCACAATAATAGCGAGCACGAACACTGGTTGTCAACAATGTGATCGTTGGTGAAACTCACGCCAAGCCTTGCACTTTCTAATACATACTCAATGAAACAATTCATGAAATAACCATGACGATGTGGAAGGTTTTTGGCCTGTAGCCTTTAACGTCCCAGAGAAACGCAGGCTTTCTGAGATGCCAGAATGCAGTACTTCAGAACATTTCAAGCACCTGCATTTTCTTAACATGCACTGTTACTGCAGGGTACACGGGCCTGTAGCATTTTGCCTTTATAGAAAGGCAAATGCCACCGCAGCTTGACCTAGGAGGCTAGACAGACATTGTCTAAGTGCCTTTGGCTCATCAGAAAATGTTATGCAACAAAAATGAAGCCACCCGGCTTTTACTTACATTGGTAAGTACAGCCAGTTTGCCCAAGGAATCCATGATGCGATACCAGATGCCAATGTCACGGACTCGCACAGCCACGGGCCGCCGATAAGAGCCAAGGAGTTTCAGCGCATCCAGTCGAATCTCGAGCACGTTGTTGAGCAGCGCAAAGAGAGGAGCCAGTGGGAAAGCGGCCACAAAGAGCGTGACAAAGCCGTACTGCAGGATCATCTCAAGGTACTCGTGGAAGAGGCCTGTGGTGCCCATGTCAGGAAGCAAGTAGTCGCGCTCCCAGGGCTGCGAGGGTTGGTGCTCGTGGTTGCTGCTTCGCAGGAACGACATGTGCGACCAGAGGCGCATGGCGTAAGGCAGCGCCATCTCCGAGATTGCGCTGAACGCCTGTTTTCCCACCATAATGATGGCCAGTTGGATGGAAAGCTCCACAAAACAACCCCCGATGCCGCACTCCTCCTGCTGGTAGTTGAGGAACGTGTTGTACTTGCCGGGTCGACCGACGAACCTGCCGAGACAATGCCCGGTTGGGTCACAATGCACGCTGCCCACTAATCCATTGAATTTGCCTGCAATGCTTTCAGCCACTTTACAGCAAAGTTCAATAAGTTAAGGTATTCTGCAGCTCGAGTTCAATGGCACAAGCACAATGTTACACTAGAAACTAATGGCAAGGAGTTGACACACGGTATTAGTTATGTCTGCTTCTGCTTATGTTGCCTGCTGGCACAGCACGCGACGTATCATCTTTTCTCCTGCGGAACTTCATTCTCTGTCACGGCGCACCGTGTGAACTTCTCAGCGACAGAGGACGTGTATTCCTCTCTGAAGTCGTCAACGCACTCCTTGCCGAATGCCGTATCATTCACCGGACTACCACCGCCTACCATCCGCAGACGGATGGATTGACGGAAAGATTCAACCGTACCCTAGGGGACATGATATCAAAGTATGTTGCCTCAGACCACTCCAATTGGGACCTCATTCTGCCTTTTGCGACGTACGTATATAACACTGCTCCACGGGCTTTTTGCCATTTTTCCTGTAATATAGTCGAGACCCTTCCACCACACTAGATACCATTCTACCTTACCACCCAGATTCCTTGGAGTCTACGCCTATCTCTGAAGCTGCCCCCCATGCCGAAAAATGCCGTAATCTCGCCCAGTCATTTACAGCTGTCGACCAATGGAGACAAAAATCTCGACGTGACGATAACCAGCCGTACCCTAACTTTGTTCCGGACACTCTTGTGTGGCTTTGGGTTCCCGCTGTGCCTACAGGCCTTTCCTCAAAGCTTGTTTCGAAATACCACGGACCCTACTGCATTGTCTCGCAGACTTCACCTGTTAACTAAATTGTCGAACCCGTTACGACATCCACAGACCAGCGCTTTCGGGGTCGTGAAACCGTTCACATACAGCGGTTGAAATCTTATTACCATTCGCTCGTACTCCGTTCACCGTGAGTCGCCAGGATGGCTCCTTTTCTGACCGGGGACGAAGTGTAGTGAAGAGGAATGCCCACTACTGCAGCGACATCGACACGTTGGCACGAGCTAAGACTGCCCGTACACCCGGCTGCTTCTGTGCCGACGCTAATACCGCTTTTGACCTTGCATTTACATTATAGAAGGAAAAAGCGATGCAACTGCCTTGCTAGTTTGGAGGTTCTTCTGGCCAGGACGTGGGTGTGATTCAGAGCAGACACTATTAAAAGAAGCTCCTAGGCGACACATTCTACACTGGAACCATCTCGCCAGTTCCCTCGCACCACTCTTTCTGCAAGTACGCATCTTTGGCTAAATTCATTCTCTTGGTTACGACGGACAAAGCACACCAACGTTCAATGCAGGAATGGACGCGTGAGAGCTGCGCTATAAAATGCACTCCACACAGCATGAGAACAGGAGATGCATGTGACGAAGAGCAACTATGCCCAAGAGTTGTGTCGTCAGCTGCTTCACACATTCCCGCCAATTGAGTGCTGCTAAACCAGCCCAGTATTCTTAGCGTGCCTTTGATGCAGTCGCATACAGCATGTCGTCCGGCAAGGCCTCACTAAAACTTAGTCGCATCTGACACTCGCTATACCCAGCAATCAGTTATAAAGGTATATTCACTGCACTGTAGGAAGAAAGATGCAATTCCCCATTTGCTTCATTATCACCAAAATTTCATCACAGAGAGGCTCAGTTGAAACTGGTTCAGCTTGTGCAGGCAAATCAAATGAACCTCGCATTTCCGGAGTTCAGCACTCACTTTCCCTTGAAGAAGGCTATGTAGAATATGGATGAATAGCAGTTTACAAACTGCAGGAGGTACAGCTTCAGGGTGAGGCTATCGTCATACTCAGTCTGTGTCCTTGGCATTTCTGCATAGAACATTCACACATTAGTCCTAAAGACATCAGGCTGTGAACTATCACATTTGTTTAATGAAAGCACAGTTATGCACGCTCCAACAAAAATAATGTTGCTCGCTGCCCATAACAGAACGAGGCACGAGTAATGAAGCAACACAAGGCAGTTGCTGTGCCACAAAAGGTAGAGGAAAGTGCTCACCCATCTCGGTCAAGTACTCAGCCAGCCGCGTGTATAACTGCAATAAAAAACGCCATCATTAGTCTTCACATTGTTTGGCAAAGTATTTTACACTGCATACCTGATTAAGCTTCAACGATAAGTCAATGAGAGGAACGCTAGATTCAAGCACCAACCAAAATGCGGTTGTCGACAAAATAACTTTTTTGTTTCTGTGTGCAACTGAAACATTACTTTTTTTGACAACCTTTTTTCAGTCAGTGTTTTCTTTTTTATTTCTATTATGCCACTGCTTCCCGACCAGATAAGATTTTGTCCAGTTCTTGATTTAAATGCCAGATTCATTTCCACATTAATGACGAGCCTAGAAGCCCTTTAGTTAAAGTGTCGCTTTTTTATGCAGCACCATCAGGCTTTACAAATACACATTTTGAGCCAACAGTTGGCAGTCTCTCTCTGTGTCTCTGTCACAGTTTTGCTGCCAAGACGAAGTAATGAGTGGAATAGCGAACTATTTGAATGTCATGCAAAGAACGGCAAGCAGCTCGAAACTTGCAGGGCACTGCCCAAACGCAATTAACGGCACACGAAAAGAATGCCACAGGTATAGACAAGACAAGTGCAAACTAGTAACTGTTACAGTTGTTAGTTCCTTGTGCAAATGTCAACTACACACAACCAACTGCCCCAACTTTGGCACTCCTAACTAGAGACTCACTCCTTTTGCAAACGGGGCCGCTTCAGCGAGCAAAGTGACCTTCATGCTCTCTGTAACTTCAACGCAAACTTTTCAGTGAAAGTATGAGACGTACAACCCCCCCCCCCCCCCCCCCCCCTCGTGATATAAACGTGTGTATGGGCGACCATGCCCTGTCAAGTAAAATGCAGGTGGCGCCAGTAAGAAGCGCATACACTGATATAGTATGCTCCACGATGCAGTTGTTTAATGTGGCATGCTGTGGAGCAAGAGGTCGCAGGTTCGACTCCCCAGTCCCGTGTCTTGGAAAATACATGTTCCAAGTTATTCTTCAATGTGGCCTTTATATTTACATATATATACATATACGGAACATGACGGCGATGGATTCGTGCCGTCAATGGCAACAAGAAAAACCAGGTAAAGGTGTCCATATAACTGCTATTGCAATAACAAATTGGAGCTCTGTACACTACTTTCTCCCATTACAATACCCAAAGCCCAATCAGAGCTCATCAAGAAAACAAAAGGAAAATTTTGAAGTAGGATGAGGGATCTACTTTTGCACCCAAACATGTCATCCCCCAGAGCTTGGGAGGTTGGGATGTACTCCCCTTTATGACGGAATGTATGAAGGCCGGTGTCGCAATTTCTTGGCGGCCCCAAAGCAACTTGTTAGTGAGCCATGTACAGTGAAACCTCGGTGATACGAATCTAGTGGGGTCACCAAAAATATACAGATCATTTGAAATTCGCATCACGAACAAACATTAAAAATTAGTGCTAAGTTAGCATAACTTTCCATTTCTTATCTCTCAAGGCCGCAGCAACGTCATGAACACCTCTAAGTGATTGACAGTAAAGTTTTTAGACGTTGACGATCATACTTGTGCTCGTAATTATACGGTGCACGAACGCATGTGCAGTAAGAGAACCAGATGGGCTGTGACTCGTGACAGCGAGTAGTAGAGTAGCACACTTTTTTGCACAATATTGAAGCACTGCAGCAAAAGCAACCTAAGGATTGCTTTGCACTAGGTTTGTGCGCCTCTGAGGAGACTATGCTGAGGAAAAATAGGCTTGGATAGAACTTGGTCTGGAGCATTCTAAACGTGATGGCCTGAGGTCTAGACAACTTGTTGTGCGGAGGAGCAAATGACCACCTACTCAACTGGTAGTGTTTAGCCACTTCACTGAATGTAAGTAAAGCGTCCCTGAACATCTCACTGCCAATCTGCGGACGTACGTTCTCCCCAGCGCGGAAGATTAATGCGCGCACCCGGGAGTGAGCAGTGTCATTCAGGTTTACTAGAGAGTCCAGTAGGGGTTCAAGATGTGCAGGAAACCAGGTAATGGTAGGTAGAGAAAGTGTCCTATAAGATGGAGGAACAACAGCAACAACAACACGAGCGCGATCGCATTGATCGTATTCATCGTCTACCTGATGCTCTCTCGTTGCCGATGCCACGTAACAATATCGATTCAAAATTATTCTATTAAAATCACTGTTTGCACAAGCTTACTTGGCCAGAAAATTTGAGAACTGCTGGTATTTGTGGTTATTTTCTTATCACTATGGTGTTGGGGATGTTTTTTGGGAGATCTGCGTCGGTACAATCGGGAGGTTTGCTCCCAGTTTGGGAGTCTCCCATGAAAATCGAAGCGTTGGCCGTTGTGCGTGCATGCCTGCAATTGGGTTTCCATGCCCGCATGCGATAGCCTTGTCTTCCACGACAGCGTGGGCATTGCCTGCTCGTACCTGTCCGGTATAACCTCTGTTCGTATGGGGTGAAAATCGGTTTGCAACAACCACACTCCATTACATTCAGGCTAATGAGCCTTGGCCAGCACCACAGAAAAATTCGTATCACCCTGAAATTCGTATGAGCTTGATCTTATCACCAAGGTTCAACTGTAGCCAAACGACAACATATGTTTTGCAATAACAACAGGCAAGAAATACGGCTGTATGCTGTTGTGATAACTTCCACTTACCATGTTGAAGAGAAGGATGCACAACAAGTTGAGCAGAGCTGCAGTGGTGGACGTGATGAGTGGAATGAAGCTCGACATCTCCTCACTCTGCAGCGCCAGCGTAGCACGCACCGACATGCGGTACACGATGACGCCCACAACGGCGGCCACGGCGAGCAGCACTAGCAACAGCACCACTGACACCGATAGCAAGTTAAATGGCAGGCGTATTCGCCAGAACGGCAATGATTCCATGCCACCCTTCTCCTGCTGCTCGATAAGCTCCACATCACGCTTCTTAAGACGCGACAAGCGTGCCAGGTATTCGGGCCTTGAGTTTTCCTCCAGGGTGTCGAAGCCCGACAGGTCCCACTGGTAAGTAATGCGTGCCGAGTAGCGCTTCCAGAGCTCAAGGAAAGTGACGCCCCAAAGCGACATGAAGATAGAAAAGACGACCGTGGCACCGTTGTCGGACAGGTAACCCAGCCGGGCCTGCGTGCAGCTGTCACGCAGCCGCCAATACTCGCAGCCGTTGTCGCACAGCGGGCACATGAGCAGCTGCGACTCCGAACCAGTGCACATCTCGTGCACGGGGCGGTGCTTGCTCAGCGTGGCCACGCCATATAGGAAGCAGCCGAGACCCAACAAGGACGCTGGCAGGAGCATGGTAGTGTAGAAACCGAGCCAGGCAAAGTAGAGGCCGATCTTCACGCCAAAGTAACGCCGCACATCATCCAAAGGCTGGTAGCGAAATACTGCCAGCAGTGATGCCCACTTGCGCCGAAGTTGCATGCGAGGTGCCTCTGCGCCTTCACTGCACGTGCGGTCAGAGCCACCTTCGTGCAACGGATAAGCGGCCAGGTAGACGCCGTCGGCGAGCAGTCGACCGATGCCAAAGTGGCGCCGCTGGGTGTCACGCGAGAAAGATTTGCGCTGGAGAATAAAATGCACCACTTGTGCCCTCTGTGCTGCACTAAAGAAGTCCTCTTTCGGCTCAGGGATGTCAAACCTGCGTAAGCGCACCATCTCAAGCATGCCTTCGCACAGTACTTAAAGTGTTTATAAGCCCAACAATGCATGACTTACAGGTATTCCTTGGACATAGAAAATGTAACGGCAAACTGCTTTTGCCGACGCCCCATTGAACGAATTTCCACCTGCACATTACAGAAGTGTCACATTATTACGTTCAACTAATATCTGCACAGCAAAACTAAACTGATGCCTAAGGACTGACTGTCACTCTTTCAAGCTCATGATCAGATGTAAATGATACTACCACTCAGAAAAATACTTAAAGTAACACAAGAAATACCACTGGCTAACAATTTTTGTTATTCTGTAGCATCTGTGTCTACTTCTTGGTCCAGCACTGTGTAGTAGGACTGTTTTCATCCTATCTAAACCAATAAGGAAGGCTAATAGATATCTGTACAAAGCTAACCAGCTCCATGGGGTTTTAGCTAAAGCTCTAAGGACTTTCTGGAATGTTTTAGAAAGTTCACGCTGGTTCATCTGCAAGGAATTCATGTTCACAAAGTCTACGTGTTAGTGCTACACGATGCACCACACTACTAATCTATTACGAGGAGATACACACAAGAAAAATGTACTTCGTAAAAAGATGAAGACCCCGCATGATTGTCACAGGTTCTTGTGCCACAATAAAAAACGTTGACTGCCATTTCTGTCATATTAGGGTGGGATAACAGCATGTCTCTGCTTCGCAGAACCATACTACAGCGATCCCATATAAAGAATTCCCTCCAGACCCTGTTACGAATTTAAGTTGTACACTGAAAGCTGTAAAGTACTGCCCGAAGAGGGTTTTACCAACATAATTTTCTAAGTTCAGCTCTCAAGCATTTGTTTCTGTGTTGAGCATCAGCGTGACACGTCTGTAGTAACTTGAACGAGGAAAGCAAAATATTAAATCAAGCGCGAAGAGAGTAGCAAAAGGGCAAGGAGACAAGCAAACTGCCACACGAGAATACAATATGTCACCAAAAAAATTTGTAATGTGCGCAGCCAAATCTTATTGTGGCCACTGCAAAGGGACTACCATGAAAATTGCTTATAGCATCTCTAATTTCACATTAAGGAGTATCATAATCATCGATATTTTAAGTCAGTTCGTCACCGAACAAGTTACAAAAAATTAAACTTAAAAAATTAAACTTAAAAAATTAAAATTAAAATGCCCCCAATAGCAGTGATCAACTGCCAAAGCGAACTCACAAACTCTCTCACCCTTTGCTTTGGCTAATGTTCTCAAGCGCCATATATGCCTAATGCGTGCTGATGGAAGTGTCATAGATGGCAATCTTGCTTATTACTATTGGGAAAGTAAGCAGACAACTGCAATAGTTACCTACATCATCGTGCATGTGTTTCTGCATTGTTCACATTTTTGTAGTGAAAAAAGCAGTGTTTGCTGTATGTGTAATGGCCAAAACTTCAAGGAATGTCGAATAACAACTTCTGTGGGGTAGGGTGCTCAAACACCAACAAAGACTTGTCCACAACACAGTTTTACTTGTTTACCACGAGGCCTCATGAGCGAGAAACATGGAACCAATGGACCACCGCCATTCGTTCAGGAAGGTGACCCCTTGTTACTCTGTAAGCTAATGCATCGCTTCTTCGTCTCATGCTTTTGTTCCGCCATGCTGGTGTTTGTTGGATGCACTTGATGATGCTTACATGGGTAGGCAACAAAAATTATCGCAGCCTGAATATGTGTTGGTTCACTTCGACCGCCCGTCGTGCAAGGGCATTTCGCTCTGCATTTATTATTTACAGAAACAGCAATGCAGCAACGGTTGACATTAAGAAGAACAAGAAGTGATTGAGACCACATTTTGTTCACTATGAGCTGCGCCTTATAGCTTGTTATGCTGGTTCTTGTTATGGGCCTCGTTATCCTGGTCTGCGAGATGCATCTTTCATATGTACTAGCTTTACAATTCACATAAACAGCAGCGCTGACGATTTCTTCTCCTTTTGCAGTTGGTCACAACAGGTCTCCTCGGAGATCCTTTTCAAAACTTGTCACAGCTACCACGGTGTGATCTCTTCATACTTTCGAGTCCAACTAACCGCACTACACCATCAAACAATAGATCTCTGGTCGAGCAAACCACGCTGTCACTTGGAACAATGCGGTAGAATGTTGGGTTAGTTGGCACGCTTGCATAATTGACGCAGCACTGCAGACAAAGATGCAACACTTTTCCTGTGCACTCTTCCTTTCATCTTTGTCTGTAGCACTGCGTCGATCATGCAAGCACAGAACATCGTAACTTCTTCACTGACGGACTCCTCACTGACTGACCCTTTGCGCGCTTAAGTCGGCTTGTGCCTTGGTTCGAGAAGCTTTTACATGATTCGTCTGTGCGCAGCACAGAGAAAGCTATGGAAAGAGATAGATCCTCCTCACAGACTAGTCTGCGAAATTGGATGTCTCGAATTCTCCCAATCTCGCTTGGGCGGTCTCGGCAGCGTCTTCTGCAGAAAGGATAAATAGTCCTTTTCGCGCCTTCCGATACTTGTTTTTGTTTTTTTAATCCACGCGAACCGTCAGCACCTAGTTTTCAAACCACTGTTCGAAGTCAGTGATGTGGCTTAGTTAAGCACTCGTTTGTAACAGACATCATGTACAAGTCCATTTTTGTAAGGGCCCACACCTTTCCTGTAGCTGCCAGCACAAAATTAGTTGCCTGGCACCCTAATAAATGGGAAATCGCAGCGGCAAACTTCATCCATTTCCACACAAAAAAGCTATACAAAGCATTGATGTCTACTCGGCTTCCTACATGTAGTGTCGCTGGCGCTCGCTAAGTGGCTATTAGTGGAGCCTCTATAGGGGGTAGGGCGTATCACATCTACATAAGATACCTGCTTTTTTTTCTTTCTTCTTCACTTTCTATTTCACGCAGTGGGACTTGCACTCTCAGCTTAGCATTGTGTGAAGAACCACTTTTATGAACTATTGCCAGTGACGCTTTGAGAAATGCTTGTTCCGTATGGTCGATTCATCTGGTTATTTTCAAGTGTCTTAAAAGGCTCTTGTGATGCCCATCACACTTGGCTGGGTGAAATTGAGAGGTCTGAACACATTCAGCTGGTTCTTTTGGAGAACCGTGCTCCAGCTCGAAGCACCCTGGCATACCGTCAACTCAGATCTCAACATAGTGTGACGTATAACTACGACACCAGAAGAGAAAGATGAGGTGGAAAATATAAAACAAAAGCTGACATGGGCATAGGGGCTGGGTGTTGAACCTAAGCGCGTGAGCTGGGTACTAGTGTCGCCACCTTCTGTTCCAGGTGCTCGACCACCTACGTTTTACAGGAGCCGGTTACAAGCGTCCACAGCTTCTGTTCTGGGTGCTGAAGCTCCTACGTTCTACAACATTTCAATGTGGCCACTGTGTGTTCGAGGACATGTCGAAGGACCTGGACGTGGGACTACCAGCAACGCCCACGTAGCGCCATTGGCTTTTGTCCCGAGCACTGTGACCTATGGCACTGCTCTGTAGGTCTCGGCTGATCCAGTTTATCTTCTCGCAAGACACTGGCCATCTCAAGGACAGGACCTGTGACGCCCAAGTCATCAAACCTCGAGCCTCCCAGCCTCAACCACAATGCCAACACGCATCCTGAAATGAATCAAGCCTTCCCCATTGACTTGGATGCTTACGACAACGCCATCGCTCCCACAGCGCCTCATTGTGCATCAACACAAAACACTAAGTGGTTTGAGTGAAGAATGATTGATATTGTTTTGTGCCTTGTTCTTTTTGCTTATTCTCTGTATGATAGCTTTGTTTCACACTAGTGTTATTTAGTGTGTTCCTTTTTTGTGCTTGCCACTGTCTTGAGGGCAGTGTGTTTTTGCCATTAGTGTGTAATTAAAATTGGTTTATTTTTCCTGGTCGACTGTTGTCCGAAGATTCGTGACAAAGTTTTCACTCTGGTGGGATGCCAGTTCTGGCTGCATGTGCAATGCATCATTGCACCTCGTTTATTTGCAATGGAAGATGCAGTGACATATATTTTTTTCCACCCTCCGATTACTCTAGGTGGAGTCTGCACATTAGTTAAAAATGCTTTCGTCGGCTCGTATCAAGAGCAGTCTTAGAAATACTTGCAATCCAAAATGTACCACTAGATAGAGTGCCTGTAACACAATCTCTGCAAGCACACCTCTCTCAAGAGGGAGGGGCATGGCTGTTTGTTCTAAATTTTGTGACCTCATTTTAAGAGCATAGGTGTGTGTTATATTTTCCAGACACAACTGCCATTTAACAATCTATGTGCTGCTCTCGTTTGCTTGGAACAGCAAAACCTGGAGAGGGGCTCTTCAGAGACATGTGCAATTCGTGCAGGGTCCTCCTAAGAGAGAATTAGTGAACAGCCCACGGGTGGACCGTTCCTCGCGTAGTTGTGCCAGGAGAAGCCAAAAGGTGCTTACAGGCTCGCAGTCCAGCATAGCATTCTGCTCCTGCATCCTCAAGCTCCACTGCAAACCACAGACACAGGGAAGGTATACACACACAGCAAGCATCCAGTAGGGAGAAAAAAGATTGTGCACACAGCCATAGGAGCCAGCGAGTACAGCTGGGAGCAAAAGTACACGTACCATGGGAGCTTGTGTCGAACCTGCCATCTGCACTGTCTTGTTTTAAGCAGTCTGCTGTTGAGAGCATTGCTCTGGGCAGGCATTCTTCACAGCAGTGCCCTCGACAGCAGAAAGCTTGCCACTAGTGATGCAAACAGCAATTTTGGCATATGTTCCCGTTGTCCACACACTTTTGCTCACCGGTGTACATGCCTCGCATTAGCTCAGGCTCACAACATGGTGACTTGCATGGCAAGACGCAGCACACGGCAGGACGATACAGGACGAAAAATTGAATGACAGGCTGTTGTCACACGCGCACACCTCAAGTGTTGACAGGATGCCATCATCTTATTAACGTGTATAATGAGGAACAGCATAAAAGGTGGAAGCTTGGTCAGGTTGATTGTAAAATGTGATAGTAGTGTACACAGTGTGGAATTGATAGTGTGTTGCATAGCACCTGAATGCATGAAAAAGGACAAAGTAGAAAGAGCACTCATTTCCAACTTTGAAGCCAGTGCTCTTTCCTTTTTTTTAATCCTTTTTCTTTTTTCTTGTTACATTCATATGCTATACAATGCAACATTATGATTCTAAACCAACCCACCCAAGCTTCTTCTCTTGTGCACAGAATCAACATGAGAAAGAACAGAAGAGAGTACTGAAATAATGTGGGTTTACAGTTGCTTAATTATCAGAAAGTGCAGAATATATATGCACTGGTTATCAGAATCATATACTTGATTACACTGATGTATGGGAACATATGTGTGGCACTAACGAGCAGATGCCCACACAACTGCCTGCACAAATACCGTAATAATGTTCATATTGATGTGTAAGGCCATTTCCAATCAATGGCATGATTGTGGATTCAATGTGACCATAAACTAGAGTCACTTACCACAGTCAAATGAAGAAAAACGGGACAGATAATGGGAGCACTCTACTTTCTTAACTACGCTATCACTGTTGTGCTTTTGCCAGGCCAAAACACAACAGATTCTTTATTGCACTTTTGATTATCAAGGTTACTGCTTGAGGAACTGCATCAAGGTTACAGCATTGAGACAGTGCATCAATGTTACAGCATAGAGGGAGTGCATATAGGTTACTGCTATTAATTGCAATAGCAACGTTGATGCACTCCCTCAATTGCGCTTTCACAGCCTGAGTGCAGCCACATTACTGGGCTAGGCTTTAAAGCTTACAGCGGGAATACTCTACTTTTGTTTCTTGTGTTTTGACATGACCAGTGTGTATATAATCTGCCCTTTTCGATAACAAAGTACTTCAAAATTAGCCCTTTTTCACCCTCTTTTGTCCTTTCCTAAGTCAATTCTGCACCCTACACACTAACACCAAACAACAGCAAGAGCAATGACATGCCGTCGTCTTAATGGTGCACAAAAGAAAGTGCTTAGATGTCGCCAGCCTGTTTGTGTACGACAATGTGAAACAACAACCTGCAGTCCTGTTGGTGTGCTGTTTCTTGCAATAATAACAGACCTAGTGGCACACGTTAGCATCATCCTCCCTCCCACCATCCCAATGCATGCAAGTCATGCATTCAAGCACCCTGAAATTTTAGGCATTAATTAAAAGGTTTGACTGGTTTTTGTACATTGTGAAGACACTACACAGTTAAACAACATTTTTACATCACCTACATTCCTGCATTGGCTACAGCAGTATTCTTGGTACGTAACAGAGTAGCGACATTTCAAATTTGACGAGAACATAGCTGAGATAGCAGATAATATACTAAGATTGAGTTATCTCACTTGAGCATAACCAACCAGACAACATATCGATGATGATGATTACAAGGCAAAGAACATGTCTTAACGCCAGTATAGTGACAGAATAGCACTCACAATGGTACCCTGGCAAGACCTTTGTATCATTATAATGTCCATTTTTTGTGGGTTTTTTTTTCACTGTTTTATATCTGTTGTGAGGTATTACCAAACTACCAGAGTTGCCATCTTTCTTTTTAAAAACAGCAACAGCTGAAACATAACATTTTTACGTTGATCTCACAACTACAAGAACTGCACATGAAGGCCAACAAGAATTTAGGCTACTTCAAAACTCATACAGTGGTTTCAGTAGTTAAGTTATTAAGATAAGTTCAAAGGGCAGGAACAGTTAGTCTACTTACTATAGCAAGCAGGCACAGCAAAACCATGCAATGGGCATGACTTGCTTAATTAAATGCATTGCTTGGCAAATTGGTACATTGTCGAAAAATAAAATCGGAGAGCAAAAAAAAAACGAAACACAGGAGACAAGACACAGGACGCAGAGCGCCCATACTGTCTACTTGACTCCCGAGTCCCATCTTTTTGCACTTCGCTTTTATTTTCAGACATGACTTGCAACTCAGTACAAAGCGTATGAAAGAAAACTTCAAAATAATCCCTCAATTTGACCTATACACTGTTGTTCACTATACTTATTTCTTATATTCTTGACATGTGTAAGAAATTTCAAAAGGACCACAAAAAAAACAGCATTCGCAGAGAAATTGCAAGGGACAAATTAAACCACAGACAGGAAGTAAACGTATTATTACATAATTAATAGTGCCAAATACATCTCTGAATAAAGCACCACGAATTCTAGGCAGACATAAGCAATTGAGCAGCAAAGACTAACAACACCAGCTATGCAAACAACACCACGGCTGCTCAGAAAAGTCATCGAGCATTAACTACCTAATAACACAGAAAACACGTGAAAAGGAAAATGTTGCAGCAAGAGGAACCATTAAGATCAGTGAACGCAACCAGAAAGCAACAAGAACTACCTTTGACTTTACGATAACAGGTAGGCATTAGAAAAGAAGATTAACGTCAAAGTTTTTTTCCGGCTCTTGTTTACTTCTGATCAAAATGCCAATGCCAGTACGTCAGAATCATGTTCCAGATCTCAATGTATTTTCTCATATACTGGGCCATTCCAGCTGGGTGAATGTTCTAAAAACTTGCAAAGCATGGACTTCGGATCTTTCAAAATACAAATATCCATACCATGCCCAGACAGATGACCTCCAAATCAAGGGTGCAAAGCCAGCTTTGCAGATAGCCATCACCTGTGTGATCTTTCCCGTCTTTTCTGTTTAAGCGATCCTCTTCTCGTGATAAAAGTGGCTTTTCTGTTAAAGGGCCAGTAAACCACCACAAGGTCCAAAACTTGTTTTAAAGATAAATAAGTGCACTTTTACTTCGTGAACATGCTGCTGCAAGAATTTCGCGAATAAATGCTATATTGAGGAAGTTCCAGGAGCTAAAACATTGCATTCAGCTGGTTTCAAATTTTTGTGTGGCCTCGCCACCCTTCTCCTTCAGAGGGAGCGGAAGGCGTCACCCATCATCGTGACTCCACCCACGTCGACAAGGTAGCAAGACGTCAGCAATTTATGTGGTCGGCAAACTCGATCATTCGCAACGCACTTCCACTTGTTGTGATGCCTGGCTGTTTACTATTCACCCGGTGATGATGCTTCTCCACAGCCAAGTCGCTTCATTTGCAGCCGACAAGGATTTGCAGCGAAACTATGTATGCACCAACGATTTGCACCAAAACCTGGACATGCAGTTGGCCTGATTTTTCTAGAGTTTGATTTTTTGGGAGCAGACTGTCGTGCCATCTGAGAGCAGCAACATAAAACACAAATAATGCGTTTAATAGTGGGTGTGCTGATAAACAGGTGGCGCGACAATCTGCTAACTCCCAAAAACTTGGCCAGTGACGTATCCGAATTTCGATACGTGGAGCCTAAGGGGGGTTTTGCAACTTGTATGATCGAATAGCTCTGTCACAGCTGTAGGTGAGAACAGGAACTGTCTTTGACTTCACTACTGTTTGTTGAAAGCTGGTTTAGATCAATCGATGCTGCGTGCTGTGTCACATCGCCGAGCTGACGTCACTGCACGTGCGAGGAGCATTGTTCAGGCATAGAGAAGGAGTGCGGAAATTGTTTTTCGAAATGAAAGCTCTGCGAAGCACGCAGCTCTGTAATAATTAGAAAACATGATCACTGCGGTCTACTCTACGAATTTCCGAGCTTGTTTGGGAGGTGTAAAAAAAGTCAAAGCTAGTTGACTGGCTATTTAATGCGGGAACAGTTTACACACCAATATGGGAGCGTAAGTGATATTAGCATAGCATTTATGCACTTACAAGCAATGCATTCATCATCTAAGATTGTACTTGTAACCTTAATACCTCAAAAATCTGGAGATTTTCAGAGGTATATGAAGGGGTGAGGGGGACAAGAAAAAAATATGTGCAGATTTTTATTTCTTGCTTCTCAAGGCTGCAGAAGTGCTTCAAAGGAGTACACAGCTCTGAATGCATTGCAGTAAGGCTTTTAAACACTAGCAATTACATCAGTGCTAAAAATTATATCAAGTACCAGTAGTTAGACATGCATGGTACAAAATTTACTATGACCTGCAAAATATAATAGCCTTTTCTCAAACTTAACGCGCTTAACTGCACAACATTGTAAGACAACAAAGCTGATTTGCATGCACTGCGGTGTGATGCTATTATCATAAGTTCCTCGCCAAGATGATGATTATAATGATAATGTTCTGAGCTGTAAATAGGCAAGGTGACACGCAAGCAGCGAGGCCTCATCTCCTTTTACATGAAAAGGTGGGGGAGGGTTTAGCTGCAAGCTGTTCTAGTCCCTCAAGGCCAAAAAATTCTCTGGAATATTCTGGTCTAGCAGCACACAGTTCTGGCTCCTCAAGTCCCCATGGGAAATGTAGTAGAGGAAGGCAAAGAGTTATATAGAGTGTATAAATTAAGAAGTTTGCAGGGATTAAATGGAATTAGCTTGCAAAGAATAAAACAAACCGAAGATTATTGGGAGATGCTTTCGTCCTGCAGTGGACTAAAACAGGCTCAGAATGATGATGATATTTATTATTGGTATTGGCTGTTTAACAGGAGATTTATGGCTGCACCCATATACTCTGGTCAGAATTTGGGAGTCTCTCAGGAAAATAGAAAGAGTTGGCAGGTATGTGTGACTTATGAACAACAGATGGCGGGAAGGGGAAGATTAAAATTTGCGGTTAAAGAATTCGTAAACACGGTTGTGTTCTCGAATCAGTTCTAGCCTTGAATTGGTAAGTCCTCTTGTCCAAACATCGGCTCGAGCACACAACCCTTGTTAACAAATTTCTTTATGACCAAAAGGTAATTTATTTAAAGTATGAAGCTGAGACATTAAGTGCGGCCCCTCTGTACACCCATCACAACAGCCATGACGATGTGGGGTGTTTTTGATGGCCCCTGTGGTCAAGGTGATGTCACAGGACGAAGTTGTTTGCTTCCCAACAGCCAGCTCCAAATAAACAAGCCCCATCCAATCTTGCACCTCGAAGAAAAAGCCAGTGTGTCGCCTCCACCAAGTGCACCAGGTAGCGAAGCTTACCAACACAGCGTGTCCGACGGCAAGCCCTAGACTTACCAACGAGTCTTCGGAACGACACCCTGGCGAGAGATTTTCTTGGGCCGCTCCACCCACCAGACCAACGAATCCCGGAACGCGATCATTTTTCGCATAGTCCCGCCTTTGGAATTTCCGACGCTTTGCTGGTTTGCCAAGGCGGTTTTGGTTCGGCAGCTAGCAGGTAGTAAAGAGATGTCCAAATTTTGTGACCCCATTGCAAAGTGCACCGTGCGCTTTAGTATTTGTACCAGAAATTAATGTTGTTCTGAGTTGTCTAAAGCATTTGCCATCAGTGCACATTAATTAATAATTGAATCTGGGCATGGCCAAATAGTAATATTGAGGTTAGAAGCAAATAATGATTTGGTCAAATAATTTCTAATAGTATCTGGCATCATGTACTATGTATAAAGAAAACTGAAAATTTTCCTCATCGCCCAACAAACTTGAAGAAGTGATACCAGGTGTGCGTGAATGTAACTTTTTGGGTTAGAAGTGCAGTGAAAGCAACTTTGAATAGCTGCAAGATTTTAATAGCAGTGAGGCGAGAGTTACAAGCGACAAAATATGTTATGTTTTAAAATTTACTACACTTAGCACATATAAGCCAGTATAAGAAACTTTTGAAATTAAAAAAAAAATAATTTATTAGGGTTGAGGTTATATGTACACTGTTGCTGTTTACAAAAGGCACCACGCAAGTGTGAGGCCTGCACTCTATGGCCGCTGCCTACAGCGCCATTGACAGAGAGCTAAAGAAAGCATGTGTACATTATGCGTCATCTATTGGTTAACAAAACAATGCGTCAGGGCTCGTGGATGACATGTTCTCGTTTCCTATGTTACGTTTTACTGAAGCCAGGAAATTTTATTCTGCAGATTATCAATCATATGTATTTCACTATTGTTTATTGCTCATATTTTATTTGTATTCCGGGTTACTTATCCGGATTGATTTGATTTAAGCTATATGTTACTTCTTTATCATCTGTTATTGATCATATGCTCTGTGTACTGCTTATGTGACCTTTAGTTCGATATCAATTTGTGTGATGAATTTTGTATTGCCATTTGTACCGCTGATGCTGATTGCCAACAGGAGTGAGAGCCCTTTGTCAGGCCTTCGTAGCCTGTTGCTCCTGCTCCTTGTTTCTGTAATGGAAGCAAAAATAAGCTTCACGACTTCTCGCTCATGCTCTCTCTCCGCTCGCACAACACGTGAGGCCTGCAGTGCGTCGACTGCTGCCAACAAATAGAGCATGATGCGCATGCACGGTTAAAACAATGAAGCTCTGTCGGTTGGCTCATGCAAGTCTCATGTGTTTTTTAAATTGCAGAGACAACATTGTTTAAAATGGTTGCAAACATTCGAAACAACCTTTTGCTCGATTTTTCTTAGGAAGCAACATTTTTTTTTGCTGTGATCATGCCCAATGTGGTTTGAGTGTGCGTGGCGTTATAGCATTAAGCACGGATTTTACAAAATGACAGAACACTTTCTCAGGCGACAGACCAGGATTCAAACTATACTCACGGACAACTTTTCTTGGCAATAAAGAAAAGCTACAGGGGTGAGGCTACTGCACATGCAATCCTCCACCAAGTAGCCCAATTCGGCTCACGCTTCGAATGATGGCCGCGTTCGTATGATAATACTGCATTAAATTTACTACATCTGCTTGGACAGACATTTGTGAGTGAAATTCGTCAAGTTTCTTTGGCAAGTCGTTGAAATATCTGGATGGCAACGAGTGCTCACTCAAAGGCGAAGACGCCACTTTGACAATGAGGTGTACGTAAACAACGTTTTCTCAAGTTAAAAAACACGAAATGACACTGAATGAAGTAAATGAATTATGAAAAATATGTCATTCGTGTGAGCTACATCTTTTTATAAACATCTGGCAGAAAATAAGGTATTATTGTATTTTTTAATTTTCACGTAGAAAATATGGACGCAATTGTGGGACTATATTCTTCAGTGAAGACATATGCCCAGTTTGGCTCCGTAGCCTTCCCTTCATTGCCAAGAAAAGCTGTCCATGACCATAGGAAACACATTTCCAGAGCTCACTGATACACTTTTGAGAAAGTGTATCAGTGAGATCGCCTGAGCCATGCGGAAAAGCTTCTACATTTCAACCGCGCACCACGCTCAATTTGTCGGCAGCAGTCACCGCAGTGCAGGAATCGCTTGTTGTGAGAGCGGAGAGGCAGCGTTCAAGCGGTGCTTGTCCACCAGCCCAGACTTATTACTTTGCTTGCCAATAGATGACGCCATAAAGGTGATTTTTTTAGCTGTCCGTTGTTGGCAATGTTGGCAGACGCCACAGAACAGAGGCCACGTTCTCACGTGTTGCCTTTCATAAATGGCGTCATTTTACATGGGGCCTTGAAGTGTGGCTTAATGAAAGGGCGAATTTCCCCAGTAATTCAGGACAAGGCACTCTTAATTACAGTGAAACCACTTTTTCAGGATAGTTACAATCAGTCAAATAGACATATATTTGATCAGTTTCAATACATTAGAATTTATTATAGTTTAAACACATGTTGAAGTGAATTCGTAAATTGTGGTATTTCATCGAACATTCTAGGCACTCTAATATTCACTTATGCCTAGTTGCGACCATATGAAGCCAGCAGATGATGAGGCTAAAAAGAGCACAGGAAACATTGTTTCTGCTTTTTAGTTGACGCATAGTAGTTACGAGGCAAAGTGATACAAGATGAAGAAAATCACCTTAATGCTCGTACAGAGGCAGTCATACGCGTAGAATTTGTTGAATTAATGTAGCATTTCAATTTATATCCCCAATTTTGTGAATAAAAATCCCAGACCGTAGGGTTGACATTGAAGTGTACCCACTCTAAGTGCTGCTTGTGTTCAACTTGCCTTTTCTTATTTGAGGCAATTCAGCATAATACGTCATTTTACAGCTACCTGAAAAACTATTACTAGGAAATTAAAAAAAATGTTTCGACATATAAGATACCTGACAGGCTCCTTATTTAAAAGTTACTCTGTACTCAAAAAAGCTGTATAAAGTAAATATACTTCAAATAATTTAATTCAATGCATTACATATTTTGGGTACAGTAGTGCATATTCCCTTTGACTATATGCCATTCACTGAATTTCTAACTATTTTTTATAATCTGTTTTTGTGACCATCTTATTTTAGAATAGTTCTTTTTGTGTAAGCGTATTTTACGTTGTGTATTCCCCCCCTGCAATAATGCCCTCGGGCACTGCAGGTATTTTTTAATAAATAAATGAAAATGAATACGCTTGCACCAACCAAAATATTCTCTTGAAAGATGCAATATAGTCAAAAGCCTTCATAACAAAGTGCTTGGCACATTCAAAATACTTCTTGGGACTCACAAGAGTGGAAACTTGGGCTAGTTGGTGCGTCGTCATATTTGCAAGATGTTTCAGCGCGCGAACAAAGGAAAAAGGACAGGGTAGACAGAAAGAGCGCTGCGTATGTGTTGGTTCATGCTTGGCACCCATTCTTAGTGACATATTTTTAGCACATCATGATCGTGTCTTGTCAAACAAGCTTGACGACTCTGTAGTTTTTAAAGTTTGCCGTTTTGTTGATGATTACTTAGTGTTGTTGAAATGCGATAGTCAAAATTTTCAGACCGTTTCCTCTGACGTGTTGACTGTTTTCCGAGAGTGCCTGAAACCACTAGTTCTAACCCATGAATCACCCACTGATAACAACCTGAAGTTTCTAGATTTGAAGCTTTTGTTAGACTCCCGACATGTTTGCTGGATGTATGAACCAAGAAGCGGCAAGCCTCTTCTGCCTTTCAGCTCAGCTCACTCTAAATTGGTCAAGCGGGGCATCGCTAACCTCTGCCTTGTCAATGCCTTAAAGAAGTCATGCCCCCACATGGTACACCACTGCTTTGCTCTACAAGTAGAGCGGCTTACCAAAGCTGGTTACCCCGCGCATGTTCTCGTGGCGGAAAAGCTGGTCACTGTCTTGAAGCGAGGCGACAAACCGGATAAGCGAAACAGTGTCAGAAAGAGCCGGCCTGTCGTACTGCCTTACGTGCACGACGTATCACACAGGCTAAAAAAGATTGCTCGAGACGCCAACGTTTTTGTGGTTTTTTCTGCCCCGGAAAAATTGCAGAGGCTTTGCAAACGGGTCAATGCACCTCGTGCAAATTCTGCCTCGTGCTCTGTCGCGCACAGGACACGCTACATCCCATGCGCAGTGGGAGTCGTTTACTTGGTTCCACTGACGTGTGGGTGCATCTATGTCGGGCAAACCGGCAGGTGCATAAATGACCGCCTCCGAGAACACCGAAACAATGTGCACAATGTGGTACAAGGGCATCTTGGCATTCATTGCCGAGATTGTAGGTGCACCCCTCTCTTTGATCAGTGCTCAATATTGGCAAGGCACAGGGACCATCTTACCCGAGAAATTATTGAAGCCGAAAGAATACACTTGCTAGGAGATAAATGTGTAAGCACATCATCGATTGCTTTATCACAGGCTGAACGTGATTACCTAGCTGAGCTTTGAGGCAATTGAGGGCTTGTCACACGTGTTTTGTTACTGATGTGCAGATTAGGCGTGCATTTTACCTTCATGCTCTGTTATCATCCTTTTTAGCAGTATATATTCTTGCCACTCTGTGAAATAAAGTTAGTTGGAAGCCAGCGCTCTTTCTGTCTACCCTGTCCTTTTTCCTTTGTTCGCGCGCTGAAACATCTTACAAATATGACTTCTTGGGACATTGCAAATGTCCCCCTATGTAATACCTTCGTTGAGAAGCTTTAGAGGTATTTTGAAATAATTAAAAAAATTAAATACAAGCCACCTTGTTATAAAGACTGTGGACTACCACTCCATACCAGCCAACCTAGCCACATCAAAATTTGGGAGACCGCAGCTAGGGTGGGGTGGGGGAGGGGTTGTATATAAAAATTTGCTGAGACTGAGACATTTGCAACGTGCTACTGTTGTTTCCGCACACTGCGACTTTGAAAGCACGGCATTTCAGAGCCTCTATGCGTTGTGTTTTTGGCATCTGCAGCTATTTCCATGGCAATCGTTCTCGTACGACCCATACTGTTTCGCGTCCTCACACTTCTGCAACATTTTCCAAAACTAAGGTCCTGCATGACCACGTCCGCTTAGTGATGTAGTGTTCGAAAATAAGGCCTGTGAATAGGCATACTGCCCAGATTGCGCTATCTTCACAGCTATTTTGACAGACAGTCCCGATGTTGTGCTGCCCTTCCCGATGTTGTGCTGCGATGTTGTGCTGCCCGTGCTTGCCACATTTCCACGAACTCCCCAAGCCCGGAAAGTCAGTTTTGTAAGAGTGCAAAAACACTTCCAAGTATTCATTGGCTTTTGAGAGTTGGCAGGAGTGCAACTCCAACAATGGAGTCAGGACATAAAGCATCCTTCAAAATATAAAGCTTCTTTCACTGTAGACCTCCTTGCCCTTAAATGTATGTTGATCAATCAGCCAGCATACAGTGAGCACGAGTATTATGCAATGAGCGTAATTAATGTCTCCTTAAGTTCAACATTAAATGTGTGAATACATATGGTTAATCAAAAACAGTAACTTGCAATTTCCCATGCAGCTGTCAGTAACGGACAATTTATGAAGTTTACCGTCCTCAAGAATGCTACGTGTATTCACAAAATCCATCTCTACCTCGCATTTTCTTTGATGTTCTTATGGCCTTAAACCTTTCATGACAAAAAAAAAAAAAAGATCTGCAAAATTCTTTCCGCTCAATCAGTGAGCTTTCTTTTCTGCATAAAGCGGTGCCATTTTTGAAAATTCAATGGTGTTTTTTTGTTCCACTAATCGTCTACAAAAACATAACTCAAAGGTGACATTACCGCATAAAAGTACAACGAAAACTGGCAGTAAAATAAAAAGTTGAATCAGGAATGTTCCCACCTCATCAAGTGCAGTCATCTACCATAAACATAAATACATTAGTGCAGTTTTCATTAGTTTTATGTGGGACCAGTAAGTCATTTTGTTAGAAAATCTTGTGACGAGATCGGTCATTGTGTTAGGAAATCTCATGACGACTAGACTTGTCAAAGGTCGCAAATGGGTTAATGTATTTCACAAACAAATATGGACAATATTGACAAATTATTGTATAGTTATGTGTCGCACCATGACTGTTTTTGTGCCCGTAATGTGTGTCAAGGGATTAATAGCAATAATAAATTTAAAAAAAAGTGCGAAGTTGGTTTTTGGGTACGGAAAACTGTATAAGAGCAAATGCAATAGCAGGTTTTTGAACTGATTTTGACGACCAGGGATTATATTTAGCACACGTGTAAACCTGAGCATATATATACAGGTGTAATTACGTCCATATCAACGTGTGGTTTCAGCATCTGAAAACTGGACCCGCAACCTTACGTTCACCAAAACATTGCAGTTGCCAGGATTTTAACAGCAAGCAAGACTGACAAATTGAAAACATCATCCGCTCATCTAAACGTCGAAATACTGGCACATGTTCCCACCACCTTTGCGAAGCATGAAATAACGCAGTCAATGCTGCAGTACCTCCTTGACTGGCATCTTGAGGCGCATGATCTCAGCAAAGCAGCTCAGCACTTCCCAAGGTGCATGGATCTTCACAAAACACAGGCCACTCGGATTCTGCAAGGCGTATTATACAGCTCATTACACAAACTAAAGAGAAATTATGAGTTGAAAATGTGTAAACGCAGTGAATTAAATGCATTCGCTTTGTTCTGTTTAACATTTTCTGCATGAAAAACCATGGCAACCCTAATCATCAACGTAACAAGAGGAAAGAATTCATGTGGAACCTCCTACGAGAGTTGTGTAAGTGATGTGTAAGCATGGAGTTTTATCGTATGTTGCATCTTTCACTAAAATTTATGGCATGGTTATTTGTGCTCCCTTTTTTTAAAACACAGGGCATGAATGCTTCTACAAAATTTGAGAAAAAAGCCGCAGGGTCTACGTCCCCTTGAGGAGCAGTGTGCATATTTGCAGATGTGGCTAGTTCTTACCAGTTGCACTGAATGTTTTAAAAGAAAAAGCCTGCCATTCGGTACGTCGTCACAGGAAGTTTGTCCAAGACACGAAGATTCGGCGTCAAAAAGACCACACTCAAGCACTGAATCAAGAATCGCGAGAGTCATAGGAAGTTTGTTTTCCCGGCCGGAAAATCAGCAATGACGGAAACTCGCCAAGATTATACGTAAAACAGCGCGCTGGCAGCAAAGACAAAAACTCGCGTCACGAAGCCATAAAAGGTTTTAAATTTACAGACGAGGTAGCAATTGCGATATCTATAGCAAGCACCATAACGACGATGCTTTTCCCGACAGGAAACTATTAAGCACAGTTGACAAGGACGGGATCGCACGTGCCATGTTAAGCCATGCGCGGCCGGATTGAGCCAGGCTAGCGACGCTAATCTGCATCGGAGCCAGAGCAAAGGGTCATCCCTCGTTATATCCGTCGCCAAGGCAACCGCCCTCAACGAGTTCGCACAGTGTGCAAGGGTATTTTTATTGTGATAGCAATTATATGGACAAGACACTCTTGGCTGGATTTTGCCGCCGGCGTCAACGTCACCGTCCCTCACCGCACATTATATATATATATATATATATATATATATATATATATATATATATATATATATATATATATATATATATATATATATATATATATATATAGGCAGGCATGGTGGTTGAGTGGCAGTAGTGTTGCAAGTAGTCAAGTAGATCCTCCGTGAGCGGTCACAACGTGGTTTATTTCAACGTTTACGCCTAGAGTCTGGCCTTCCTCAGGAATCCAGATGAAGACCAGACTCTAGGCCGAAACGTCGAAATAAACCACGTTGTGACCGCTCACAGAGGACCTACTTGACTGTGTGTGTGTGTGTGCACGTGCGTGTGTGTGTGTGAAAATGCAGAAAAGTAAAAAATCCACGAAGTGACTCCGGCGCGCAAAATCAAACGTGGGATTGCTGCGTCTTGAAAGCGAGGCGTTGAACACTAAGCCACCGAGGTGCACGTCTTTCACCAATCAAACGGCAAGCTATTTATATTGATACAAGTCATCATTACCATCAACGATTGCACCATAAAGGTGACGAAGATGACGATTGAACAAAAGCTCGTGTTGTTGTTGCCACTCTGCCATCTTGGTTCAAGGACACTGTGTACTCTGTGTACAATCTGTAAATATATTTCTATCCTCTGCCAACGCTCACCCCGTGACATTTTGGTGGAGGTGCGGGCCTCTGTTCCTATTTCTGGCGTTTTGTCCATAATTTCGCCGACATTGCTCATCCTTTGACACAGCTACTGAAGAAGGACACGCCATTTTTTTGGGGTCCCCAGCAAGCCAATTCATTTCGCCGACTTACTGCGTTGCTCACTTCCCCACTCATCTTAGGTCATTTCGATCCTTCAGCGCCCACTGAAGTTCGCACCGACGCAAGCAGACACAGTATAGGCGCTGTCCTCGCCCAGCGGCAACAAGGCCAAATCGTGTAATCGCCTACGCAAGTCGCCTCCTCTCCCCATCCGAGTGCAAGTTTTCCATCACTGAGCGCGAGTGCCTCACTTTTGTATGGGCAGTTGGAAAATTCCGATTATACTTGTTCGGCCGCCACTTTTCGGTCATCACGGATCACCACGCCCTCTGCAGGTTGTCTTCCCTCAAAGATCCTTCTGGTCGCCTGAGTCGTTGGGCTTTAAAGCTGCAGGAATATAGCTTTGACGTGACCTACAGGTCTGGCCGAATGCAGCGGGATGCTGACTGTCTATCTCGCCATCCCGTCGATCCCCCTGACCTGTCAGCGCACGATTCTGATGCCTGTGTCTTCGCCACTTCTGATTTCGCGGACATACGTAGCGAACAACTCAGTGATGCCAATTAGCGGTCTATCATGTCAATTGTGGTCAGCTTCTGACACCTCAGATTCTTCCCTTTGCCTGTTCACGCTTCATGACGGAATTCTCTATCGGTGCAATACAAGCGCTGAAGGCTCAGAACATCTTTTGGTAGTTCCTGCAACGCTCCGTTCCACTGTGCTCGAACAGCTTCATGATGCCCCAACTGCTGGACATCTCGGAGCAGCCCGCACGTATCACCGCGTACGGCGTCGATTCTTCTGGCCCGGCCTTTACCACTCTGTGCGCCGATACGTTGCATCTTGCGAGTCTTGCCAGCACCGCAAGCATCCTTCATTGGCACCACCTGGCCCACTTCAGCCTATCGACATTCCAACAGACCCGTTCTACCGCGTCAGCCTTGATCTCATTGGACCATTTCCAACGTCTCTAAGTGGGAATAAGTTGGTAGTGGTGGCAACAGACTACGCGACACGCTTTGCCATCAGGCGAGCGCTACCAACAGGCTGTCCTACTGATGTCGCGGACTTTCTCCTTCATGACGTTATTCTCCACCATGGAGCCCCGCGTCAACTGCTGACCGACCGTGGTTGCTCATTTCTCTCCAAGGTCATGGGCAACATTCTTCGCTAGTGTTCCACACGCCATAAACTCATTACTGCCTATCTCCCGCAAACATTGATTGATTGATATGTGGGGTTTAACGTCCCAAAACCACCATATGATTATGAGAGACGCCGTAGTGGAGGGCTCCGGAAATTTCGACCACCTGGGGTTCTTTAACGTGCACCCAAATCTGAGCACACGGGCCTACAACATTTCCGCCTCCATCGGAAATGCAGCCGCAGCAGCCGGGAATCGAAACCGCGACCTGCGGGTCAGCAGCCGAGTACCCTAGCCACTAGACCGCCGCGGCGGGGCTACCTCCCGCAAACAAATGGACTCATTGAGTGCCTTAACCGCACACTGACGACAATGCTATCTACGTATGTCTCCGCAGATCATCGTGATTTAGATGCCACTTTGCCTTACGTGATGTTTGCCTACAATTCGTCACGACACGACACCGCTGGCTTTTCTCCTTTTTATCTCTTGTACGGCCATCACTCCACTTCGCCTTTTGACACTCTTCTGCTGTCGCATACTGACACTCCTACCGAGTACGCTCGCAATGGAACTACTCGGGCTTGAGCGGCCCGCCAGATTGCCCGGGATCGCCTTTCTGCCTCGCAGCTATCGCAAAGGGATCGCTACGACACCCGTCATAGAGCTGTTTCTTACTCCCCAGGATCGTTGGTCCTGCTCTGGACTCCCTCCTGTCACGTCAGCCTGTCCTCGAAGTTCCTCGCTCGCTACAATGGGCCTTATAAAGTCTTGCGCCGACTGACAGAGGTCACCTATGACATCGCCCCCTTGGACACTCCATCCTCATCGTCTCTGCCGTCCACTGATATTGTACACGTCTCCCGCCTTAAGCCGTACTTCTCTGCCCAGGATCGCATGTTTTCTTAAGCGCCGAGACGGCGCTTTCACCGGCGACGGCTATATGATACAAGTCATCATTAACATCAACGAATGCACCATAAAGGCGACGAAGATGACGATTGAACAAATGCTCATGTTGTTGTTGCCACTCCACCATCTTGGTTCAAGGACACTGTGTACTCCGTGTACAATCTGTGAATATATTTCTACCCCCAGCCTACTCTCACCCCATCACAATATATACCACACACCGCTGCTGAAGGGCATCTCGGGCGGAATGGTGTTTTCAGCATTACCAGCAAGATGGTGCAATGAGCACGCGTCACCACATCGCGCGGCGGCCCGCGCTTTAATCTCCCACATGTACTTTGAAACGCTTAACAATGGACGCGACGCTCCCTTGCGCGCCCTTAACTCTATGCTTGCGCGCCCTTATCTCACGGTGAGGAGGAGGAGAGGATTGTACGTCTTGGCTGGCCTTCAGCTTTACCTGGAACGATTCTGCTGTAGTTACCGGGCGCACAAAGGCCACTGCAATCATTGCAGTCTCCGTTCGCGAAAAGCACGCGCTTTTCAGATACAGCGAAGTAACAAGTGAGACGCTTATTCTGATGACGTTCAGAATAAGCATGCATCCGTACCTGTGAGTACGTTTTGTGCATCATTTCTGCGTGAGAAACGCGAAGCACGTTTCGATGTGTTTTCCATTCTACGCGTGATCTTCCAATTTATTGCTATCGCGGTCATTGCTTGTCAAGCAATGACCGCGATATCGCGGTCAAGCTGTGTATCGCGGTCAAGTATCGCGGTCAAGCTGTGACTTTTTTTTTTCCTTTTCTTTCCTCCGCCCTTTGTTTGTTTACTCCGCGTCCCCTCCGTAACACCCTCATCACTCGTCTCCTACAGTGCACTCAGCGGACCTCCTTTCACACGCGCACTCGTTACTGCGATTATTACAATGATTTTCTGGCAACCACATCATAATCGGTCTCTCATCTTGAGGGACTACACAATAAGCAGTATGCGTATACATGGGGTTCTATTGGAGTCTAAAAAAACCGCATTGTTGTCATTTCTGCCCTATAAGCAGTTACGTTATAAGCGGTCTACACTATGTGTGTGTGTGTGCGCCTGTGTGTATATTGGCAGGGGCACTCAGCTGACGTTCTTTACTATATCAGTATAACACCAATTTTTATTATTTATTTTTTGCCAAAGCACCCCTCTTTATCAAAATTTGGGGGTTGGGGGAATGAAAATGAACCAATTAGCCAAACTTGGTGCTCTTCGAACTACTATATATTGTGGGAATTGAGGCAGCAAACGATGAGCCACGCCGTTCGTCAACTCCTGTCGCTCGGGGGCTCGTCAAACTTCGCTGACGGCGCCTCGCGCCCGAGGCGAACGCTCATCTTTTGTTGCCCCACTGCGTACTCACGGCCGAAGGGCGGTACGGTGTCCTAGTGTGTGGCCTCGCCACGCCGACCCGTCTCCCTTCGAAGCCAACGCGAGCGCCTTTGGCCACGCTCGTGCAACCGGGCCTTTGTTCCGGTGTCTCCGTGGATCACCTTTACCGCGGAGACGTGCTCGTGGCATCCTGTGTAGTACTTTGTGCCTGTGGCGTGGATAAGCCTACTTGCTTTCCCGCCGCGCCTTTTTGCAACGGGCTGTACTGCGTTTGGTTGCCACAATAAAGTGTTGCGACGTTGAGCAGTATCGTGTTCTCGCCACGGAGACGGTTAACACGTGCCCTGCGGCTCGCTAAGACCGGACCCACGCTGGTGGCCGTACTCCTTCGGGATACGTGTACCCCACAATATAAAACTGAAAATTGACAACTGCAGCCATCATTCACAATGGCATGCTCATCACACAGACTTGCCTGTGGGACATGCTCGAGCACCAGGCCTGCCTTGCTGAGCTCCTCCTCGAAGATGTCCCGGATGGCCTGATGTTTGGCCGGAGAGTAGGCCAACACGAAGTCCACCTTGCGCCTGGAGCCACTGAGATAGACGCAGCCACTCTCATCCACCAGGGGGGCAGTGCCATCTCCGTTGGGTGACGCCTTCATATCACCCAGGGCTACTAGCACACTTTCTTCGTCTAGTGCTCTCTCGTACGCACTGGCTGCACGCTCTGGAAAAACAGCCATCATGACATGTCCTGCACTCAGCTGGGGACATAGCCTGGGAGGGGTATCGCAACAAGCGTGTGCCTGCCTACAGCCATGTGCAAGAGTGAGCAAAAGTATACACACCACGAGATCACGTGGCAGAATGCATTGATGCACCATCTGCCATTACGACGCTTGCTGTCAGGAGCGCCACTGAAGCATCTGTGCTCTTGCAGCCATGCTTACTAAGATATTGATTGCCACTGACCAATTTGATCCTAATTAAGTCAAGCTAAGTCTGAGTAGTACTAATTACACTTAATTGAATTTAATTAGTATCAACAGGGTCACTGCTAACTAGTATCTTTGTGAGGGTGGCTTCACTAGCTTTACTGAGAATTTGACTACAATTGCTTGAACTATTTGAGATTAGTTCGGGTGGTGTTAGGTAATCTCACGTTACACTATGTTTAATCACATGTGCCTACACTTATTTTGCCTCCACTTAACAGGCATAATTTTATCAAATGATATGCAAGTACCTCGGGTGCATGAGGTTAGATGTTACACTACCTAATTAGTTCCAATTATGCCTAGTCTTTATCAGCACTGATTGGACTCAACTGAGCTTAGTTAGGGTCAGCTAGGACAGGAGTAATTAGCATGTCATCAACCTTGGTTACCAAAGGCTCATGGGAAATTTGACTTGAATTAATTAAATGGCCTCAATCAGGTTTGGCTAACTTAGACTCAATTATACTCAACTAAATAAAGAGATACTATGTTCAACTTTGTTTAATGCTATTTGGTTACGCTTACCTTGACTCAACTAGGCTCACCTTAACTTGGCTAACTGCAGCAAACTAAAGTTGTGCTGAGTTTTCTGGTTACTCCACATTGCATCAAAACTTTGTTTATACTAGTATTTGGTTATACAATGGTAGCTATGCTTAGTGCAGCTAGTTAACTGGTGTAAAAAGCTATGCATGCCAGGCGCTCAAAGCCGGTCCCCACTGCAGCCCTGACGTAAAATAAAAGCACAGATGTGATGGAGCAACGAGAGACACTCAATTGACGTTCTGTCTACGAGCGCCATAACGTCAGACAAAGCAACTCGAGAGGCCACCTGACATTACAGGACGCCCATGGGCACTGCTGCCTCAGTGGTACTCTCGATAGGAAGCACCGCGTCAGATGGCGCTTTGATACATTCTGCCACGTGATCTTGTGGTGTGTGCCCTTTTGCTGAAACCTGTACACCTTCAAACAGCACAAAAATGGGACACCCAAAAAAAGGCACACAACATAGGTGCTGAGGTGGAAGATAAAAAACAGAAAGGCACATGATAAAGATCAATGACAAAAGCTTTACAGGCTGTTCATAAAGTGTTATTCTCGCAAATATGTGATTTATCTGACAGTGAATTGATGCCTCAATTATCTTGCCCTCCATCCAGTAACTGTATGTAATGAGCCAATCATAACTTATTCACACTTATTTCACATAATTGTAGTCTTAATATCTACTGTTAATGCAATAATATAATGTGCACTTGAAAAATAAATGAAATGCAGAAACAAAGACAAACAGGTGAAAACACTGCACCAAAACGTGGGAACTGCGGAATTGAAGCAAATAGACTGCAAAGATGTGAAAGTGCCCACACAAACATGCAAAGTTGTTATATGCGGGAAGTGAAAAGAGTGAAACGACTTTAAAGTTGAATGCAGCATTAATTATTTTAGTCTTTAATCTTTTACATACTGCTAGGCTCTTTAATTATGCTGCATGAAATTACCCGCAGTCAAATTCTGAACAGGCCAAGGAAATGCACCGGTGGCAGCAGTATAGTATGAAAATACACCAACCTTGTGCAGTAACTGTTGTGAGACAAAGTGCAGAACGGCGAAAGCATTAGTGCCACTTCCAAGTACAGCAAGCGAGGCCACAGTGTGCAGCACAGGAGAAAAGTAAGACAAAAAGTACAAATACACACACGCAGATATTAAGAACATAAAACTTCAAACTTGGCCAACAGACATCACACGTAAAAAGTTACACGTAAAGGTGTAATCAAGCAACAGCATGGTGAGGCCAGTGTGCCAAGAGATAAGCAGCAAACCACGCGAAAAACTGCAAGTGAGATAAAAACTTGTGCATACACCTAAAAAAACAACGCTTACCAGCGTTCAGCGCATCCTGCCAGATGTTGGCAGCCATGACTCAGCAGCTCCTGCCACCAAAGCAGTGAGGCCTGCAGTGCAAGAGAATGTAGTCAAACCAAAATATAGCAATCGACTGGCTATAATGAATTACTGCTCGTAACGAAGCAAACAATGAATAGCCCTGTCATAGACAATGTTAAAAATATATGTTTATAACGAGTCATTTCTTATAATTAGGTAAATGAAGAATAGTTCTGCCATTCATGGAGTGGTGCAAATATACCTTTATAATGAATTTTCTAATACACCGAACTCATCTTTGTGTCAAATGCAACTAGTTATTTAGTTATAATATGATTTGGCTGTAACTACAAAAACTACAAGTTATTGTTAATGCTTTAAAACAGTATTGCATATTCTAAGCATGCTGTTTATCACTACAGTAACCATATGCACAGTCAACGACAAAAGTTTATGGATCCCATGAGCATGTGGCAAACAGTATTTTCACAATATTTCCACTAAGTGGCAATCCCAGCAGCACTACACCTAGGAATGAATTATCCCTTAATCGACTGCCAGGCTATTTTCTCACTAGGCACGAATATTTTAAACCTTTCACTTGTCAACACAATGTGTCTTCAGCAGCCGCGACTGCATGTTTCTGTCTTGAGAGCACTTTGTCAGCATAACTGTTATTAGTCGCAATCTTCATCACAAAGTGATATATACCCAACAGCATACCGTTCAGAGTTCTGTAGTGGCTTTGATTCTGTAAAAGTGTGAAGCTCATGCTACAAATAAGCGGATTGCACGAAATCAGCCAACTAACAAACTGCTGCATGGCAGTTGAGAACTAATATACCAACACATAACAAGAAGACCCATTTCTGGCCCTGAACTACAGTCGACTCTGGATGGCGCACCTTTAGGTGGCACAGAAAGGCATTTTAGCTTGCACTTGCTCAGTCTGTAAACTTCCCTTGACAACTGGACCGACTCAATAAATGCAGGAAATCAAAAAATCGAGGATATTTAGTTCGTTCGGGAAGTAAATCTTTACTAGAAACACAACAGCAGAATGCCAACCCCTAAAGCACATCACATCCAGACCCTCATAGTTTACGCACAGGGCTGTTGCATTCTAGTGAATGGCGAAATTATTAACATTTTGGTTTCCACAACATTTACCGTTTAGTGAACAAGGATTTTAAACAGGAGCTCTTACTTCCCTTGTTAATCCATGCAGGTGCGCAACAGCAGATAACTGCCACACAAGCTGCTCAGTTAAACACAGGAATACTTATTAATAGGAGTATAGAGAAGTAACAAAATTCAAGATGCCCTAAGGCCTAGCTTTATTAAACAAATGAGTAAAACCAGGCAGATTTCTTTTTCGAGAAAGTACAAAACTCATGGATCGAAACAGGACAGTTTAGAGAAGTAACAAAATTCAAGTTGCCCTAAAACCTAGCTTTACTAAACAAAATGTGCAAGACCAGGTAGATTCCTTTCTCGAGAAAGTACAAAACTTCCGAATCGAAACAGGACAGTTTAGGGCAGAATTATGCACATTGTGCAAGTACTTAAAATATCAAATAACTTTCAAATAGTGTTTGATATTCGATTCAAATTGCACAAGAATATTTGCTATTCAAACTATTCAAACTCCACAAAAACAAATGCAGTCAACATCCAACTGAAAGTGACTGCTTTCTCTGAACCACTTTTTCAAGTAGCCATAGAAAGAATTTACTGGAAGAGCTTATGGCCTCACGAATTCCACGCCACAAAAATTTTAAGAATTGGTCCAGTGCAAGTAGAGTTACAAAGGTTTGTCACATGCTGCAATTGCACTCTCTTCTCTTGTCCAGACGAAAGTGCGGGAAGCTAGGCAGGAAGGGATGGCAGGCACAAAGAAAATACGTCAGGTGCTCCTCGTGACCTTGAGCACTTTTTTTTTTCTTCAAATGCGCGGCTTTTTTATTGTGATCGCACGTGCACGCGTGAGCAAGTCATGGCCTCCCGTGATGATCGCTGTAACGACCGGGCGCGCCATGTTCAAATCAGCTAATGGCTGATAGATGGGCTTTTTAGGCGTAGTTTTTGAGTGTCTTACGTTATTTGTCGAGAGAAGAGAATGCAATTTTTAGCTGACTTTGATAATTCATTGTGAATTCCAGACTGTGTGCTGTGCTATAATATTTGGCTCGCGTGTTGTCGGAAGCCTTTACTATCGATCGGCAGCATTATCTGACTATACTAAAAAATTGTTGCAGGATCCCTTTAAGCTACCGAGGAAGAGGTTCAGCACTTCAATATAGGTAGCAATCCACTTGAAGTTGTAAAAGAGTATGTCTACTGAGGACAGGTAGTAACCGCGGAGCCGAATCATAAGATTGAAACAACTCGAAGAATAAGAATGGGGTGTAGCACATTCGGCAAGCTTTCTCAAATCATGATTGGTAGATTGGCACTATCTCGCAAGGGGAAGGTACACAACACATGCGTCTTGCCGATTACCTATGGAGCAGAAACCTAGAGGGCTCTTATTAAGGGCTTAAAAAGAGGGCTCTTATTAAGTTGAGGATGACGCAGTTAGCGATGGAAAGGAAAATGATAGGTGTAACTTTAAGAGACAAGAAGAGAGCAGAGTGGATCAGGGAAAAAACCGGGGTTAATGATATCATAGTTGAAATGAAGAAGAACAAATGACATGGCCTGGGCATGTAGCGTGTAGGCAGGATAACCGCTTGTCATTAAGGGTAACTGACGGGATTCCCAGAGAAGGCAAGCGAGTAAGGGGAGACAGAAAGTTAGGTGGGGAGATGAGATTGGGAAGTTTGCGGGTGTAAAGCGGCAGCAGCAAGCACAGGACCGAGTTGACTGGCGGAACGTGGGAGAGGCCCTTGTCCTGCAGTGGGCGTAGTCAGGATGATGATGATGATTATGATGATGATGATGATGATGAAGAATGATGCTTGTTATTTTTTGGGCCAACTCTTGCCTTCTCTTAGTTTTCGTGGACCAGTGGCGTAAAGTGGGGTTATCACAATTTTAGTGGTGCATACCCATTATGATGGACCATGACTACAAAACACATTGGGACATTAGATGTTGACAATGTTGACAAGCAGGGACCTTGAGGAGCTTCACATCCACAAATATATTGCCAAGTACAAGTACCATAGGCATTCCACACCTCAGACGTGCGCGGTCCGTAGAGAAAACATTTCTCATATATTTTGTTGCCTGCCTTGGCTTCAGTATTATCATCCAATGAACTTGAGAGACAAGGTACACATTGTCTACTGCATCTCTGATGAATCTAAGTAGCCTCCGGTCCCTCTTTGTTTACACTCTCGATTTAGTTCACACATATCCAGTGTACTTCTGCATATGAAATTCTTTGTCAAATATTCCCGCATCAAGCTTTAAAGTTTCTTAAAAATTTATAAACTAACATTAATTCACATGTAAACAGCTATGTCTCTTGCCACCAAGGAACACACAAAAAACAGCCATGAGTAAAAATTTGTTTCCTTTGCTTGACATGCTGACAAACAAACACTATTCTTTTCTTTAAATCTTGGCTGTGCACAGTGGAACGTGCTAACTTGGCACTCCTCAGCTCTTTTATATAATTAAGTCAAGTATGACCAACACAGCCATTCTGCTGATTGAACACCATGCTCTAGCTATTTTTCTTTCACTACTTCATGTCTCCTTCACTCCCTTCAGGTAATAATATTTTTTGAAATTCAGTGCACAGGTGAGCAGTTTGAACAAAATCATGGATATTAATGAGAACTAAACTTAAGCTAACACCATAACGCTGCTCATGTATACATGAAAAGCAAGAAAAAATAAAAAGTATTTGAAATATCATTTCTCGAAAAGCCATAAAAAAGATTGAGGAATGCCTGTCACTCTTTGTCAAGGAAGAGCTCGTTGGAGCGTGGGAGACATTGAACAATAAACATATTGAATGTGGTACATGAATTTACTCTTTTTACTGAATTAGAGGGAACCCTTGTTTGAATTTTCAGGTGCTATGACAATGGGGAATGAAGCTCTTCAAATGTTCTGATAATTTGTAAAAACTCAGAATGCAACCCTGATGCATCACACTGTCAGAGTACAGCTGTGCCCAAGATTTACCGCCACATTCCCACTGACATCTGTTGTCAAGACGTTAGGATTGTGACAGACTAAACTCTCGTTGGTAGCAAGGTGAGTCTCTAGATTGAGGAAACGATGCTAACAAGTTGGGAAAACGAAAATCAAACTGGTTTACTGACCCTTCTTATAAAACTATTTACATCAGAAAAAGGTAACAGTTCAAGGGCCACAAGCGTGATGAATAAGAATTTTCATCCCAGGCCCGAAAACCACAAGTGTGGTGAGTGAACCGTTAAACCTAGGTGCAAAGCATCTTCTTCCACTTAGCACCGTTGCTTTAACCCCTCAGTCGAACATATCCTTCTTGAGTGAACCCAGTCACACACAACACCACCCACCATGGCACCAGGCAATAACACAGTCACAGATAAGTCATTGAATGCACTGACACAAAGTTCCTCCAATCTGTAACGCTCAAGGCGGGGTCCATAGGGACAAGTTGATGGATGAGTTGCTGATGCCGGCTATCGTTTCAAGGGTAGAAAAGGATTTACGGTGACTTAATCACTCTTGTCAAGACCTACGAGGCCGTTCAGCTGCGTAACCTGCCCCAGACAAGCCATTGTGGAGGAAAAATCGGCCTGGACATTGGCTCACTGTGCGTCAGAACTTGCAACAGTCTTTTCCATTTGTGGCACTTCCCGCTGCTGGGAGTTTATTTCATTGAAAGATCCAGGTGTGTTGGGTCATGGGAACACATCCCTGGTAGACTTCTCATAGGGTGTCAACGACTGTGAGTCATAACAGTACCACCTTGTTTTTTATCCAGCGGCCGTGACAGTACTAAGAAATTGTGCATATATTAACGACTCTCCGAACTTGGGTTCCTAAAGACCACTGCTTCATGATTCTAATAAAAATAATAATAATTTCTAATAAAGTTCTAATAAAAATTTTAATAATTCTAATAAGAAGAAAGGTAAAAGAGGAAGGGAGGGTGCTTACTCAAGGTTTTATGGTAGCTTCAAGGCTTTTATGTAGGATACTGATGTCGCAAGGTGTGCTGCCGATTGTGATTAGGCCAGATCGGGATCAAGTTCCTCAAGAGTGATTGGCTCTATTAGTTTGCATACCTGGAGCCTATCATAATCAAGAAATTCAATCCAAATCAGTGCAGCTCATGATCAAATGTAGCAGTGATGCCAGTATGAGCATGACATTTGAGCACACAGATATTAGGAAACCTAAGTACTTCAGGGCAATAGTGGTTGCCTAACCAGTCTGCATTCTTTTCCACGAAAGAACAGCTGCAGTGCTATGACCCAGAAATGTCACTATTGCAAGACTGAGTTTCCATGCTTGACAAGCTAAATGTCACCCTATTAGGAACAGGAGACCTTTCTTTTTTTTAAACAACACTTCAGAACTTGGCAGTACAGAGATACTGTCAGATGCAGAGCTATTCATCGTAGGAATTGCAAAACTCTCCATAGGTCCCATGTATAGAAATCTGGGTACACCATTGGCTGAAATGACGGTTTGCGGATTGTTACACCATCTGTTGACAAAAAAATTGACTATTAAACACTCGCAACGATATCAGCATTGTGTGCGGTGTTGACCAGCTTGCGAAAATCTGCAGGGTCCTGTGGAGTTTGCCATGGAAATATAAGGGTCCTGGAATGCAGTTTCACTACTGGTACAATTGAAGAACTTTAGTCAGATGTAGCAGAGCCTCCAAACACATGCAGCTGTACAACACATAAAATGGCATCCTTGCACCAATGTTCAAGCAAACATTTCAAAATAATTTTTAAAATTCTTTAAATATATTGGCACAATGCAGGCCACTACACAGGCAATTGTGTGAACTGAGACAATGTACAAATGAAGAATATCAATCTCCCTGGCCTGAAGTTGACAAAAGATATGAAACATAGGAACCACAGTAATGTGATGTTGAGGCTGTGCCGCTCAAATTCCTGAGTCAATGTCAGTGCCGGTGTCGTTAGTTGTGTGTGAGTGAAAAATAATTGTCCATCAGCAAAAAAAAAAAAAGCGTGATGAGTACAAAGAATAAAAACTATGGGATTGAGGTGGAATAGAACTCAGGCCTTCTGTGTGACAAGAAGGCGTTCTATCACAGCATTTGAAATTGTTTAAGAAAACCATATACACGGGTGTCACAAAGTGTGAACAGTCACATTATCATAATATTGCGCAGCAGAAGCGTAGAATTCTACCAGGCGTCACACTCTGCGAGTTTCAAAGACAGCTTGCCTGTGTAAATTAATATGTGATTTAATGTTACAAATATGTATGTCAAACCGGCCCGCACTTCCAACGCTCTTCCATTCAAAAAGCACAGATTCTTTCAAGTTGAATCATCACTGTGATTGTCTTATCATTTCAGCACTGCCTCAGGTTCTAAGTCATGGTCATCATTATGTGGTAAAAGAGTAAGTTTTAGGTGCAATATAGCCATGAGAGCATGAAGACCCTAATTATGCGCTAGTGCTGTATATTTTGCTAGTCACAAAAAATAAAGAATAGGTGGACTTCCTTGATGACATCCTTGACAACCCACCGTGGTAAATTAGTGCATAGGGTATCACGTTATTGAGCTCAAGGGTGCAGGTGTGATTCCTAGCCCTGGCAGTCGTGCTTCAATTGGGGCAAAATGCAAAGAACACCTGCGTACTTACATTTAGGTGCACGTTCAAGAACCCCTGGTGGTCAAAATTTAATACAGGATACACAGATAGTGTGTGTGTGTGCCTCATAATCACAGGGTGGTTTGGCCGCATGAAAACACAGCAATTATTATTATTACCTCCTCGGCATTTGTATTGGCTTAATATGTTAAGCACTCAACAAGTATAAAGCTTCTCAGTTTATTCTTCTAGGAATGTAATTTATTACATTTCTTAAGAACGTGTAAATGTACATAACTAGTATCATCTCTCATTTATAATCGGTCAGAAAAGAAAAGGGTATTGGTCTGATTAAATGCTTTAGGTAGCAGCTTTTATTTCGAATAGCAAAAAGCAAGTAGTAAAGCGAAGGTGCCTACTTTGATTGTCAGTACAAGACTTAGTTTACATGAAGAAATTTGCGGTCATCCAGTCCTAAAGTCACGGGAAAAATTGGGAGAAACGATACAAAAGAGTAAAAAGGCGTACGTGGTCAAATTTGAATCCAGTGTGTAAGAATGAAGTAACTTGCTTAAAAACACTAGTCTGTACTCACCACAATAAACTGAATTGGAAGCATTCTATTTTGCAATGCAGTGCTCTGTCCCTGTGCTATTTCTTTCCTGCACTTCATGGACCTTTTTTTATAAATAAAGAAAATTTTCAGCTCCAGGAACCATTGGAAGTAAACACAAAACAATTTTCAGGCACCATCATCTAAACATATCAGATTTCAGTCATTAACAAAGGGTCATGGAGACAAATAAAGGAGGTTTGTCTCACACTGATTTTCACATGCTCATTGCATAGAATACAGTAGACTCCCTTTAATCCAAACTCGAAGGTACCACAATCTTTTGTTCGTCTTAGCAGAAGGGCCCCCAAAAACGAAATGCTAACATACCAAGTATGCCAAAATATGTCGCTTGAAAACACTAAATGAAGTATGCTTATAATGGGGAAGAAAGGAACAAAAAAAAGCATTTATTTGGCTCAGCTCGATAAACATTATTCTTTCAAGCAGAGTATTTAAATGAATTTAACGAGCATTTGATTTTCCAAGTTCATAATAATTATGCTCATGAATAAATCGCTACTCATTTTAACAATAAAACTGTAGCACAACCCTATTTTGACGATTAGAAAAAGATAAAAAGGCAAAGACAAGCACAATATTCCTTCAAAGAATAGAAAATTTATTCTTCTGGCTGCTCATCTTCTTAGAGGCTGCTTTACTGTATTTGCTATCACTTTTGGATATGCCTCCATTGCATACTACTACCTTGACAAAGCCAATATATGCCAAGTTACTTATCAAATTCAGTGAGATTTTTTTTGAGGTTCGGATATTATCTTATTTTCAGCCCGCAATAACTTTTCCTGAATGATATGGAGCTGATGATCTTTGTTTACGCTACTCGCGATCACCAGCTTTGAGCACACAAAGAAGACACGACGCAGCTATATTTAGGGTCCACAATGACCTTCCTTTGTCGTGCACTTTCATAATGAAAATCACGCATCACAATTCGCTGCATTTCACTCCTAATAGATACGACGCGCACACGCCCTATGCAAAACAGCTCAAACTGACCATAACATATGCTCAAGTGCCATTGTGTGACTACGATAACAATGCATCTGACTCCTCTGATGGGAATGCTAGTGCTGCATATGTGGTTTCCGATTTTACTTTCATTCGGCTGTTTTTTTTTTGCCCCCCCTTCCCTTACATTTCCTCCTCTATCCAAGCACTTGTGTTCTGTTCTCTCCTGTACTTTTGTTGAGGAGAATACGAAAGAATGAATGCTTTTTATTACTTTCTTTACTAAAAAGCCAGCCCTTCCTCAACCTATAGGCTAGGGGTAAGGGAGATACCAGCTTCGTGCGCTGACCTCTCTTTTCCACTGATCTTGCTTTCTCCTTCTATGTTGCAATTTGTTTCCGATATGCTTTGCTTCTTTGCACCAGGAAGTTTTTCATTTTGATGTCTCTTGTTCGCCTAAATGCCCCCATTAAGACTTTGATGTTAATTGAGCAGAACCCCCATCATTGTTGGTCGCTGTGAGAGCTCGTCTCAACAGAAGAGGCCTGTTACGTGCTTCATTTTAAGCAGACTTTTTTGCATTGAGTCTAAGGAAACCAAACAAACACCCCCGTGTTGCTCGTCTTAAGCAAGAATTCGTCTTAACAGAGTTTGTCTAAACAGGAGTTTACTGTAGTATGGTATGATGAAATACTGTATTGTGAGCGTACAGCTGTAGCATGTTTGTTTGCTTTTTAATAAAGTGGACACGCAGTGCAAAATAAAATGGCCAACAACAGCAAAAATGGAATGTCTAAGTTCACAAAAGAGAATTCAGTTTTTTTTTTTTTTAGGGAAGTTGAACTTTTCGATCATGAATTATCACGATGATGACTGTACATAAACATATATATGATCAATACTAAGAATAACAATAATAAATATTTTTATCCATATCTCATTTAACATTCTAATAACACAGTGACAGCTCTGAAGGTGGGCGAAGTGAGTCGGTCGCATGCCGTGTGCTGGCACACTTCATACACAAACTTCAGGATGGTGGTCATGACAAGCGAGCAGTCCTATCAAATTCACGAAGCAGGTTTATTTGCTTTATCACTGAAGAAAACTTGAACCACATGAAGTATGAATTGCAGAATATTCTGTACTGAGGATCAGAAGGAGACAGTGAAATAAACCCAGAACCTTTCTGTAAGCAAGGGAATAAAATATAACGCGAACACAAATCAGGGATGAGAGATAAAATGCACATACCAAAAATGCTAGTCAGAATTCAAAAGACGCATTACTCGAAGGTCGTAGGTTCGGTTCCTACTCACGGCAAGTTATCTTTTTAACCACTATTCTTCCTTCACATTTACATTACAATCGGGTCTAATAACTTCCCCTATACGTTATTTGGCATTATTGTCTGTTATATCTCATTGATATTGTGTCAAAACACGGAAAAACGAGCCCTCAAGTACACACTTCTTTCCCTTATTCATTAACGAGGGTCTCGTACTGGCAGACTTGGTGTCGTTAGGTTGTGTACGAGGGACTGTTGGTCAGCTGCCAGCTCGTGATAAGTTCACCTGCTACGTGACACCATACAGGCTCATAAAAAGAGTGTGCCACACTTGCTGCCATGGCTACAGGTGGCCCTGACTGACACTCCCACGTTTAAATTCACATATAAACCCAATAAAGTGGCTGGGGGATAGTTGCCGTGGTAGCTCAGTGGTAGAGCATCGAACGCGCTATTCGAAGGTAGCAGGCTCGGTTCCTGCTCCCGGCAAGTTATTTTTTCACCCACATTTCTTTCTTCACATTTATATTATAATGGGGTCTAATAGCTTCCCCTATACATTCTTTGGCATTATTGTCTGTTAGAAACACGGAAAAATGATCCATTAAGTATACACTTCTTATATATATATATATATATATATATATATATATATATATATATATACATACACACACACACACACACACACACACTCCGAGCCCATGACAATAACGCTACATGTCTGCTCATGTTATCAAAAATAAAAGTTGCTGGCCCGGTGTCATCCACTCGCTACTCTCAGTTGGCCTCCTGTCCAAAGCAAGATTCCTACTGCAAGCGCATGATTGAAGGCTTCTGCGGCAATTCCACACTACCTAATGCCGGGTTGTGCGGACAGCTCAGGGGATTCCAGATTGAAAGGAACGTCCTACACCAATACATTTATAATTATGATGGGCACCGCTGTGTTCCCATTCTTCCACGTTCGTTTCATACGCAGGTCCTCGAGGCCTTTCATGACGACCCAACAGCTGGCTACTTGAGAGTGAACAAAACATACAGCTGCATTAGGAGTCGCTTCTTCTAGCCTGGTCTCTCCAGCTCTGTCAACAAGTACGTTTGTTCTTTCGCTCTACGTCAACGACGAAAATGATCAACTTCACTTCCTGCTGGCTTGTTACAATCAATCCCATGTCCCCAAAACCTTTTTCTCCTGTTGAAATTGACCTAGTTGGACCTTTTCTCACAACCTCCATAGGATACCGATGTATTATGATGACGGTTGCCCACCTCACGCAACATGCGGAGACTGCTCCTCTATCCTCTAATTCAGGCTCTGATGTGGCCACCTTCTTTCTCGAAGCCGTTGTCTTGCACCACGGTGCGCCCCGCGTTATTTTTAGCAATCGCGGCAAGACTTTTCTGTCCACAGTAAATGACGAACTGCTTAAAAGCTGTGGCACAGTTCACAAGACAAAGTCGGCATTCCACCCTCAAACTTATGGCATTACGGAGTGATTCCATTGCACACTTATTGATATGGTAGCCATGTACATTGGACCAGCTCATGACAACTGGGACAAAATCTCACCATTTGTCACTTTTGCGCATAATACCGCCGTCCAACGTACAACTGGGTACTCACTCTTCTACCTCGTTTATGGACGTTCGGCGACATTCACGATCGACGCTTCATTCTTACGCACTACTACCGATCATTTTCTAACTATCCCAGAACAATTAATTTCGAGACTTTAAGAATGCCGGCAACTTGCTCGGCTTACAACGGAAGCCAGTCAACATGGTCGCAAGCAGCGGTATGACATCTATCGAGACGTTTCTTTCTGCCTTGGTGACAAAGTGCTTCTTTGGACACCTACTCGTGTTCCCAGATTATGTGACAAGTTCCAGTTTGTGGGAATTGAGGCTGGCCCGCTGCCTTTGCGCGGGCTTTCCCGCCTTTTCTGACCTTACATAGTAATTGAGCACACATCCCCAGTTAACTACTGCGCAACTTCCGTTGACCTTCCTGCTGACTGTGGCTGCCGTGGTACTGAGATAGTTCACGGTTCGCGCTTGATGCCTTTCATTTGATGTCTCTTCACAGTCGAAGTCACGGCCAGGCTGGCCGCTTCGGTGCGCGGGGAAAATTTGTGTATAAATTTTTAATGCGCTTTCACTTTCAATACCTATCATCATCACTTTGATCTGAGCAGCAGGGCTCTGGCTAGAGTGCAAATAAAGAGGAGTCTTGCGGCTTGAATATAGGATACTATACGTTTTCTTGGCCAATCCCCCAGAGTGGGTATGTGCCATAAATTCAAAGCTAAAAAGAAACGAACGTCGTCTCGCAACATATATATACACTTTTTGGTACGATGCCGGCGTTACGTACACGGCTGCACTTTCGCTTTTGATCGTTACATATCAAATTTCTCGGCCACAACTCACTCTTTTGCGCAAGCTGCTGAGCCGGCTCATTGCGACTGCGAAATTCGACACGGTTCTGGCTCAATCGCAACCGAAAGTGCACCGTATGACAAGATGTGCACTCTAAGTCGCATATGTCAACACACCCATATGGCGCACTGATCAGGTCATGTAAAATACAGCGAAGGCCAGAGACTCATTCTTGCATCAAATTGTCCATTCAACATGTAAATTTGAAGTGTTCGTAGCATTTCGAATTCAGTCTAAGAAAGACCGGAGTCGCGGAAACACAGAAACCTGCGCGGCGATCAACAGCTGCGCAAACACGGAAGGCGCAAATGTTTTAGTCAAGAGGACTCCAATCGCTTGCTACCATGAAGAATTCATCACGCAAGCAAGATCTAAATTTACTCCACAACGTCGACATTTAAGGCAGCAATCGTCTCTTTAAAGTCGCACATATCACGTTCTTCAAGCATACATGTATATGCACCAGCAGATGCCAATCAATTGACGTCCCTTGAATCCCAAACTTATTAAAGCGGAATTCACCTTCACGACAGGCAAGAACCAATTAGCATACAGGCGTTTCGCTTCGGCAGACCAGTCGGCTTGTAGAGTACTGTTTACAATATCCGTCATGTTTACTATAAACAGCGCACGGCCGCAGCCCTGCCTTCCCCGGTTTCATTAGCGCTTCACGTCGCTTCTCGCTACAGTGAACAGAAATAACACGTCGTAACTCAGTAGCTGGAAAAACTGTGGGCACTATCGTCACGCCGTCCACTTATTCGCGCCAACAAAAGCAGTGATCGGAAGCAGTTTCACAATCGCTGCAGTAAAGGCACGCCCCTATGCATTGCCTACAGAAGTACTGCATCCCTTGTTGTCATTCGTTCCTGTCTTTTCAGACACTCCGGCGCCAGAGTACAATATCCTGCGTTATAAATGCTTAGGAAAGCATCCGCGCAGCGAGTACATATTGTGAACAGGATCCCGTGTACTTACCCGATCGAAGTTAGGAGTTTGCCGTAACTTCCGTACCAAGGACGATGGACGAGAAAGACTTGCCAATTCCCGAAAGGCTAAAAACGTTCATACCCGAATAGAGCATAGTCGTGCGGCCGAGAGTAGACGAAGCAGAGAGCCGTGCATTGTTTAGGCAAGCTAGCCGGGGACGATTCCTTCGGGCACTATTACGCATATGCAAGAGCTCGCGTCATGGACGCGGCCATATTGCCGTAGCGATAGCGATTGAAGGATTGATACGTGAAGAGCCCCCACCTCTCTGACACACCGTCGCAAATGTGTCATTGTACGATTGCAGCAGCACGCGCAACCTCTGACGAAGAATCCTAAGCTGACCACACATGGCTATTGTTAGAAAAACGCTCTACTTCACGAAAGTTCACGCGCGTACGAATGCACAAACAGCTCGAAGGGCGCTTTTCAATGTTACAACGCAAGCAATTTGACAAACGGGACATAATCACACGCACCACAAGTGTCAACATACGTCACTACATACTTTGCCATCTACATACCTCTTTCATATATTAAATAAAAACAAACAAAACAAATTATATACTATTTGGGAAAACGTGCACAATCCGAATTCACTGAAACGTTGCGCAGTTTCGCTTCATACTGACAACGTAAATGTTGGCAATAGAAATCATACGAAACGGGAACATAAAGAAGTTACACTCCTTATTTACATTAAATATTGCATGTGGTACGGGTGGCAGCCGAAGTTCATATTTTTCTCATGAGCAGCACATAAGCTAGCCCAGCTGAACAGCAGTTTCTCCAGTGGTGTGTGTGATAACCACATGCATGACCCCACCTTGCCATTTCCTTTCGTGGCAAGTAGCAACAACATGGCTGTAGTTCTTTTCGCAGCAAAAACATTGGCATTGCTTCGAGATTTTATTGGAATGAAGCTACAACAAAACATGTGTACGCAGACACACCAATTCGCAGCAATATGGGTAACAGGAAACATACCAATACATCAATTAGCAACAATACAGCAACCACAGTAGGGTTTGAAGATGCGTTGAGCAGCCCACGATGCAACTGCGGCCAGCACAAAGCAGCGCTCGACAGATTGCATGCAGCTCGAGCAATATTGAAGATGCTCGAGCGGGACTGTCAAGGCCACACCATAACACTACACTAAGATAGAGTCCTGACTACATGGGACATGACTGCTGAAGCACTCAGTAGCTAGTCATTAAACTTGCGGTTGGGGTTTCTTCCAAAGAGTGCTGTGCGGATCTGTGGCAGCAGCTGCTGAGCGATCATGTCAAGTCGAGACTCGAGCGTGTTGCAGACGCGGATGCGGCCCCTCTTGGCCACTAACTCCACTCCGCCGCAGACGGTGTCTGGCAAATTTGCTTCGAGGGTCAGTTGTACCGCCTGGCCAGTCTTTCCAAGGTACTTCTGTGCGACGCTGTCTAGATTGATCAGCCTCTTATCCTTAGGTCGGCAACACACAGTAACCTGCAAAACACCAATAAAATGCAGTTAAATGCAATTCGTGTGAGAGAAAGACAAACTAATAATAATTCCTGAGGTGTCACGTTTCGAAACCAAGCTGTGATTATGACCTCAATAAAAAACAAAAGACAAGCAATGGAAGGTATAGGGGACATTACTTATAATTTTTTTAAACTACATTCTTGTAATTGTGTTATAAGTATGAATAAATTTGAAGATGCTTGTTTTGTTCATTTACAGCGAAGCTCTTGTTCAAGCGTGCTCGATGCATTAGAGTGGCAAGTGTGGGCTTATTGGTCAGCTCCCAGCTCCTGGAAAGATCGCATGCTGCATGGTTCCAGCTGGTAAAAAAGTGTTTGTACTATACACCCTAGACATTTGCGCCTATTTTCATAGTCTGTCTTTAAAAAATTTGTACTTTTTAAGATATTTTAATGCTATGATACTGCTGCAGCAAGAAGGAACAGCCATCTTTGGCAAGCACAGAAATAGCTTTTCATTCATCTCTTACCAATAAAAACCAGAAGGAATGTTGTTTTATTAGGCATTTTAAAAGCTTTAATGTCTATGAAATAAAATTCAAGGCAATAAGAAAATTTCTCCTTTTACAAAGCTGCTGCACTTTAAGACGCCCACACACCCAATCAAGAAGACCACATTACCATCTTGACTGCTATAGGACCTCTTGGGGTCAGAGCAAAGAGGCCTCATTCAAGTGCCTTCAAGCGCACAGGGGAGGCCCTATATGTTCCAGGAGTTTTGAGTTTTTTGTCATATAGAGGTACCAGTTTCTCAGTGACTAAAAAGGATGTTCACATAATCGACACATCATTTTCTTGCAAATCTTCCACTTATTTAACTGAAGCAGACTTATTGAAATCTGCCTAGTATTTAAATTTTTGCAAATTTTTTACCACTAGTACCTAAATTTTAAGTTAACCGGCATCTATGAAAATTTGCAACATAAAAATTGCAAATTGCATCATTTTAATTCTGCTTCAGTAGCTCTATGCATTTATGCAGTATACAAGAAAAAATAATCAACTTGTCTTGGAATACTTAAGAAACAATGGCACCTAAGAAATAAAAAACATGAATTTGAGATAAAAGAGTTTAAAGTTAGAAAATGGCAGGAAAGTGAGTACATTTTGTCACAAATGCTGTTCAACTATTTTACTTAGTAGCTACAAGCTTGGCGATCACTGTCAAAGTCAACCTTTTACTTCGGAGCCTCTTGTAATGCTTGCCTTGCTTCTTTTGTGAGCTGTCATTCAGCTATATCCGCAATGTAACGTCGAGTGTGGTCGGTGTTTTCCAGCAAATTTACTGTACTTTGGCCAGGCTTCAATCCTAATTATTTCAGAATTTCGGCTCATGCGATGCTACCACCATCAAACACAAGAGCAATACCCCATGTCAAAATCTTTAAGATTCTGAACCTAAACAATGACTCTGCGACAAAATTTCCATTAACTTAACACTTGCACCGGACAGTTTGCATGTGTTATTTGGTGTTATTGCATCACAAATGATAGTCATGTCCATTAGAGCATACTCGTTGCATACTCGTTGACCCTTCAGGGTGAGCCAAAGGTCAGCAATGGCGCATTTGCGATAACTTGTGTTTGTTATGTTGTTCATGGGTTGTTACTGGCATACTGCATTAGGTTATTTAGTGTGTCATGGATTAGATTTGGCTGGCAAGCTTGTGGTAATGTGAAAGCGGTGAATAAATGTAAACTTGTTTTGTTACCCGAACACGTGACTGTGAGAGTGTTCCGACAGCAGTGATAGTTTACAGACACCACAAAGAAGAGACTTTCCCAGTTCCCTCGCCCAAAGATGTAATTGAGCGCTGCCAATACTCAAGCTTGAAGTGCCTACGCAGAGAAGTTCACAACCCATGATTGCCTGTTCTATACAGTGCACCAGTCCTGCTACAGTTGAACCCGTTTATAACAAACTTGAAAGTGCTGCAAAAAGTGGTCGTTATATCATTAGTTGCACTTCACTAGGTGGCACTTCCAAGCTCGATTATCAGCAGCGCTCAAATGCATCGGTGGGCTAGAGAAGTTGTGAAGTATGACCTTTATGGGGTCTAGAAGCTATCGCCGCTCTCTGAACACACGTGCACACTGACCAGTACACTAAGTGGAATAAGCAATCATGGGGTGTGAACTTCTGTAGCGTAGGAACTTCAAGCTAGAGTACTAGCAGCACTCAATGACATCAGGCAGAGAGAGATGTGGAAAAATCCAATTTTTGTAGGGTTTCAAAATTATGGAGTTGTCCTTAAATATGTGCACTCAGAGAAAGTTAGAAAATGGCCCCCTCCCCCCCAGCACATTTCTATTAAAGTGCTATCAACTCCTCCAATGACAAGTTAGCCCTTTTCGTGTTAAGCGATGCCCGCTGCATGCTCAGGAGTGAATTTAACCGCCTTTGCAATTAACTCATTCACACAAGTATGGCACCGCCATGGTGCTCTTGTACCGCTGTCAATCTGCACAGCTTGCGCCCTGTGCGAAGACGAGCGGATAGCTACAGATTACTGCGATAATGTCAGTGATGAGTCATAATGGCACGTTCATCACAAGCCGCCAACTCGCCTTTACTCTTTCCTGCTTATCCTAGTAATCATTGCCGCAATCGTGCAGAAGTCATCATTACTCATCGATTGGTTTCAGCTGTTACCGAAACGACCGAAGACTTTGTGGCACATTGTGGTGTCTGCAAGTTGAGGGTTGCAGTGATCTTTGCTGCGACCTAATAACATCACTTCTTAATTATATGGCTTCGTGCATTTGAAGGCATTATTTGGTTCATCGTAACCAGTTATATATGCGGAGATGGCACCAAAAAAAAGGTTGCCGTGTGACAGCTGATTGTAAGTCTTCATGCTGCCTCCTATTTTTTTTCTTTCATCAATGCCATTCTGCCACTGAACAAATGCCTGGAAAGGGAGCCGTCTGAAATCTGCAAACAATGTGCGGAGATTGAAGCAAGCCCGTCACCATTGGGCAAATTTTTTCACCTATTTCTGCCATCCACATGTCCAAACATGATTCTCCCTTCCTCCGTGGTCTGTCTGTGCTGAGAGAGCGGGAGTGATATTGAGCATTCTAACCCAGAACCGGATCTCGACTGTGGCGTTGCGCTCGAGTCCCCACGAGGTTTCCCGCACACGGCGAGAGTCAGAATCTCTCTGGGCAGCCCATGGTAGGCACATTTTTTTTTCCAGTCCGGCGGCTCCTTTGAGCTTGGGGCTCATTCTGACAGAGTTCCCCAACAATGTGTTTTGCCCGCGGCAAATGCTCACCTTTTGTTGCCCCTTCTAAACGCTAGGCCGAGGAGTGGTGCGGTGTGTTTGCACGTGGTCATACTACACCGAGTCATACCTATCAAAGTCAATGCGAGGGGAGTTTGCCTTCGCTCGAGCGATTGGGCCCAGTGGTCACTGATCGTGAGAGCATGTAACATAGTAGGGAGGGACTGTTTCTGTCAGCGGCATGTAGCTGTGAGCCCTTTTACCAGTGGAGACATGCTCGCAGCACCCTTTGTGTTGTATTTTCGCCCTTGTGTGGATAAGCCTCTTTTGCTTTCCCACCACCTTTGCAGCAGGTGTTGTGCTGCATTTGTGGTGTTACCGCAGGCAATAAAGTGTTGCGAATTGTTTGAGAGCAGTATTGTGTGCTTGCCACGCTGCACTCGGCGCCTTGGCTGTCCAAATACACATGTGCAGTGGCGTTAGTTCATACGAGGCAACAGTGAACGCGGCCCTGTGGCTCGCTAAGGCCGAACCCACGCTAGTGGCTGTACTACTGTGGGATACGTGTAGTAGTAGTAGTAGTAGTAGTAGTAGTAGTAGTAGTAGTAGTAGTAGTAGTAGTAGTAGTAGTAGTAGTAGTAGTAGTAGTAGTGGTTATATGCCCATTAAGAGCAGTGAATAAAGAAATCAACTGATCAAAATTGCGCTAAAAATCTGTATAAGGTGTCTCAATCTACCCTCACATACACTCGCACACTCGCAGATTTGGCGTGCAATGGTTTTCACAGCATGAAATTTGCTGAATTTTCCAGAATGCACCATTAACGGTACTGGGTAGTATGAAATGACAGGTCAAAAAACCCTACAGAGGTTCTCTGCACTTTAGGTTATCAATGCAGGAACAGTCTCGCTGCACCTACCTCTGTCTCAAGCAGCTGCAGCAGTGACTGCAGAATGAGGGTCTCAAGCAGGTCCCGATATCGTGACTCGTCCCGGGTGATGTCGCCGAGGTGGTGGCGAGCCTCCTCGAGCACTTTACGGATGTGCTCCTCGCCCTCCCTCAGCACCCGCAGCCGTGCTTGGTTCAGCATGTTGGAACTCTGACTGCGTGTCCATCAAGTTACCTTCAGTACTGGCATACACAAAATAAAGACCCCTTCACAGCAGCGACAGCACCGTTCACGCGACTGACTGTGGCAGTCGCAAAGTGACTGCTCTGGCTCAGTTACTGTACTTGAGGGATAACTTTTTGTGGTAATAGAGCTACAGGGGGCGGAGCTAACTTCTCAGTGTTACTGCGCCAAAGCAGTCTCCAATACAGTAGTTTTTGGCTTCAGTTTCAACCTGAAAGGTCGCATGTGCTACATTTCATTTTTCTCCACGGTTCAGTGCGATGAACCACAATCACTGCGCATTCAGGCATATTGGCGACTCTTTCTCTATGCTTAATTTGCTTCTAACCATCGTACCACTCAGACCCTCTGCCTTGTGCCGTGCAACAGTACAATTGCTTGCTCCGGTAAGCTTTCAAACCAAACAATATGCAGAAACGACGGAAAGTCCTGGTTGCGTCTGTCTCACTTGGGTGTGCACATTGCAGGCCACTTTTTTCATTTGTTTCGCCAGCATTTGGTTTTCAAGCTTTTTTTTGAAAATCCTATGCGGCGATTGACCTGATGAACTAAAGGAGAAAAAAGCCGCAGCCAAATAGGAGGCTTTTTTTTTTCTAGAAGGACTTAGGTGACACCAGTAGATAATAATAAAGCCCCCCAAAATTTTTTAATGATGCCTTTTCACACAATCTGGTTTATTATTTCACGACATTATCAATCCGAGACTAAAAAATAACTGTACATGGTCGAAACTCTGAGGTGACACACAGCAAATTACCTTTTTGTGGGACTACCTCCAGCTGCACGGCGAAACTACTGTAACTGCGTGGTTCAGCTCTCTAGGCTTGGCTGCACTGCCTCACAAAGTTGTTCTAAAGTATAGCTGTCAGATTTTTCAGTCACAGAACTGCAGTTGCGAACCTTTCAACCAATCAGATGTGCAGAAAAAAGATGTTGACTTATTTTAAGAGGCGATGGCAATGCGAATGGATGTAAATTCTGCGTGGCAACTGATACAGGTCGCATGCAGATGAGAATTCCAGTCACCTTGAGTTGCTTTTTGTTTGCCAGCCGTGAATAGTCACACAACCGATGCTAGTCGTGGGTGCGAATGAGCTATAATGATGAGAACGCACAGTGCCAGAGACAGGACGATGAAAAAATGACAAACAGGCTACTGACATAACTACATCTAATTTAGTACGGTGAGGAAATGCAATATATATACAGAAGCTCTATGGAGAAGGTCAACAAAAAGTATCTATGTAGAGACAGAACAGAAATCACATTTACCCTGTCAGATCTGTATACAAAGAGAATTTTGGGTGCTTGTTTATTTTTTATTTGGCACAGCCTTAGGCAAACCGACGTTCTTGCTATCTTTAATTTGCTATCACCTAACATTGTTAGAACAGATTAAAGAAATGAACACCGCAAGCACTGGCCAATTATGAGAATAAGGCTCAAACACAATACTCACATCTTTCGCTGCAGCTCCACTTGCTTCTCCTTGCGCGAGTAGTAGTCCATGATCTTGAGCCTCTGCTCAGCAACCAGGCGACCTTTCTCAATGTTGAATTCTTCTTCGGCCTGTGATTCAGAACAAAACGAAATGAATTAAAGAGTTGACTAAAGGCCAGGTTAAAGCGGAAGGCTTTATTAAACTGACCTTGCTTACACAATAAAGGAACAACAATGAAAAAACATTATTCAACTTCACGAGCCCAAGTCAAACTGACCGAAAACATTCAGAGAAAATGTATATCTTAGCCAAAACAAATTTGGTCGAAGGATCTACCCATCCCTGCACCCCTAGCTTACAAGGGAAGGCTTAACAGCACGCTATGTTGGGTCAGTTGGGGCATTGTTACTTGAAAGACATGGCACTAAGTTAAAAACGAGAACAAAGATGTAGTGCCAGGGTAAAAAATGAGATCAACATCACATCATTCTTGTTTTTGACCTTATGCCACGCCTTTTAAAGGAGCAATGACATATAATTTACTTATGTCAATATTTTTGTATCAACTAGTAGCTGTCGACCCCCTAGTAGCGATTCACAACCTATAACGCAACTGAGGTATGAATAACTATCACTTTTGATGATTTTTATCACTGGTATCTATCACGATTCAAAATGGCCAGGCAATCCTGGCATTTTTAGCGCTAGGTGCGCTACCAGTGGCACTACCTCGCGGTCACCTCCAGACGTTGCCACAGCTGACCACTTCTCCACAGAGAAAAGAGAAGACGTCAGGCCATGCTGCTCCGCAAGCATTTCGTCTGCTAAGCGCGTACATTCAGTCATGCCTTGTCGCCTGCATGGCCGTCGTGACCATACAATATGTTGACTGGCGTTGATTACAACAGTCTGGAGCTTGGAATCATCGCGATTCGCGACATTGCGAATCATTTTTGCTTCGATCGACTCTTAGCAGAACAGCAATTCCAGAATTGACGCTGTTCCAAGCAGCAATTAGGGGATGCCCAAGGATGCATGCTTCGGCGGCGCTTGCTCATGCGTCTAATTTAGCTATATTGGGGTGTGTGGCGTGCACAGCAGTCTGGGATACGCAAAGGGGTCAATGGAATAACGGTGTAGGGCAAGCCCACCAGTGGAGAAATAGAATACATTCCCTACAGCCAGGTTCTTCTTTGCACCTCCAGATGGCCCCACCAATCTGGCCTCTCACGATAGTGGCAGTAGTAACCTGGTATTACACCGACGCAAAAGAAATCTACGGATGAACTAAAATTTACTATTAACGATACCTGCACGTTTCTTGTTAGCAATGATATGCCTATACGGTACTCCACTTCGATAGCTTGTGGTCGTGTCGACGTGCAACATATGTGTAATGAAAAGACGCCCTCATTGCACTTCGAACCGTAAGACTAAACTCACAAATAATGGTTCCCCAAAATGATGACTGACGAGCACACGTTGAATCATGCTCTTTTCTTTCGCCGTTCTTTTATAGGTGGTTTCAAAGCAGTGTTACGAACATCAGACATGACGAGTGAGTGCGTTTCCAGGCTTCGGTGCCAGGATAAGAAAACCCTGATCGTAGACAGCATGCAAGGAATGCATAACACTGAACACGTAGCACAAGTGTCAACGGCGCAGGGGCCCCCCATTTTTCATTAGGCTCTTGTGCGCTATTTCCCATCAAAATAAAATAGCTTCTACTTAATGGACGCGATACAAATTTGGCCAAGAGGACCTGAGCACACCGAGCAATCAAATTTTGGGCACATCTCCATTTTTGAATTTAATGTCAGTGCTCCTTTAAGTAATGGGACCGTACACATCCGAAAACTTCAGACCAGCCAATTCCCTTACGGCACCCTTTCTTAAACTATTTGAGAGTCCTTGCTCTACAAGGACTGAATTGTGGTTCGCAGTATGTTATGAAAGGTCATAAATAAAATGTATTACCAGCTATATGTGCACATTAAAGAACAACAAGCAATTAAAACTCATGGAGAGCCCCTAATTTCAACATAATGCATTTGGCAATCGAAAGCTCGCACATTACCAAGTTTTCATTTTGAGGCTTTACATGCCACAAGCAGGGCGTACATGGCGACAGGGGCACATTACAGTGAGTGGATAACTCTGCATAAATTTTAAAATTTTGTCTTTTTCATGCACACCAAAACAGATGCACATTTTGCACGCATTTAGGTATGGAGCCCAGGTGTTTAGCAGCTCTACACCATAGATGCCAAGCAACCACGGCGAGTTCCCGTGAAGTAGTCCGTAATTTTCCTAATGTGCACGGTCCCGTTGTAAGGCTTCGGTTCACCAACCAGCTCAACAAGTACTCCAATGTAGCCGGCTAGAGAGGCTGGCGCGCCGTTTATTTGGAGAGCAACACGGCTCCAACGCACGTGCGTGCTCTAATTTGCTAATTAAAGGTTGCGAGGACCGCTTCGAGACCCCGGAAACTTGAAGCTCGCTGTAGCACGCCTCCATACCTCAGAGTTACGGTATATCATTGGTGACGAAAAAACATTACGATGCCTCGCATGTCGCCATAATGCGAAAAGATCGATTCACAGGAACTCTGGAAAGTAATTAAGGCTACTGAAAATTGCATTCTATACGGAAGCGAAAATTTCCTTTATTTGTAACACAGCGATTACTAGTTACCATGCCAATTTTTTTTCTTAATTACAGTAAGATTATCTGATTAGCAATAATTATTAGCATAAATAATGTGATATAGCTTGTCATTATTGTGCCTCCTAATATCGAAGTACTGGCCTCCCAGCACAAAGTGAGCTTGCAGTGACATTTTGGAGAGAACTGCTGCAAGCTCTGGCGACCACAGAATCGAAGGCAAATGATGGTAACTGACGTGATACTACATTGAAATAGCGTTTGCGAGTTTAGTTTCAATATTAGAAGGTAGCACAAGCACGGGCAGTGGCACTCGTTCGGTGTAATTAAGGAGGCCGGATATCACGCGCCTACGCCAGCGCGAGCCAGCTCCCAGGCGCGGTATTAAAATAACAAATATTTACCTTGGCGTCCACTTCTTCAACCTTTTCGTTTGCCTCTTGCTCGATAAACGCCATCATGTGCTTGATCTGAAAGAAAACGAAAGCAGGAACCCGGTTAGCCCGGCGCGCCTACGAGGGGTGTATTAAATTGTCGACACTTTCTTACCTGTTTCTTAACGTCAGAGTCGCTGAGAGCCATGGTTGGCGAATTAGTGGACGGGCGCTGTTACTTAAAATCACACGTTAGACGCTTCGAGGGCGAAGTTATGACCACTGCAATATATTTGGCAGTTTTGTGTGAAACTAGACTCGGCAGCTGCAGGCGGTCGATGCAGACGCTGTCATGTGACGAACACCACTGCTGAATGAAATAATGATGATGATACAGTAGTTGCCCTTTGTTATCGCGCTTCAATGGTTTCAAACTGCACAGCTATATGTTAAGATGTCCATGATTATAGCGACGGCCTTTGAGATGCTAAACATACAACATTATCTTAAAGGCCATGTTATAGCAAGTTTAGTACAATTGTTTCCCGCTTGACTTTTTTTTTGGCGCAAGTGACTGCACCGTTTGCTTGGAGTATTAATAAAGAAGAGTATCTACAGATCGACGTTTATTGACTTTATTTTTAGTAGAGGTTCAATGTTGCAATGTTGTATTTAATATTAGCCATTTGCAAATCGTGTTTTTTTAGCATTTTGCATCAATTATGTGATATTGCTATATAGCTATTCTATGTCTACGTTAAGCAAGCAAAATTAGTATCAATTTTTCCACCTTCCCTTTTCTTTGGTGCTAGCCATATGGTGCTAGCGACTGCATTGTTTGTCATAATAAAGTTTAAGATTTTTGTAAATAACGCTATTCGTTTTTGAAGATTTGTAAAGTAAGGAGATAAAATATTTTACAAATAAAAACAATTCTCATAAAACTAAACGCTAAAGTTGCTGTTTTTTTTATTTATTAGCTGTCAAGCAAATGTTCTGCTTCAGAGAAACAGCACGCTGCTGCACTCCAGAAGGTATACTATAAAACCTCCTTATTAACTTGGTAAACTTATATATAAATAAATGACTAAACAAACAAACAAATGTTTAAATAAATAAATAGATAAAGAAATAACTAAATGAAAAAATAAACGTGTAAACAAAAAATTACCAAACAAAAGTATAAATGAGTAAATAATTAGATAGATGATTAAATAAACGTGCAAATAGACAGATAACTAGACAAACAAATAGATGAATGACTAGTTAAATAGGTAGATAGATAACTTGATGAGTAATTAAGAGAAACAGGTAAACATATATATAAATAACTAGGCAAACAAATTGATAAATGAATGATTAGTGAAATAGGTAGATTTATGATTGAATAAGTAAAAAAGTACATAGATAGATGAATAAGTAAACAAATGGATAACTAGAAAACAAGTACACGGATAGATGAACAGTTACGTAACTTAAATAAGTAGATAGATAACAAAATAAGTAAATAAATATGTAGATAAATAAATAGGTAAACGTATAGATAAATTACTAAACAAACCAATAGATAAATAATTAAATAAATAGTTAATAAGTAAAAGTATTGATAGATAGATGATTATACAAACGAACAGATGGCTGAATAATTAGGAACAATACTCCAAAAACCTCCTTGCGTAAAATCTTGAAAAAATTATGGATCTTATCTAGATTATAGATTACGTCAAAAATTCACAAGGAGGTTTGTTAGTTTCATAGAGTTTCTCGCAGAAAGTTTGTGGTTAGTTTAGTGCAGACCTGCAGGCTATAAAACTTCACACAATAATACGATTGTATAAAACTTTATTCGCAGTTTAGTATAGTGTCATGTTTTCCCGCTTTGTGTTATTGTAGCGCTTACTACCAAACCAATATTGTTTAAGCAAATTGTGTTTTATAAAAAATAAATTTAAAATACAAACTTACGCATGATTCTAAAAAACTAAATAGTGTTAAATTTAAACTTGTGTGAACGTAGAGCAATGTAAATATACTAGCTTTGAAGAAAAAAATTTGAAAGCGTTCTCTAACAATTTTAAATATTGTTTTTGTTTTGCATTAATATAATTGCAATTAAATTTTGTTTTCAAGTACATGCTTTTAAAATAATATAAAAACAATCTAGTAAGTAACACTATAAATTCTAAAAAGTACAGTGTAGTAACTTTTGCAATGTTATTAAGTTGTTTTTGTGGAAACACTGTACCGCGGCGCTACGGTTTCTTTTGCGCTTGTCGTCTGCTTTGTTTCGTTTTGTGCTTTTCGCGCACGGCGACTGTTCTGACATTAAAACTGTTATGAGTGCTGTAATGACAAACAACCTAAGTTGATCAAACTTCGTGACCTACATCGGTGTCCTCAGTCAGTCCACATGCGTAACTACGTCAACAAAAGCTTCAAACAACCGCGTTTCACACTCGCGTGGACTGTTACTATGACTACCACAGGGCGCCGCAACTGCTACAGCATCGGTATCATATACAAATCGCAGCGCAGTGGTTTTGATGTAAGTACAAACGTGTCTGTAACGTGAAATTCGAAGATTGTTCAATTCTGAACTTTCTGTGATAGTTGTATCGCTAAGACGGTTGTATCGCTAAAACATGGCGCACTCAGTACGAGCTCGCGAACTATTTGAGCGTGTAATGTCGCGCACTGTGCCAAATTCGACAGCTCGCGTTCAGCTGTGTCCAAATTACGACGATGATAACGTGCGCATAAAGCTCGCTTCGCCGAGTTTCTACTAGTGCAGTGATTTCGCCAAACCAATTGCCAACAAGTTAATATCAATTTCGCTCTGCAAACCTTTACGGCTCGCGTGTCGAAAAATCTGGCGTAGTTTGTATCTACGCGTGGTTGCAAAGTAGTCACAAGCAAGCTTCATGACATTTGTCACGTGCCAAAGTCTAGTGACTAATTACGTCATCACGTACATTACGTCGTCGCTTGGCTAAATGCAGGTCGACACTGGAGTGTTTACAGCACTTACTGCAATGCATGCTGCCAGCTGCTAGGTTAGAATGGTACAATGCGTTTTACTAGGACGTTAAAGTATTTCTTGATCTAGTGTCCTGTGCGCGCTTTTGCCTGTGCTCTTCCAAGTATTGCATTTCTTTTTTCAACCTGTCGATACACTCTTGTCAGATGTTTCTGAATTTATTTTCACAGTCATCAAACATAGTGTTATTAAATATTTGTGTGGTGCCTAAAAATTTGCAACAACCAATTCAATTTAATTGAACAATTTTTCACAAATAACGGCTGCATGTGCTGGAGGCAGAGGAAGGAAACAATGAAATAAATAAAAAAAATCTGCATTTATTTTTAAAAACTGCTTTATAAGTGCACACAAAATTATCCCCATTTCCCAAAACATATGTATTTGTTACATATGTCAATATATTTCGGATCGGATAGTGGATTGTGCAGCAATGACAAGACACGTAAATGAAAAACTTTCCTCACGCAGAGCTCCAGTATGCATCTTTTTTCAATGTGACCCGTCATGCAGTATTGCACAACTCAGTATAGGGTGTCAACATATGCACTAGCAAATGGCACATTGCTATTCAATTCAGCTTAACCATAACCGATAAGTGGATACCCGTGTTTTATATAGGGCTCGAATGTCACACTATCTCTTCTGAAGTGTCGCCCTAGACTGTCCACAACTGCCCTAGGTGCACATGCAGTATGCTCATTGGCTGAAAGTATCACCCGCATCAGACAGTTTCCGCGTAACAACCAATGAAAGAAACTCATTCAGTGCTGTGCAACACTGTGCATAACAATTACCAAAGGCTAAACATGTGTTGCAGGCACAACAGTGATTTCAGGGTGGAACAAAGCAGGCACGCATGTGGAAACATCAAAATCGGCGGCCTGGCCAAGCCACTGCACATGGTGGACTGCGGCCAACTTCCTCTGTTATCAGAGGCGGTAGTTTCGAGCAGCATTTGGCAGCCCGACATATGATGCTACACTGGCTGGCAACCCAGAAAGCCAGTGGTATGTACACGCTCACTAAAGCTCAACAAGAACAATGGCTGTGCTTGGGTTGCTCCTCAACAGAACCATTAATTACTACGATGCTGACCACAGCATTTTTAACCAGAACATGAAGTTTCACAAAGTTCTTTCTGTAATACATGACTCATCCTTCTCACAGCTGTTGTGGACACAGGTCGGCAATGCCCTCGACCCAATAAGCATGTGAAGCTGGCCGCACATGAAGCAGAGGCAAGTGCTTGTAACGTCATGCATCCTTCGTTTCGTATGGCATGCATGAGGCGTGCACAATCTATTCTTGGCAGTATTTTTATGACTGTGTAACCTCTTCTCATTTATCATGGCGTGGATGCATTGATGTAAAACTTGACTGACACAATGTGTAGATAATCTTCATTCACATGTAATATCACATTCTGCGATATTACTGCTCTCAACAATTCCTAGCACTAATGTTGCAATATGCAAAGTAGGTATTAGAAAAACAGGCATCAGAGGAACATGGGACAATTGCAATTGATGGCCTCCCCTTGGCACACAGCTCCATCATTATTTCAATAGATGTTAGCCACAGCGATATGCCCACTTTCTTTAACAGGTTATTAGGAAAAGGACTATTGCTATCACAGTGCACTACTATAGCAGCGTTTTGTGCAACAAACACAAGCATAACAGGACTACATTTATAGTAGTTTCATCACCTTGCAGCAAGTTTTCTTCAGCACGAAACAGATAGGGTTGAAGATCAAGAAACAAAGAGGTGATGCTCACATTTATTCTTTTAACTGAATGATTGTGTCTTCGTATTTTGGTCTTTCGTCTTGTCTGTTTCACACATACTAGCTTCAAAAACGTAATCAGACCAGCTACATTGTGTTTGCATCACATGCCCATGAAAGCACTATATAATGCACAGGCCCACGAGTGGAGGGGTGGAAAGCAGTCCAGCGCCACCGCTGCAGTGGTAGTGGCCAAACTGTCAAACCTGCTCAGCCGCTGCCGCCCTGTCGGCGTGGCACCTGCTACAGGAGGCCGATCAAGTGCCGCACAACTGGCACAGTCACGTCTGGCGCAAATGCCGTGGTGCTACCAAGCTCCTCTACGACATGCAGAACGAACTAGCGCAAAGACAACACAGAACGATCAGCCGAACCTCAAAGAAGAAGAAGACCACAGTGGCACATTGGAAAGGAGCACTCCATACCTGAACTTCTTGGCGCGACTAACTGAACACCTTGTCCACCAGCCTGACCTCTCAGATGAGTAAGTTTGAGCATGCGTAGCTGCATCAGAAACATGATGAACTCAGAAAGATGGCCCCAGCAAAAATCACTTGTCTGTGCGTGCTCAGCTCAGTTATCATTGTCAAGCAGCACATTCGGAAAAAAATGTGTTTGTGCAAATGTGAACGATGAGGACATACACAGATGCCTAACTGCAACTGCTGGTTTATTTCACAAAGGCACACTTCTTATCGTGCATATTTTCATGCATGTGCTCACCAAAAGAAAAAAAAAAAGCACTTAATGAAAAGAGCATCTTTGACTTGAATCCTGGAGTCAAATCACGAACTACTCGTTAAAAAAAAAATGGCATGGTATATGGAAACAAATACGGAACAGATAGAAAATTCATAAACATGGAGTGTCACTAGTGCCGACATTCCAACAAGCGAATTTGTCTTCAAGGCTAGCAGCATTGACAAGTCCACTTGTCAAAATGGCAATGCCCCTTGATCACAAGTTTTTCAGCAAGTTCATCAGTACCTTGAGACTGAACAATCAATCATTCATAGAATTTTTCAATTTGAAACAAAGAAAGATGGAGCAACCACTACATGCTACTTCATCAAACAGCCTGACAAGGCAACTCTCAAATAGCCACATAACTACTGAAGGTAGATCAAGAAATAAGTACGCTTGCACTTGGCAAAGTCAGTAATGACTTGAACGAGTTTAACAGGCCCATAAGCACCATATTTACGCAGGGTACAACTAGACAAATCCAACAAGATGCCCTTTCTGCGAGTCTATGTAAAGTCTGTGCTATTTTCGTCTTATAATGGCTCAGCCATGCAATGCTATTTGTCTAACTCATGGAAATTTCATTCAGCATATCTGCGTCTATACACTAAATGTGTAAGCATGCACGTGCATCCACACTTAGTGTTGGTGAAATTAGGAATATTTTAGTTCTGTACAAGTGCAAGACCTTCACATGTGTGTATGCCCATTGAAATCCAGCCTTGTTAAGTACAGTTGCATCCGACTCAAAAAACACCAATATCCCTTATTTGTTTTTAACACATATTTGCTGCATGAAATGTCTCAGTGAGGAACATCTTAGATCTACTTCCTTATTGTTAACAACTTATATCCTTGTTTATTACGTGAAGATTAGATACATGCTGTTTCATGCAGAGCGTGCATTCTTTTTTGCATGTTTGGGTGAGCAGCTGTGCTAAGAGACACGTCCGCCCTGATGGTTATGGCGCTTTACTGCTGACCCACACATCGTGGCATCAAAACCTGGCCACGGTGGCCGCATTTTTGATAGACACATAAATGCCTAAAACCTGTATGTCAAAGTCAGACACAGTCAGTGCAATGGGAAGTGACTCAGTTCATTGAAACCAACTTGTGCTTATGCAAAACAAGTGCAAAATAGCCAATTACATTCAAGCAGATGATGTTCATGCTCCGTCAGCTGGACATAAAGGCTGTCATCTTTACTTATTTCAAGTACTTTACAAATTAATTCTATTAGCAGCAGCATTTCAGCGCTGTCAAGGGGCCTTTCATTTTAGGCAGTACGTACTGGCCATCTATGCAGAGCCCTCCATGGTGCCTGTGAGAAGTACATTGCCACAGAAGCGAATGGACTTGACCAGGTGAGTTACATGCAATAAAAATAACCCGTTGAAGCATGTACAATGTTATGCCACCACAACAAGCAGCAAGTGCAGCCACCGTAGCTACGTACACCAACTGCAGTAAATTTCATACATCTCGTGCCTGTGCTAAAGTGTCATAATTCATGAGATGCACTCTCGTGTGTTGCCCCCCCAAGTCCAGTCATCCTCTATAATAAGTGGTGCGGCACCTGTTTGCGCAGGATGTCCTGTGGAACCTGGTGCGGGAACTGTTTTCAGAACTGTACCACTCGAAGTACCCAGCATGCTGAGACATCAAGAGCAAAGCCGCATGGGTCAGCAAGAAGTTTGACATCAGTGCTTGACTGCGCAAGACATTACAATTATTACCTGCGGTTAGCTGGAAAGTTCTGGCACGCTAGTTCAAAGCCAGGAACGTTGTTCAGTCAGAAGTGAGTCCTCTTCAAGAAACTTTTCTGAAAGTTCTCCATCAGAAGCACTGTGTGTCTCAAAGCCTGAAGGTGGCACTGTGGAGACTTCTGTTACAAAGAGCAATATGTTTATTCCTTGAGACCAGTGTCAGAGTTATCATACTGCGCTGTGGAGCTACGATTGTTGTACTTCCAGGCCTTTCAACTTGCGGTAGAGGCACTGCTTCCATTCCTCTTCGGGCACGTCTTTGGCCCAAGGAGGCAGGTGAGAGCTGGGCAGTTCAAACCCTGCCATGGCGGCTTGGATGGCTTGAATTTGTGCTGCATAGGAACCCGAATCAAAATTTATTTTCAGCATATTCATTCATTCATTAAAGTATCCCATGGGTTCCACATGAGAACACTGTGTGAGGGAGCGGTAAATTTTTGTTTTACAGAAAGTCAGCAAAGCAAAAGAAAAGTGAAAAACAAGTATCATTACATCTTAAAGTCCTGGCTGTATGAACTTGAAACGGCAAATGAATACACCACACAATGCCATTGGTAACACATAAACATAAAATACAACTGATCAATTTTTGATTGAATGAAAGCTAAAAAGTAAATGGGGATCAAACGTTACACAACAGTTAGAACGACGTCCACAGATTAAGGATCAAAATGAGCCACACAACATAGATAGGTACACAATTATAGTGCAAAGCAGTGGTGCTGCCACACGGCTTTGGCGTAGAGGCTAAGCTGGCTTACGAAAAAAAGAAGGTGCGAGTTTCTTTGTTTTTGACGGCTGGAGTGAACGAACGTTTCCCACGGTGCGTCTATTGAGACAGTGCTGGGGGTCACTCCTTAGGATTCATTATGGTCAGTCAACTGTCAACGACGTTGCATTCACGGTACCTTGTTGTTATTGTTTGCTTGTGTGTGTTATTGAAATTATTAGATTTGGCTGGCGATACCGTCATTTGCAAAAGTAGTTGAATAAATGTACATGACGTTGGGTTTGCCCAACTGCATCTGCTGTCTCCGTGTACTCAAGAGTGGCACTCTTTCAGATCCCACAGGGTGCAAGTAATTTCACTGAGCCAAAATTGCCTAAATACAGGACATGTGCCAGTGACTCAATGCTGCCAATATTTCATCCCGGAATTCCGAAAACGATACCTTGACCTTCACTTTCTCATTCAGCGATCAACCAAATGTGGTAAATTATCACAATTACTGCTACCCTAAAAGGGCTTTTCAATGACATACTGTTTCTCTTTTGTATACACTCTTTCGATTATTGACACATTGAGGCTCGTTTGCAACCCACAACCAATATGCCAAGCGCACAATGCACAGTGAAAATCTGGCAGCCTTCAGTTAGCACACCACATTTCAGCCAATCGGAGTGATATTGAAAAAAACATGACTGATCCACTATATAGGATATAGAAATCGTTACAACACGAAAATGAAACGTGTCTTTACAGAAGTTGTTGAGCGTTTACTGTGCATTGTTTGAGCAACAGTAACAATTTCAAAGTGACGTTAAGAACGGCAAGTAGCTCGAAACTTCCAGCGCACATCTCAAGCAGAAAGCATGCACGAAATAAGCACACACAGGACGAGTGCGGACTTACAACTGTCACGGCTCGACACTTAAAGCGCGCTGTTCAAAGAAAAAGAAAGACATGAAACGAACGCACAAGTATACACAAGATGAGTGCTAACAACTGTCACACTTCTTTCTGCATCGTGTGTCAGCAGCGCGCTTCTTTCGTAAACGCTGCTGCGGCAGTGTACAAAGTGACCTATGTCCTCTCCCGAACTACGATTCTGATAAGTGAACGCGCAGAAAAAACCACGCTCCGTGGAGGCGGCACTTCGTGAAGGTGATGACCTTTAGAGCGCACCAAATGCAAGCACGTCTCTCCATCTTGCCACTGATAACGAAAACATGCTAAAGTTTCGAAGTACTGAGAACTTCCAAACAGTGTATGGTGTATAAATGGCATGCCGTTAGCATTCCCGCCAACGCATGCTTCGTGCCGTAGTGGTTAGCACTGTGCGCCGAGAATAGAGAGGTTGTTAGTTCAATTCCGCGTGACATACGCTTGCCTCGTAGTTTTTTTTCTTTGCAATCTTTTGAAATATATATATATATTTTTCAATGTCACTACCGTGACAGAAGTACGTCAGTGGAGCCGTGGTGAACCCCGACACAAATCGCTTTCGGGTTAAAAAGAAATTATTAACTCATCAGGTATAGCAAGAAATTACAAAACTTTCAATTTTCTGTTACTCCTCAGAAATTCAGCGCAAAGGCAGCTATTTTTTTCCTATGCAAGTATTCAAACAGTAAGTTCTCAGAGTTTTTTCAAATTGCCAACTAAAATCACCCTAAACCAGGATAGCCAACATCTTACTTGACTTTAACAAAGAAAGATGAAGCAAAGCAGGCCATGTAATATGCAGGGCAGATAACAGCAACTATAGTCAGTGACAACCTAAGAATAAATATAGGCTCCACCCACGAGGCCTGATTGCCCTTGTTTTCCATGCCTCCGCACTACAAAGGAAGTAATTCTCAAAGAGTGGCCATTGTTTTCACGCATGCAATCATTACCTTTACAATACTTAATTGGTGTTGAATACTCGGCACTACAAAAGAAGTAATTCTCAAAGAGTGGCCATTGTTTTCACGCATGAAATCATTACCTTTACAATACTTAATTGGTGTTGAAATACAGAATCCGAAGCACGATAAATAAACCTGAGAAGGCGCGGACTTCCACGTCAGCATAGCAATTTATCTGTTGTTTAAATCGCACCCCCCACTGGGCTCATTTCGGAGTCCACGAAGAAGCAATACACATCTATCGAAGGCGATGTTTCTGCACACTACCTATGGTTGTACTAAACAAACAATGCCACATTTAACATAATGTTTAAAATTAAGAAATTTTTATTTTGCAGTTTCAAAAAATGAAACAGGGGCAATAATCACATTTCATTGGGTTATTTTCAATTTTTTTTACGAAACTTTCACTGCCAGCTTTCTTCGATGTCTTCTGTAACTATGGCAAATATGACTCAAAGCGAAGAATGAAGAAGCAATCTGAGATTGACTTCACGAATTTCGGTTATTGTGCTGCCTTAAATGCCAAATGTGCGTTTCGCGTCACCGTGCTTGTCATCGTGTTTGAGGTAAACGTCAATGTTGCATTCGGCGTCTTGTTTCATCGAAACAAAAGCGCGTAGCAGACATTGTGCTTAACAGTGGGGATCATTGCATACATTGTCGTTAAGCTAATGTCCAAGGCGATGAACGCGGCTAAAGTGGCGAAGACTAAAAACTGTAGGTGAAGGTTTTTTTTTTTTTCTTCGACAATCTCCATTACATCCTGTTGCCATCACCCCATCAGCCCTTGAATATTCAACTTTTTCAAAGCAGGGCCCAGTTTTGCTGCAACAGGAACCACTTCCTTCAATGAATGTGTCTGTGCAAAGGTGTGTCTGTGTAGGCAAGGGGGTTTTCTCTCTTTGGGGAATGCGAGTGAATATCGTGGCAGACTTTGCTTTCACAGGAAAGAGCAATGCATCCACCTTTTCTTTTATGAGACTCTAAGTTGATATTAACAAGTTATCTCTGTGCATAATACATGCATAAAATACAGACAGAATAAAAAATATAAAGAAAGTAAGACTTCCTAATATGATATTGTTAAGGATGATACAATAACTTAAAAAACCAAATGTTTCTCTCTTTTTCGCTCAACAATAGTTTTAGCGGCGTTGCTTCAGTGACGATCACGATCGATTCAACTGATCGTGATCGCTGTGTCGATAACTATCGATGATGCGATATTACATAGTTTGTGTCATTTACCAGTTTGAAGAACCTCGCACGGCGTTTTTCATGCAAGGCGTTCCTACTTCGAGCGTGAGACTAGCGCTTATGCAACGGACACTTTAATCTCGCACGTAATTATGAGCCAGTGCAATAGACTCCATTAAAACGACGCAGTTTTGCAAAGTGGCAGACGTCAAAGTAATTACACACAGACACTATGACCACAATTCGCTTTTTAACGCATACACTGATGCATATTTTCCCCACCTGGTTTGCTTACTTTCGTACTGTGCGACGCTCACAGGTCCTCTCGGTTGCTTTTTTTCACGCACCTTGCCCGCACTTACAACACTCATATGGGTGCATAACACAACACATATCGCAAACTATCACCAAGATTCTCACGTTGCGACACCCAAGTAACACACTCACACACGCACATGCGATAACACTGATGCCACACCTTTTGCGGGTGGTAAATCACAGACACACACATTCAGACTTTACCTTCACCTTACTGCACACAAATGAGCACGACGACAACCGTCGAGTGGTCATCCTAGCGGCACAGAGAATAGATGCTGTGTGGCTGCTTCACGCTGCCAAACCAACAGAATGCGATAAAGCTCTGCCGCTTCAGTGCATTTGAAACGCTCCAATATCATAAACGCCAGCATTGAACGACAGCCGACGACGATGATGCTGAGGGCGAGTGGATAAAATAGCTTCAAAGAAAACACCACAGAAAACCGAATGGACGCCCCATGGTCTCGGTGCAGCGACACATCGTCTCTCGTTGCGAACGACGCCGTGCTGAATTCGTCATTGGTTCATCGCGCCTCTTGCATCATAGTAATGAGCGGCCGCAGTTGGACGCGCATAATACAAATGGACTGTGGTACACTTCACTTTTTTTTCTTAGTTTGTCACCAACTACAGGCACAAATGGATGACAGGTGTAGCTGAGGACGTCAGCAGTGTGTTAGGTGGAGTGATCAAATTAATAGGTCTGCATGCAGACATAAAATAGAACCAGCTAGTGCGACACAAGGTAAATTGGAGATCACAGGAAGAGGTCTTTGTCCTGCAAGACAGTGATAATAATGGTGGTGATGTAATATTGAGAAGCAGGTTGAGATACAGGAAAGAGAGAAGAAGAGGGGACAGGGTAAAGCATATCTACGTATAGTATAGCAAGTGTGCGAGGAAGTCTACTGAAAGTGAGGAAGAGTGATGTGAGGGTGAAGAAGAAATAAAGGGGTAGAGCATAGCATAGCCATGTATAGTATAGCAAGGGTGCAGAAAATAAATTGATAGTGAAGGAGAGAAAGAAAGAGGGCAGAGTATAACATAGCCATTTATAGTATTGCATAACAGTGGAGTGTGAAAGGGGATTGAGGGCGAGAAATGAAAATGGGAGAGGCTAAGGCATTGCATAGACATGTAGAGTATATCAAGGGTGCAGGAAAGTGATTTGAAAGAGAGGAGTGATGTGAGGGTGAGGAAGAAAAGAGGGGAAGCATAAGTCATGTATAGTATAGTAATGGTGCATGAAAGAGAATTGAGGGTTAGAAATGAAAATGGGAGAGGATAAGGCATTATAGTTTAGCAAGGGTGCAGGAAAGAATTTAAAGTGAGCAAGGAAGAGGGTAGAGCATAGAAAAGACATGTATAGTATGGTATATCAATGGTGCTGGAAAGGAGTTGAGAACAGTGTGAGGTTGAGAAATGAAGCTGGGAAGGGGTAAAGCATAGCATAGCCATATATATTATGGGTGTGGAAAAGGGTATAAGAGTGTTGCAAGAGCAAGGAAGTAAGAGGGTAATGTATGCATGAGCCATGCACAGTATGGTATAGCAACTACTCACCTTGTCCTAAAGGTTCCACTCGCCGGGGCTCTGTAGGCCGCAGCATCTCCTCTGTTGGCCGCCACTCGCTGGGAGCCTACCACAATACATGCTTTTTTGCAGGAGCATCCAATGGCACAGAGCCACTAAGTCAAGCTTACCTCGGGTAGAGCCATAAACCCTGGAGAGGCCTCTTGCTCCTCCTCAGGTTCCTCCTAAGAAGCACAAACATAGGAGTTCCACAAGGGTGCTCAAAATCTTGAGCAAAAAATGAAGGAAGTGTGAAGCAGAGCCGTAACTAGCAGGGAGTTGAAAGGGTTCTGCCATCCCCGAAGTTTCTTCATGCTTTAGCTTTTCGGGTGACACTGAAGTAAGTATTTACATATATTTACATCGACCACCAGTGGCTGAAGCTAGTCATTCTGTACAAAAACTCCACACCCCTTAACAAAATTCCTGGGTAGAGCCCTGGTGTTAAGGTATGAGAAGTAGTGACACATACATAGCAAACAACGACCATTTAAAGAATTCATCAACTAGTTCTGAAGTTTGGTGAGAAAACACATCCTGCGGATAGCAGATGCTGTTATAAACAACTCAGCCGAATCTTGCACTTGTGCATGAAAAAACAAAGTTTAGAAGCACAGCGTGAAGGTGGAATTTTCTCAGGTGCCCTTTCTTCACAGACACACCTCTGCTCTCTCTCTTCAGAGATGCACACAGCTGCTGTTTGATGAAAAACAGACAGCATGTCATTTATTGGTCAACAGCCAATAGAAATCAAAAGTGGAGTTTGTATCACATGCGCATATTGCCACGGGATGCCACCAAAGGCCAGAGCTCTATTCAATAGTCTGCTAACGCTACACAGTAGTCACACTTGCATGTGGAACTCCAATGAAAGTGAGCAATCTCATTTCATTATGCATTGCTGTAACATTTTACATGCCCTGATGTAACTTCTTTCCCCCTTCCATCCCTCTCTGCGTAGCCTCCAGTGGACTCGTCAGGATGAGAGAAACCACTTAAAACTGCGCTTGTTCTTGACAAATTCAAGAAATTTTGAGGCAATCGATTTGTGAGGCGTGATTTCATATGTGGTGTTTAACGTCCCAAACCACAATATGATTATGGGAGGCGCCGTAGTGGAGGGCTCCGGAAATTTCAACCGCCTGGGGTTCTTTAACGTGCACCCATACCTGAGCATACGGGCTTACAGCATTTCCTTCTTATTTCCTTCTCAAGCTTCTCATGTACACACAAGAAACAAAACACACTGTGCTTAATGTAAAAAAATGTTTTGAGGAAATGATAACTCGCAAACCTGTCACAAACTTAGTGCGTGAAAATGTTATGTAATGTGTAACGTAGATTTCATGGTAGAAGTTAAAGATAATTAACATTCAGAATATACGGATATATCCCATGTGGATACCAACCAAATTTCAGTCAAAAGTAAAATGTCAGATCTCATTTTCTTTCTTCGGCCCATGTGTTGTTTACAAGCATGAAACATGTCAAACTAATGCTACCTGATGTTGTGAATAGACAGCACTTGAATAAAACCATTCTTTAAACTGTGCTTATACACAGTGAAGCTCACGTGCCTTCCCATTGACACTATGTGACTGACACCATGTGACTAATTACTAATAATAGATTCAGTTAATCACAAAAAATTAGGTATCACATTACCTATCACGATGGCACATAGATTGAAGTCTATGACAAAATAGAAGTTGCATACGACAGGTACTTAACATTAAGTCAAGCCTTGTTATAATGAACACCAACATAGGAAATATTGGTGATAGTGAACTAAATACAAATGTTGGTCAGTCACACTTAATTTTTACAAAGTAACAAAAACGCCAACCAAGGTAAAATACGCAAAAATTAAAAAGACGTTTCGGCTCCCCACACGGGAGCCTTGTTAACAAGACTGTAAACAAGGTTCCCGTGTGGGGAGCCAAAACGTCTTTTTAATTTTTGTGTATTTTACCTTGGTCGGCCTTTTTGTTACTTTGCACTATGTTTGTCACCGACCAGACGAGATTCTATCAGACTCTCGACTACACATCATTTTTACAGCGAAAGCTGTTATGAGATCACAACTCGGGTCTCGAACAGCGCCGCAGTTGTTCGCTACCACCGCCACTGTTGCCCGTAACCACCATTGCGAAATTAGACAAAAAAAAACTAGCACCGATGACACAGTGGGGCTCGAAGCCGGGTCCGCTGGGTGCCAGCCCAGTATTCTACCACTGAGCCAAGCCAGTGCTTGGGACTTGTAGGCAGACTTGCCTTAGGCAGGCTTGATGTCAAGAAAGCAATCGCGTTAATACGACTTATAAAGCGTTCTAAAACAGCGAAAGAACAAGCAGTCGTCACCCAATGCGAGTAGCGTAATGAGTGGGTCGTCCAAAGCTCCAACCCATTACAAAAGCTTGTTTTGGTTCAGCTTTAAACTGTGGTGCATACCCACTTCAGGCATAATTCCTCATCGTCATCAGCCATTGCATGAGCAATTGGCACAAAATTCCTCGCAATAGTTTAGTGGATACCACGCTTCCCAGAAATATGAAAAATAGCATAGCGAATGTATAATATGGTATATGCCAGCCTACTACCCTAAAATTTTTATTAATGCGTAGTGGGCATCAAGCAAGTGTGCTTGCAGCAGTTACCCAGTGAGTGTTTAATAAAGGCTATGACAGGCCGCTATTCTAGCTTTCACTGTGACTGTGCTGCGTCTTCCGTGCAGCCCTGGCATTTTTTAGGTTTTTCTATGACATTTATAACCTTCGTGATCAAACTGGATGCGAAAGACTATGATATCGGCTATAAGGCAGAAATATTTGCGCCTCACAAGGCTCAAAACCTGAAAGGTAGCATAAATAGCGAAATAAATACTCAAGGCGAATTCACAACCAGATTCATTTCATGTGTTTATAAGATTAATAGTTTAAGAATGTGTTTAGAAAGTTGCGGAACTTTTGTCAAAGGAAAATAGCTCTGCTGTAATGTCCTGGCTGGCTTAATTCTTTGAAGTGCCGCTGGCAGACAGGTAAGGATTACCTCCACATCTATACTAGATTTAAAGCAAAAAATAATGCATTCTGTGTGCGTGTTTGCTTTTTGCACGAGCCAGTTTGTTAGAGCCGTGTTACATCTTTACTGCTACAACGAACATCGGATACAACGAACTAAGTCCTGATGCTCGACTGTATGTCAAGCTTGCTGAAGGAACATTTGGAGTTAGTGTATATATACACAATGTTGATAATTGCCGCACACCGGGCCTTCGTCAAAATTGAAACTGCGTTTTCATGCGCGATGTAAAATGTTTGATTAAAGTGCTTCAAGCATCTAGAGGTCCATCATTGGGTATGCTCTTGTACGCGGCTGACTTCCATACTAAAATGGCTGTACAATGCGTTCACAATTCCCCAACATACAGAAAAAAAAAATGAGCCTCATCATCTCGCTGCAGTAGAAGTAAACCTGGCATGTTTACCGTGTCGCTCGCCTGATCCGGGTCTTGAGGGAGCAGCTGGTAGCCGCCCAAGTCGACGCCGTCCCCGTCACCGAACTCCGAGTCCGAATCAGACGAGCCTTGTTGGTTGACAAGGTATGCTGGTACAGACAGTCCACCACCGTCGTCACCCGAGTTGTCCGGCTCCGGCAGGTCGTTGTTCGGGAGAACCATTGTGTAGTGTCACTATAATGTAGTTTTAGTACAGGTTTCGTTTCGACTGACAAAAAATTTCGTAGCTGTGCGCCCTCAGGTACGTCGCTACCGCAACCTGCGCGAGATGCTACTGCGGTGCGTTATGCATCTCATAAGTATGTATGTACTTACATTCATATGTGTGCCAGCGGGTTATTTCAATACGAATGACTACATGCCACATCCCGCCCCTCCACTATGGTGGCTAGCCACCATACCTCCACCGCTCAATTTCACCAAAGCTACAGTGTACTAGAAGGGAGCAGTGGAGTGAACGAGGCAGCCGCGCCGCATCTCGGCTGATTCTCCGGCGGGTGACAGTAGTGGCGGCGCTGTAGTTCCATGGTACTGAAGATCGCGTTAGCGTTTGCATAGGGAGCGCGCGCGCTCGAGCCTGCGAAAGCGTGTAATTGCTCGTTTTCAGCGCGTTTAATGCGTTTCTGAGCCTTTATGAGTGGATGCACCTGTTACGCGCCATGGTGCACCAGTAAGTATGCAGGAACACCGAAACTGCGTCGATACATTCACCGTTTCAAGAGTCTGCCGACACAGAAAAAAAAAATGTCAATCGAAATTTGCACGGATCCGCCTAGCACCTTACTCAATCAGCGCTTTGAGCTGCGTTACATCATAGGTGGCTACTGGCGAACTACAAAGAGAGAAGTATCAAAACTATGATTAAATCATACGCTCGTTTTGTCAGCAGTCTCTACGATATCCAGAGCACAGTGTTCCTCATAATGAGCCTACATGCGCTCGATTGTTTCACGAGAAACCCGAGTATAAGTAACGTCGTCACAACATTAACTAGTGACGACTCTTTTTTATCATGCCAGTTTTGTGGAAGACAATAATTATTGTTTTCCGAAAGGCGTATTACATATTAAACTTATTAAAAACAACACTCAAACATATTAAAAAGTGCAAATTGTATATATAGCCCGTCTGTTAATCTGCGTAAATTCATTGTAACCAGTTCTCATTTTGTAACGACAGCTTAAATTGTGCTGCTTTCCAATTATTCTATTGGCGTAACTCCATTGCAAGCGAGCAAGTTTAAGACGATGTTTTGTATTATAAGCGTAGTTCTATTATCAAGTGTCAAAAGTGTAGGCAGGCAGTGGTGCATTTTGTTTTGAGGAACTTACCTCCCTTGTATATGTACACAGTAAACACACACACACACACACACACACACACACACACACACATATATATATATATATATATATATATATATATATATATATATATATATATTCAATGCTCCTTAGCACAGCTACTATTTTTAGGCGGTGCATTTCTCGTCCGACTACGTTAGACTTGAACTAGTTTTGAGACTTCATATTCGAAAAGGTGAAATCTACAGTGCGCATTTGTAGAGACACGCTATACGCAATGTTCCGCTGCGCCAACTGTAAACTATTGGCGCAGAGCTACCCAGGATTTCTTTTTTTTTTTTTGAGGGGGTGTGGTGTGCAGCAGAACGCCTAACTTTGGCAATTGTGGTTGCTGTGAATGCCTGTAACTATTTTAGTATACCTTGAAAAGTTAAATTACCAAAACATTTCAAGGTGTAGGGGGTTTAGATTCACTTCCGCTCCCCTCTTGTGGCTTTCTGGTTCTGCATGCGTGTGACACAGTATTTGTTTTTTAATCTCACAGCTTTCTGAGCACAGCTAACTTCCAATAAATCAGCTCAGTTATTCTGAATATTGTAGGCGCCTAACCAACGAAGAAAGAGTTAAGAGAGAAGAAATCAGTATAAGACACACCCTTTCTGAATGATTTTTGATCTCTCACCATTGCTTTTATGGAGCTCAAATTCAATAGATGGGCGTGTCATACTTCAAAGGCTATGGCATCATGTGCTAGACATGTATGATGGGCAGGCGCGAAGAAATCTGCATCAAGAAATCGCGACGGAGGAGCCGAAGCGCATAGCAATTCCTGCACGCGACGCACGGCTCTTGTAGTACTATTCGACTGCAGCGCTGCCGCTGCGGGCAACGTGGAAGGGATCAGGAGGCGAGGCGTGGACGCGTGGTCACGCCACTCAACACTTCTAGTACACTCTACCAAAGCTTACAGACAGCTTTAGCTGCGAAACTTCACAAACTCTTCTCAAAATCTTAACTCACTTTGCAATATTGGCTAAACACCGACAGATAGAAGCGTTATCAAGTAATCAAAATTATAACTTTTTCGTGATAAGATTGATATTAAATTATTATAAGTGCATTTATATTATTTAAATGACGCCAATTTGGACTTGTTTAGCAATTTGTAACATACGAGCGCTGGCTTTACTGTTGGCTGTTGAGTCGTTTATGGTTTCAATTATTCAAATGAAAAGAACAAAAGCTTTCACAGCTGTCAAAGCACATATTGTTGACTATAATAAAAGGAATATGTTTTCTTAGAACAATTCTTTCAGATCACGAGGTCGGAGCCCATCGAAAACGTTAGCGGACAGTGGCGCCAACTGGATAGTGCGCTTGTCCGCCTGGCGCTGTCGTCGCGTCGCTGGCGTCGCTATATTGTGCAAAAGAAAAGTCGCAGAACCGAGCCGTTCCTTGAAGGAGGAAAGTAATCGCTTCCCTGGCAGCTATAGGTGTTGTTTGTGAACGGGTCAGTCGTCGTTACCTGCGGGGGCTGACTTCGTGGCAGGGAGGAGTACCTCGTCTGGCAGGTTGCGAGAACGACGAGGCGCGATTGTGAAGCGAGCAGATGTCATCGTCGGCAGCCAGCACATCCGAGCTCAGGTGATGAGCACCTAGGCGAGAAATTCGCTGCTGCTGCTGCTAGCCGAACGGTACAAGGACGTAAGTGCGGCTTGTCTTTTCTCTTCTCCCGCTCGCGGTGCGATCTGTCTCGCCTGGCCTCGCGAGTCACGACTCGTGCGCCACGCAGGGACGCGATGGTAGAGAGGATCGAGACGGGGCGGCCAGTGCAGATCCTGCGCACCAAGGATGACCACAGCTTCGAGCTGGACGAGGATGCTCTGGGCCGCATCCTGCTGGCCGACCACGTGAAGGACAAGCCCGTCGTGGTGGTCTCGGTCGCCGGAGCCTTCCGCAAGGGCAAATCCTTCCTGCTGGACTTCTTTCTGCGCTACATGCGCAATCAGGGCCAGGCGGACTGGCTGGGCGACCCGACGGCCCCTCTCAAGGGCTTCTCCTGGCGAGGCGGCTGCGAGCGTGACACGACGGGGATTCTTCTGTGGGACGAGGTGTTTCTGGTGAGGAGATCCCGATTTTGCGGATGAGCCGGCGTGATCTGTGTGACGTGTGGTCTTATCGTCCGACCCGCAGGTGACCACCTCGCAAGGCCAGCAGCTGGCCGTACTGTTCATGGACACGCAGGGCGCGTTCGACTGCGAATCGACGGTCAAGGACTGCGCGACCATCTTCGCCCTGAGCACCATGACCAGCTCGGTGCAGGTGTACAACCTCTCCCAGAACATTCAAGAGGACGACTTGCAGCACCTGCAACTCTTCACCGAGTATGGCAGGCTGGCGCAGCAGGTACTGTAGATCTGACAGCTCGAAGCTCCTTAAAGGTGGTCACCACTTTGCTGACGTACACTTCACCGCTTACTGCAGGACATGAGTGAAAAGCCCTTTCAGAAGCTCCTGTTCTTGGTGCGGGACTGGAGCTATCCGTATGATGCGGACTACGGTGCGAATGGCGGCCGCACCATCCTGGAAAAGCGGTTGCAGATCTCCGATAGGCAACACCAGGAGTTGCAGCAGCTCAGGAAGCATATTCGGTCGTGTTTCTCAGAGATCGGCTGCTTTCTGATGCCTCACCCTGGGCTCAAGGTACTACATTTGTTCTTGCTTTCTCCTGCTCTTCTAAAGTGACAGCTTCAACGGATCTTCCATGATGCAGGTTGCAACTGCAGCATCCTTTGATGGTCGCCTGTCTGACATTGAAGAGGAATTCCAGAAGCAGCTGTTGGAGCTTGTGCCCTCACTGTTGGCCCCGGACAACCTGCTTGTGAAGGAAATCAATGGCGAGAAGATCTCTTGCCAGGAGTTGATGTCCTACTTTAAAGTAGGCTGATGTGTTACTCCTTCTTTTTCGGTCGTTATCACACCTTGTTTTGTTCCTCCAGGTGTACGTGAACATATTCAAAGGTGATGAGCTACCGGAGCCCAAGTCCATGCTCGAGGTGAGCAACCATGGTTCACGTTGAACAGCATACCTTAGCTCAGTCTTGTCTTTCAGGCAACTGCGGAGGCAAACAACTTGGCAGCTGTGGCTACAGCCAAGGACAAATACACGAGTGGCATGGAGCAGGTGAGAGCTACTTGCACTCATGGTTCCAGACTGTGATTACTATAGACCTTTTCACAGACTGCTGTCTGGGTGCTGTCATAATCCTCTCTGTGCTGTGCGAAGCAGGCGTGACCCCCCCAAAAATGCACTGCCCAGGCTGTGAAGTGAGCCTTTGTACTTCTGTGTGCAGTCCAGCATGGTGGCGTTTTCGCAGTTTTTCTCTCTCTCTCTCTCTCTTGTGAAAAGGTCTTTACAGCAAGGCTATATTACCGTACACTTTTGGATTAGAAAAGCTGCAAAAGTGTGGATGGTAGTGTTGCAGTCAAATCACTGTACTGTGAATACAAAAGTATGGATAGTGTTGTAGTACTTGAAATTACCTGCGATGGTATGCAAGCAAATGTACGAATAGTGGTGAAGTACATGGATTACTTACTGTAGTACAAATCTAAAGAAACAGACAGAGGTGTCGTACTTGAAATATTTACTGTGATATAAAGCACAAGTATCGATATTAGTGTAATCATCTGATTACTATAGCATTATTGTGGACAGCAGTGTGGTACTTAGATTACTGTTCTGTTGGTGCAAAAGTATCGGGATCATTGTGGTAATTAGATTTGTTACCACATTATGAAAACAAAAGTACGCATAGTGGTGTAGTGCTTCAATTACTTCTGTATCACTAATACTAAAGAACAGACAAAGGTAGAGAAATTGAATTACTTTTTTATAATACCCAAGTCAAAAGTACGGTGAATAGTAAATGACTGGATTATTGTATCACTGTAGCCTTTCAGCGCCCAGTGCTTAGCAAAGACTGGCCAAAGAAGGGCTGCTAAATAATTGCCAGATCTCTGTAACTCTACTAATTATTCTGAGCAGAATGTGTATTTTCTTCTTGAAGTTCTACTGAAAAACTTCAAGAAGTAAACGCTATGTGCTCACCTTACTGGTAACTTAACTGTGTTTGGGGGAAGGAGGGGGAGGTACTTTTCTTTAGTTCTAATCAAAAACTAGCGATCGATGTCGTTCAACCAATGTAGCTCATGAATTTGAGCTGGTGCAATTCTGGCTTCTGTAACTGTTACTAATGCTCCAGCTCTCTTGCACAATCGTGCGGCAGACATTGTTAAAGTATCTGAGTGCTTTACGTAATGAGCTTATTTTTTCCATCATCCAATCTGCAGTGTGTCACTGAGACTCGGTGATTCCCGATGAAAGGGCTCCCGAGTTTTAAATAATCTGCAGTGACAAACACTATTTAACATTTATGCTTGTTTTAATGTGATAATTCATGATTAATATGCATACTATTGAGCATTGAAGAACACGCGACGAAGGGCAGTTTGTTTGGTTCACATCTTCGAAGCAAACAATCAAACTGCGCTCAATGTGGCATGTCCTCACTTAAGACTGATGAGGTACTACACTTCCAAGCTTCATGATGAAGTCAGTTCTCTAATACGGCTTCCACATTTAGATGCTACCGAAGTGCTAAAAAAAAACTGGTGTGTGTACTTAGGTTCAGGTGCATGATAAGGAACACTAGCAGGTCAGAGCGCCTAACTACAGCTTGCTTTGTAACCATGCGGTGGTTTTGGCACATCAAATCCTAGTAATTGTTGTTGTCTTTCCTGTTCCTTCACTGTTTTTTTTTTTTTGCTCTCTCAATCTCTATTATATAAGTCGCTCCCATTATTATTATATCAGTCGCTCCCATGGAGAATTTGCGTAAATGGTCCACTGAGTGATGCCAACTCATATTTGTGACATCAAGCACCTCTTGTTTCAGGTAGTTGACCTCCCCATACAGGCACATGGTAAATTTCGTCAGGTATTCTAACATCACTGTGCAGCCAAGTTTAATGTTCTAGGTTGTAATTATGAGTATTTGACTCTTTATATGCCTAAATTAGCTGAAAAAAAGCACTTGCAGTTCAACAAGAAACGAGCTAGTATGGCTCTTTCATGACTGAAGGGCAGGCATGCCGAAGTCAATTTTTTTCTTAGGTTGCAACCAAGTACTGTCTGCTACTTGCGGTCAAAGGTGTAAGGAGGCAAAAGTTTGTGCGAATGCGTGAAGAATGGCTGCAGAGGCCCATTTTTGCGTCGCGTGCAATTTGATGCTGGGTGTTAAAAGTACATCTAGAAAGCACGAATGAAGCTATTGTTGCAAGTTAGTTGTCTTAAGTTTCTTTCTTTTCTTTTTTTTCTTTTAGCCAGCTCGGGTGAGGTGTGGTGGGAGGATCAGTGGGCTCTAACCTCAATATAATGAACATGCATATAACAAAAATTGGTGATAATAAAGTAAATGAAAAAGTCTTGCAATATATAGTATTAGGAATGTACCTTTATAATGTACTTTTCGATATAATGAACTTACTTTCGTGTAAGATGCAACTTTTTTTATGAGGTTTCAGTGTAGTGAGAATGGCGGGAGAAGTGACATATACCCGTATTGGGTATGTGCCACAGAAAGTGGGATTAACCCGCTTTCTGTGGGTATATTTCACTATGGTTTATGGTCTCTAAACTTGGAGGCCTCAACCAAGAACAGCTTTGCTGTTAACAAAAAAACATTGTGTGCTCGCAGCTGTGTGGTGGAGACCAGCCCTACCTAAGCCCCCAGGTATTGGAGAGTCACCACCTGCGGCTACGAGAGTCGGCGAGGGAGCAGTTCTCCAGCACACGCAAGATGGGCGGCGAGGAGTTCTCCCAGCAGTACCTGGACCGACTCACTGAGGCACGCTTGCTTCCATTCGTATTGCTACCTGTAGGCTGCCACAAACCATAGTGCGAATGCGCGTGTGCGCCCGACGAAGAAGATGAGGGTCGCTGGCTGCTCGAGCTCGGAGCCAGACTGGCCAGTGCTGCAACCGCTCTTGCAAATATATTTTTCGAATATATTCGCAATACTTTGTCTCGTTACTCACGTAACATATTTGGTGGAGGTGCGGGGTGTTTGGACGGCGACAAAGGTTGTCGGAGAAGCCGCAGATGGTGAAGCGGACGCGTTGTCACTGAAAGCCATGGCGGGAAGGTCAGGGTCGATCATGGGACGTATTGACATGTCGAGGCATGTGGCATCGAGTGGGCGACAAGAAAAATTGGTGCATGCGTCGGCTGCGAAAGTGGTGACGTGATCATCGGCTAAGGACCGCAACGTGGCGATTAGGATGCCTTCAGGGAGGACTTGCTTTGTGAAGCCGAAATTTATGACGGGTAGACGGGTCCGGTTGGAGGCTACAGTTACGATGCAGTGAGGGACGGTGACGTCACGTGCCAGTAGGACATCAGGAATCGGTGTGACGATGTAATTCCCATCCAATACGGGTGAGGTCGTGGCGAATTCGGTGAATGTGAGGGCTTTAGGCGGTAAGCGGAGGAAGTCTGTGGCAGAAAGGCCGTGTTGAGGTTCAGGGTGAATATCCGGCTGAAGAGGAAGGTCTAAGCAAAGAGTACCAGCGGAACAGTCGATCAGAGCAGAATGGGTCGACAGGAAGTCCATCCCTAAGATGAGGTCATGAGGACAGTTCTGGAGCACCGTGAATAGAACAGGAATGTAACGGTCGGCGATGCTTATGCGAGCCGTACACATGCCAATGACAGGAACAGTGCCGCCATCGGCCACACGTACAGCTTCGGTAGCAGGAGGCGTGAGTACTTTTCTTAAGCGGCGACAAAGATGAACGCTGATTATGGACACATGAGCGCCAGTATCGACTAGTGCCGACAGAGAAATACCGTCCACGTGTACATCGACAAGATTTTTGTTCGTATGAAGCGTCAATGGAGGGTTTGGTTCAGACAGGGATGATGCAGCACTACCTCCAGGGGCTGCACTGTCTAGTTTTCCGTCGGGTACGATGAAAAGTTAGGCGGCGAGTGATGGCGGCGTGGCTGGGGCGACGGGGAACGACGGCGTTGAGGGGACGGAGAACGAGCAGGAAGGCGGCTGTTAGACGTGTCGAAAGCAGGGGCGGTACGGCTGGACGAATACCGGCGAAGATCTTCATATGGGCTATAAGGTGCGAAAAACTGGCTCCTATGTGGCGGCGTCCAGGAGGCACGGCAGTAGCGGGAGACATGTCCAACGCGGTGGCACCGGAAGCAGATCGGTTTGTCGTCAGGAGTTCGCCATTCCGCCGGGTTGCGAGATCGTGGAGCAACAAATGGGTCACGTCGAGGTGGATTAATGGGAATTGGTCTGGAGGAGGGGCAAGAGATGGGGCAAGCATCAGGGAACCCGCGGTTGGCGAATTCTTGTCGTACGACCGCCTGAATAACGGAGATCGCGGGGGTTGTCGGCATCGTATGTTCGAAAGAAGTGGGCTGAAGCGGCGCTGGACTTGCTGCTTCAAGTTCCCGTCGAACGATACGCGTGACACTCTGCTCAAAGGGCGGTGTGACGGTAGAATCGGAGCAGGTGGACGTAGCCGCCGTGTTTGGCAACCGAGAAAAAGGAGGGCGCACCCGACGGCTTTTTGCTGTTTCGAAACGGCGGCATTCTTGAATTACACGGTCGATGGTCGAGACGTTAGTGTACACCAGCAAATTGAAGGCGTCGTCCGCGATCCCCTTCAAAACGTGTCCAACCTTTTCAGCCTCAGACATCGCCTCGTCTACTTTTCGGCAAAGAGCGAGAACTTCTTGGATGTATGACACATACGATTCAGTTGGCGACTGGACACGGGTAGCCAGCTCCTGTCGTGCAGCTGCGTGGCGACCGGTCGGGTCCCCAAAGATGTCCGGAGCTTTGTGGGACTTTGCTCCTACTTTAGGCGGTTCGTGAAAGATTTTGCGGCAATCGCCCAACCACTTACCGATCTTTTGAAGAAAGGCGTTCCATTTTCGTGGGGGTCCACTCAAGCTGCCGCCTTCTCTCACCTCATAACACTTTTGACGACGCCCCCTATCCTGGCCCACTTTGACCCATCTGCCCCAACTGAGGTCCGAACTGATGCCAGTGGTCACGGTATCGGAGCCGTTCTCGCCCAATGCCAACAGGGACACGACCGCGTTATCGCGTATGCTCATGCAGCCGCTGCTGCAAACTGGTCGATAGGCCGCGCAAGACACAGTAGGTCTTTCCCGTTTTTCTTTGTTCAGCACTGGATGGCTAAGTGAGTGTTGTTCGTCGCTGCTCAAGGCTTGCATCCCAGCAAGCAAAAGGCATGGCGCTAAATGGCCTTGCATGGCTAATGTTCTATGCGGCCATAAACCAGAACGTGCTGACTGTCAATATCTGTGCGAGGAAACGATAATCTACAACATTTCCTCTGTGAGAAATAATAGGCTGAGTGGTTAAATACAATCATCTTTTTTTGTGCAAAACTTCAAAAATATACTGGTGTTGTTGCAGTGGTTAATTGAATCAATGGGCATCATTATATATGGTCTTCCCTGTAAAATTTCATTTGTTCATTTGTTTTTTAGTTTCATGTTTGCATTAAAATGACTAATCTATATGCGCATGAGGCTGGCATACCAAAGTCTGGGCGATAACACTTTGCATGCACCATAACACAATTCTAGCATGATGCTGTCAAAGCTGCTGAAGTTTAAATGTTGCACTTATAAAAGAGTGAGGTAGAACAAAGTCTCTCGGCTAAACTGTTGGCTCATTTGGTTTCATAATTGTGTCTTCTGTGCGAGAACGAAGACGGCAAGGTTTTTTTCTTTTCCAAACTATAAAAGGGTTGCTTATGGCTTTCACATTGTTCAAGCAGCATGGCAGTCCTCTTTTTAATAACACAACGTACAGATTACAGATTAATATGCCTTGTTGTACAGGGCAGTGATGCAACAAAGATTAATAAGGTTTAATCATTGATATGGAATACATGCAAGTTCTTTTCATTCAAGCCGTTCATGTTTTGAGGCATGCACCTTGCCCAATTGTCCCTCTATAGCTTTATTGGCCTGATGCCCCATTTGAGTGTTTTCAAAATTGTGTGTGTATTTTTTGTCTTGAATAATTCCGGTTCCATTGGGTGCAGTAAATTAGGAGGGCACTTGTATAGGCACAACATGCCGCATTCAGTATTATTATTGTATCAGGAGTTTAAATATCATAGTGCAGTATTTCAAAGGGGTCGTTAAAACTGTTTGATATTTCTGCCAACGAAAAGTGAAACTGTGTACAAGTGGGCCACCATTTTAGCCAGAAACACCAGTATTGGAAAGAGCTGTTTAGGCTTTTTTAATCGGTGCGATATAGTGCTCTAAAGGCAAGCACTTGGAACTTGGCATGCACACATAAACATTGTGCGTCATTCCTATTGGGTGCAACAACCAGAATGTCTGTGTAACAGAATATGTGTGGCAGTTTGCCTCTTACTACTTCGTTACGTCTACTAGGATGGATGTGTTGTGGTTCTGCTACTTGTTTTCGTTAACTTTCTCTTTGACTGCTTCACTTTCTGCTGTACGGTCAGTTTAGGACACTATGCTAACCTCTTTTTGGGTAAATTGCACTAATCATGGTTAGTTGTACTTTTCACAGACAGCTGTGTAAGACATCTTACGTTTGAGCTAAGCTGAAATCGCAAGTTTGTGATTTGGCATCTGCGTAGTTTTTTTATACGAGTTCAAGACAGTCATTCTAATTATTGACATTTTATAATTTGCCCTTCAGTTTTGCTCAGTTGGCTACACTTAAATTCATGAGGGAGCAACAACTCGTAGCTGACCAATGTAGCATATTCGTTCATCTGGAATTAGAGATGTATTAACAGAGCTGATATTATGTTGATCAGTACTTTATAATGGAGCACAGCGGTGAAATGAGCGATGATATGTGCATGCGTGCAGTGGAACGTGCTGCTTTCGTCTGCCTGGCTGTTATGCAGAGTAGACCCAATCCCACCTGCTTTCTTGTCATTGCTTTGGTTAGCATTGGCAGATATCTTTTTTCTCTTGGGAAAGTGCTACGTGAACAGCGGAGGGGGAAAAAATGCCGATACGCACATTGTATGATCAGCGGGTGTATAACATTGTCCTTCCCTCGATAACTTGATAGCAGCGCTTGGAAAATATTTTAAAAAATGATGACGATAACGGTGCTCAAAAGAAGCCAAGGGGTGTCGTGTTTCCAGAACAGCCCATCAAAATAGCTGCATGGGTCTGCTCATCGCGTGCATGCATGTATTCTCCAACATTTTGCCAGGACGTTTTATTATAAGGTGCTTAATGACGAGGCAGTCAACGCTCGCGCATTCACGTTAAAGCGTGGCTAACATTCTTGCGCACGTGCATTGCACTAATTGCATTGCTTCCGCAGGAGATCGACCAGACCTTCGAGAACTTTGCCAAGCACAACGAGGGCAAGAACATCTTTGCGGCGGCGCGCACCCCAGCGACCTTGTTCGCTGTCGTGCTGGCCTTCTACTTTGTGTCGGGCGCGTTTAGCCTGCTCGGCATCTACAGTCTCTCCAACTTCTGCAACTTGCTCATGGGCCTGTCGCTGCTCAGCCTCTGCCTTTGGGGCTATGTGCGGTACAGCGGCGACATGCGCGAAGTTGGCGCCCAGATTGACAACATCGCAAACATCATCTGGGCCAGCGTGAGTGATCTCGGATTGATGGTTGGCCTGTTAAATTTGTTGCAAAGGCATCCACACAAGAAAAACTCGGTCACTGGGGTGAGATGTAGGTCCCATTATGATTTATGCTTTGCAAGTAGTTGCCCCAATGCCATCATGCATATGTACAGAACAGCTAGCACTATCTTATACAAGTTCGAAGATTCTCTTACTTTGGCAGACTGATTGGTAGCATGCTAAGAGACATCCGCGAGAGAAGAAGCTTTGGTTTTTGGCTTGAGACATTGGCCAGCAAAAGCCAGCTGTAGACATTACTAATAAACATATGACATTAACCGATAGTCGGCTAGGATTAGCCATCATTCAGCAAGTACAGGCAAATTTTGTAACAATGAAGTAGTACCCAACTCGATAATATAGCTTCATTGTATATCTAAAAATCTATTATAAACATATATTTACTGCCGCTATCAATTGGTTTGTTGCAACCCATAGCTTGTCATATCTGTATTCATTATATAATGTTTAAAGCAGTGCTAACCAGTACTGGTACTGTGCAAAAAGGTGCAGCAGTTGAATTTGGCCACAAGTTATCGTAATCATCGTAACTCCATTGCAAATTCAGATTGAAATAGGCTTAAGAAACCATTGTTTTAAATAATTGTGAACAAAGCGTGAATCAAGATTGTACTGCACATAGCTTTCTGTTGAGGCAAGTAGTGTAAAAGGTACTTTTACAAATAATACTGTTACTGACCTGGTCAAGATTGTTAGACATTTTAAGACACACACAAGCTTCTTGTTTGCGGTGCCGCGAATGAACACTATCTGCTGCATTGTCGACAAGGACCTCATGGGGCCCTTGAAAAGCTTAATTTTGGCTCAATGAGTGCTTTTTTTTTTTTCAATGCATGTTAACTGTCCAGGCAAGCCTTGGTTGAACTTTTCACTTGGAACACTCTTTGTTAGAAACACAATACAAGCTGAAGCTGCTGTCTTATCTTTTTTTGTGTGTTACAACAAAAAGAACAGCTAATCTTCGACACGAAAGGACATTCTGTGCAGGGCGTCTTTTATGCTGTGTTTTCATTCCTCCTCCAGCATGCCTGTCAAGCTTCAAAGGCTTGCTATGCCAATGCAAACAAGGAAGATTGTAGTCAGTCTAGCACGTTTAGAAAGGGACACGAGGGCAGGCAGATAAGGGCACTCGTGTATCACTTGTCCTTTGTCCAATCTTTGCGCCATTGCTTTCATTTTAGATTGGGCTGCCAACTGTCACTGAAATCACATGCATCAAGTAGTTTGACGCATCAAATAATTGACTGTCAACAAAACTGCGTAGCAAGCAACATGAGCCAAAGTGAATTGATTGCTTTCGGTAACATACTGTTGTCCCTTCTAGCTGTAGAAAATACTTTGAGGACATAATCAAGAAGAAAACTGTTGACTGGAAGTCTAAAAACACTTTAGTGTAGTAAATTTTGGTGCTAGTTGTAGTCCAGGAATCTAATTGTTAGAGTAGCGAGGCTCGGCAATTGTTTTTGCTTGAAAGCTCGTTTGCTCCACAGCGAATTCAATTTTTTTTATTGTTGGTGCATGACACTATTTTTTAGGTAACTATGCTGGTCGCAAAAGCTGCTATAGACAAAATTTTTAATTAAAAACGACCTTTTTAGGGTCAATTTGCAAATCTTGTGTCCTGGGTACTTTTTGTCCCTATCTGTATAAAGAACTAAGATCTAACATTGCCTGATGACACAATGAACCACATCCAGTGGCACAGAACGGAAAATTACCAGAACAGGAACTTGTGATTTGCTCTTTTATATTTATATGCAATTAATTCCTGTCCATTTTGTTGTTGTGGGAAAAGAATGGTTCAGTATTAGCTGAGGCTATTGCTATGCAGTGCGATACTGGCCGACAGGGCACTGATGAGTAACGAGGCACCAACCATGCCAAACTTGAACCAAATATTGCACACAAAAGCAGTATTATACTCAAGGAAGAGCCAAAAGGACCATGGCATGGCTCCTATTGTAGTATAAAAAGACTGTAATTGTGTGAAATAAAGTGCTGAAGTCTGATGTTGTTGGCATATCTCTGCTCATCTGTGTTTTGTTTGCGAGTGTTATAAGCAAAACCCACTAGCCCAGTTGTCTGTGCGTTGCTAGTTTATAATCAGCTGAGCGTACATATGCCAATCCTAAAGCTCCGTATACGAGGGATAGTAGCCTCACGTGTATACTTGTTGTGGTGTGCAGCTGCTCAAGCCTCTGTACAAGACTGTGATGCAAGACCGGGTGCTCCCACCGCATCTGACGGGGGGTGCGGGCGAGGGCACGCGGGCCACACCCCTCAATGGCCGGCTCAAGGCCAACTGATGAGCCAACATTTCTCTCTCTCCATGCCAAGACTCAAAAAAACACCACCCAAGTGCCTTGTTGTGGCCTCTCCATTTCTGTTTCTTTGTACCGTTATGGAGGAATAAAAGGCCCTCGTTGTGCACCTGTCGCCTTCCTTCTACTACGTGCATCAAGTTAATCACGTCAAATGGGTGGTCGCAATTATTACCAGTTCCCAGCCACACTTGGTGGAACAAGCTGCCTCCTTGGAGTGCAACTGAAATTAGCACATCAAAATTTAATGATACGCTTAAGTGATTTGCATTCCTTCTGCTAGCGCTTTTCTGTCATGAACCACTTCTCTAAGGTATGACCGATTGATTGACTTCGGTGTTGCATTGTCGAATCGATCTCTGCAAAAATCTTTAGAATCTGTCAAGTATGAGCAAAGTTGCAGGAATTCGTTACACACCATAAGCGTCTTCTCTCATCCCCACAAGTACCGTAATTATTACTTCAATGGACGTGCGAGCAAAGCTGCCCGACACGCACATCATGACCTGCGTTAACAAACACAGTGGCTCTCTCCCCGTGTTACTCCAGCGAGAGAGAGAGTATCGCTATGTAAATTTGGCGATACATTGCATCACCAGCAAGTGGTAGCACCCAGTGGAAAAGACAAAGTCTTGCCTGAACGCCACGGTCCATTTTTCACAGCAATCTTCTGTGTTGAAGTAAAATCTGCTGCATGACAGCCTTCCGGAGAGCTCGAGTATGGGCCTCTGTGTGAACACGGGGTGCTTGAGAAAGTGGCAACTTTGTGCTCCACTTGCAAACTTTCCTCACTGCACATGGCTATAACATCTGGCTGAGCAGTTAACGGCAGTACCTGCTCTCTAATGTATGCATTCTTTCTCCGAGCAAGAAATGTGTTTCATTCCTGATTTCCATTCAGTTTATTAAGTTTTTGTAGGGCTGTGCAAATATTTGAAAGTTTGCTGATTGATTCAATTTGCCCTAAAACTTCAATATTATAACATGTGAACTTCCCAAAGACAAATGCAGCCAACATGCGATTTAAAGTGACCTTTTAATTTTTTTTATATGCTCCACCTCATCACATTCTCATGTTGTGGCAAAGCTGCCTTTCAGCCTTCGCTGCCATGGCTATGCTGTGGTTGCAAATGTATGGACATTTTTCAGAATACCTGCTCAAATTCCAGGTCCTAAACAGCATTGAACATCTCTTCCACATATACATGTTGGAAACAGCAATTTTTTAAATAGGCTCCACTGCATTTGCAAACTCATTGACTCAAGAAAACGCTGGTTTCAACTTAGGTATGATAGATTGGGCAGAGTGGGGGGCTCAATTAAGGCTGTTATAAACCTAATATTGGGGCGAAAAGTGAAAAAGAATCAAGATTTACAACATCTGAAATTTCAGATCTTATATATAGACATTTACAGGGTAGATTTGGAACTGCGGACTCGAAGGTAGCAGACCCTTGTCCACCACACCAGTAGGGCTTTCACAGAAGTTGAGAAAAGAGGAGTGGCTGAGAAAATTGCATTTCTGCCTTTCATGTGTAAAGTCTTATTGGCAACACTTTGGTTGCTCTAAATCATGTACTAATACAACTCGTACATACATTATATGGCTATGATATATAACGCCGCAAGTGCTTCATCAACCTAGCGAAAAGAAACTTTCATGTTGCTATCTCATAAGATTATGATTGAGATTTTTTCCAACTTCCTTTTTCTGCAATTTCGCTTCAAAGTATTCGAAAAATATTCGATTTGTTCTGCACTCACACTTTAATATTCAAATTTGCTTTGCACCCAGAATTCTGTTATTTGCACAGCTCTAGTTTTTTTTCATTATTTTTCATTGAGCATTGTCTTACACTACTTTGAACAGCAAAGATGTAAAAGCTTGGCAAAACACTGTGGTTGTCTGCACAATACTGAGCTGATATGTGTCACAGAAAGTCATGCATAGTAGTGGGTAACCTCCCTGTCCTTCCTCTTTCAATCCTCCTTCCATGCATAGTAGTATAGTACAGCAAAGGTGTCAAGGCCTGCTAGATTTTTTTCTTGGGGTTTTGTTTCCACTAGCAAGGTCTTTGTCTGTAGCAATAAGCTCGCCCTCTCTCGCACGTATTGTATCGCATTCCTTACTTACAAATTTTACTGTCTCGCCAAGCGAACCCTGTTCGTCGATAAATGCTTTTGATTTTTTCTAAAAGCCTTCCTGTTAAATCATTCACAAGGTCCTGCAACTAGTTTTCAAATCTTATCTGGAGAGGTTCGACTATTTTTGTGAGTTCAACATTAGATGGTATTTTAATTTACAGCAAGACAATAAACCAAAGTACACAAAGGCTCACCAGCAGCTGCTGCAGTGAAGCTTTTGCAGAAAATGCCTTAAAACAGAGCGCAACCAACCTGCAGATACAAGAAGTGGCGGCTCATATGATGTTGACTTTGCCGCGAACTGCTGTTGAATGTGGCGACGACGCTGTCCACAGGATCTTTTGCTGCCCTTGTGAAGTGGCTAGCTGACTGTGCAGGTCTAGAGTGCCCCCAATTGAAGCCTGTAAGTCCATTCGAACGCACTGCTGTCCACATAGAAATTGATACGATGATCGTCAGTACGACACCTTGCAGATACAAGAAGTGGCGCTCAAATGATGTTGACATTGCCGCGGATATTGTTGAATAAACACACAATATATGTGTGTTGCTTTAATAAATGATAGTCGGAAGTTAGCGCCTATCCTCGTTCCCTTGTCCACTGTGTACCTTTTGCGCTTAATTAAGTTTTAACACTATGGAATACCAACAATCCCCCTCTCACACTTTGGTTCAGAATACGATAGCCATACATAGTTTAGCATACCAAGATAGAAGGGAGAGGGTCTAGCATAGCATTGTATATTATAGGAATGCAAAGGGACAGGAAAGGGGAGTGAACGTTAGAAGGTAGGCAAAGGATAGCCATAGTGAGCCCCCAGCTGCACTGTTCCCTCAGTCTTTGCACCTCATTTTTTCATGCTTGTTGCCTTTTCATTCACAGATATTTTCAATTGTGGTGTTTTCGTCACACCGCCATTTACTGCTCCCCCAGTGAAGGCCTATAGGATTTTCTTCAAATATTGAATACGATAACTTAAGTCAGCCCACAGGATGTCAGCATAGGAGTGCCCATTTTGGAGGAAGATTATCGAAATTGCTGCAGAGAAGGCCAGCCCTTTTTAAACAATTGCTGGTAGACTCCACCTTGATTGTATGCCTAGCATGTTACGTTGGGTTGTCTGGTGCAGAATAACATATTATACTTCTTTTAAAAAAAAATTATTATCGTTATTTAATGGAATTTTAAGTCACTCATGGCATGTAGCAGAAACCTCCTCTTGTACTAGGTATGTTTCAAGGGCGGGTATTCGCTGAAGAAATCAACAAAAACATTTGATAGCTATGTTTCTTCTAATGAAGATCAGAACTAATTAATATACTACACACATCAGAAATTGTAGCCGATGCATTTGAAAGCCATATCCATTTCGATCAAATATGTGAGGACGACACAAGTTTTGGGACATGTGCTTCAATGTACAAAAATGTTTTTTTTTAAGGCCCAATAAAGTTGTTCTCAAATATTGGTTATGTCTGTTCAGAAGCCTTAATTGCAGCTTACAGCCCATGTGTTCCCTTCAATTTTAGTGCCCCATGTCTAAGGCACATATGTGCTAGGAGTTTTTTCAAGCAAAGAACGGGTGAATTTTAGTTTCAACTGGCCATTTACGGTGTCACTATAAATGTTTGTGAAACAGTGCATTTTACCAAATCTCAAAATTGGTTCCAACTGGATGTCTCATGTGAAACTCATGGTTTAATTTCTTACATTGTAATATCCTAATGCAAGTTAAAGTTGACTAAATTGGTAAATTTTTTAATTATGAAATATACGTTTTTATTTCGTTTACATCTTTGTCCATCAAAATGAGAACATATATGTTACCTCTCTGTTCCACTGGCAGTTCTTAAAAATTGTGTGAACATTAAAAAAATATATGCAGTATATGTTGGTGTCATTTCAGTGATTATTCCGAAAACATTAGCACTGTTGTAATTTATGTGAAAGTAGCTGCCTCAAACGCATCACCCATATGTGCTGAACTGACGGCGCACTTTCGATTCATTACGAATTTCGGGGCAGTAAAGAGGATCGATGATTATTCCTAATAATAATTTACTGAACTGCTGCTGTAACAAAATGGCCATGTTTGCACACGACTAGTGCACACAGACTGGCTTCCAGAGAGTTGCTGTATTAAGACAATGTGCAGTTCCTCTTAGAAAGTGTTTATGGCAAGTCCAGCTCTGTACCTTAAGAACAAGGGAGGTTCTGAATACCTAGAGTTATGGTGTGATACGCATATAACATTACTTGCAGTTTAGTGAAGTTTCATGCAAGAATTATGATAGTTATAGCCAGCTGTGCCATGTGTGAACCAAACTCCATTGCTGCATGAAGTTTTTGGTAGTTGTTTCAAGTTGAACTGTTCTTATGAAGCGTGATTATTCATTTAAATATATTTACCTGTTGTTCATGATTATCAATATTTAATTTTATGCTGCAATTCACATTTAAAAGTTGTAGAACGCTGAGGAACACTCAATGAACCTAGTTAATTTTCACTACGTTTCACTTTCTTGGCCTTCAGGAAATGCTGCAATGTATAAAATGGCATCACTTTGCTACATATGAAATTGCAAGAAGAACACTACCATGCCTGTCAAAAGCTGATCAATGTGTTTGCAACCATAATTTATCTTTTATGATTACAGGCAGGTAAATTTCACTGTCTAAAATGAAACTGCCTACTTTACCAAATGCTGTGGGCTATTGTTCTCTTTCACAATGAGTATGCTGGTCCTCACATTTTTAAATATGGTAATCTGAACTACCATCCAGAGATGCAAGAACCTAGTAAGTATGTATTTCATAAATGCCTTTTGATTTTTTTATTACAAAGGGGGCCAACAGCTGGACGTAGTGCGTGACTTGCATATTGCCTGAACAGAGAGAAGTGCCTCAGACAGGCTAGCCGACGTTTTGACAGGCGGACCTGTCTTTGTCAAAGGCGCCTTGTCATCCTTGGCATATTAGTTTTGAAAGGGTTGGTCAGTTAGCTCACGTAAAGCGGCACCACTGAGTCATTCCACGACTTATCAAGTCTGCCTTATACAGTCCAACCCGCATGTATTGAACGCTTGTATCAAACAGTTGTAAAACCCTCCTGAAATATTTTCTGTAATTTCATAGATCCAATTATCTATATATTGAACTTTTTTGTGATCTCTCTCTGATTCGATGCATCTGAGTTGGACTGTGCTTTTAGTCCAATGTTTGAAACATATTCAAGAGTAATTAACTAACCTTACTTCAAGAAATAAGCTTCAAAGTTGAGAAATGTTCGAATAATATCCCACTGATTTATTCACTGGCGGGGTGCCAATATACTTTCTAAGTTTTCTTCAGGTTTTAGTAAATATCTGGTGTCTATAAGAAAATGCATCATTAAGAGAATTCATTGAGTTATTTATTTTATGTCTGAAAGAAACACAAGAGTTTTGAGATATTTTAGTGCAGGGTTCTGTTTTAATTCTAGAAATCTTAATTTCTCTAGCGTGCAAACAGTGCTTGGTTCATAGGTGTTACACCTTCATTGAGAAATGGCTGCCAGGAGTTGAACTCGCAACTTTCAGCTCAAGAGCAGATTGCTACAACTGCTTGGGATATTACTGAGTGATAGCAAGATGTCGCTTGCTGCAAGTAGACCAAGCATAGCAGAATCTGTTGGCCACAGTTACCCCAACCCAAGTGTCATCCATTAAGTAAACTGAAGGGTCTCAAGTCCTCCGTAATGCACCTGTTGGCACAAAACACCTTGTAACAGAAGGGAACACCAACAATGACAACTGATTCGAACCAGTGTGCAGCAAGTTACATTACATGTCATTAGTAAAACTTGTTGTCGGGCTAATTTCATTGTAGTATTGCATGTCATGTCCACCATTCATACTTTCATTCTAAATCATGCAAGAACTCAAAGAGGAGCTGGAAATAAAGTTTCCTCACCGAGAAAATATCTCAACTGTTCGTGTGTATACGGCCATTTTGTGCTTTCCCGTGTTTATTGATAGTTTATGATCTTTACCACACTATGATCTTCACCACAACAATATAAATGGTCTAGATCACTATACATTGACCAAGTGCTCATCACAGTGACTCATTCATACCCAAATTGCAACCTCCATGCTGCAGTTTGCAGCGTCCCTGTGCAGAATTGATGAAGGAAGTCAGCTTCAGTTCAACTCCAACACAATGCAAGCAAAGCTGTCAGTAGACCGCTCGCCCACCTGCCCAACCTTTTGTGCAGGCATTACGGCAAGAGTTCTCCATGAAGGGCTTGTCAGAGTGTTTCTCCAAAAAGTACATGTGAAACAAGCATGCTAAATAAGAACCTCTGGCTTGTGCGTATTCCTGAAAGCAGCTCATTGCCTTTTTCATGGTAAGCGAAGGGTATAGTAACAATACCCTATGAGTGCGAAACTGACAGTGCACATTCGCAATGTGTGCTTCGCACCTATGCTCGTCAATACACTGGCTGTTTTCATGCACATTGTTAAAATGTGGTATCTGCTATTTGTTTGTCGGTGCTGCATGGCAGCATTTTATGATATGGTAAGCACTGCAAACTTCTACAAGAGAAGCTCCTGCTGAACTAGTGTCAGCAGATAGTCACCCAAACATCAGACACAAAAATGACTGTTCTTATAACTTTTTGTGTAAAATGACTACTAGCTATTAATTGAAATTGCTTTTGTAGAGCAATGAAATAACTGAGAACCTGAAGACGATAAAGATTACACAGCATGGGAATATTTGATGCCCCATTTCGACTCTTCAGCATGAACAAAGCTGAACAATGAAAAATAGTCACGGGCAAGATTCTGTTCCCTATATTTATTTTATTTATTTTATTTATTTTCACATACTGTTAACCCTTTGCAGGGTTATTACAGGAGTGGGAGCGAAGGGGAACTTCTTTGAAAGCCTCACTAAAAACATGTACACTTTTACCAGAATTTCGAGCTGCATTTTTATCTTTAATTGCACTAATATTTATATTGAAATTCCTTTGAATCCACCCGCTTTTGGGCCCATTCTTTGCGGTAGGACAAATGCTGCTTATTGCGCACAAGAGTATCCGAACAGTGCCATGATGGTTTATCCCTTGCATCTAGCATTCCCCAATGTTTTAGAGCTCATTAAATCTGTCCTGCAGTAAAGCTTCATAATAGAAACTTTATTAGCAATATCAATCTAGCAAAACTGCAAAATACTGGAGCTCTCCTAGTCACAACTTTGAATGCAATTTAAACAGCCTCTGCTATTTCATTAGAATCTGACTGAAAGAGGCCTTGCAACACTTTTATGAGTAATCATCAAATGACCTCACTATTGAAGTTTATTGCTTCATAAATTGATTGCTGTAAGAGTGTTTCAGATCCATGAATTGCAAGAAGAGTCACAGATATCTGTTGCGTGCTTTAAGTGATTTCGCCCTCATTTTTTCCAAGAAAAAGAGCTGAAAGCTATGCAAGGTGATAGCAAAGGGGCATAAAGATACGTCCAAGAGCATTATGATTTTGAGCATCTTTTTTTTTTCTCTCTCTTTTGATCACGTTGGATCACTTTCAGTATGATCACCAAGCAGACTGGTGCAATTCTATAATGCTTTAGCATGCAATTATAGCACGCCATAACTGTGCAGCACGAAAATGCTGCAACAGGGTAGCTGCTTGGGCTGGTTGATAGCGCACTCTGAAAGGAATACCCATTTTGTGCACAAAACCTTTCAGGAACATTTTGAAAAAAATCTGTGTGTGCTCTGTTCTACCTCAAATTTTTCCTGAAACATTTTGTGCACAAGGGTTCTGCTTTTCGACAAAAAATCCTCCAGGCGAACGATAAAGTCGGGCTAGTCTGTCAAGACATTCGCTGAGAGAAGACCGAGTGATTTCTTCCTGTTTTTGATGAAACTTACTTGTGAATTTCTTGTCGCTTGTAGTGGCACGATATTTGGCTCGCATGTCCACAGGAACCTCTGCTATTGGTCGGCAGCAATCTCTCACATGTTCGAAAAGTGTTGCAGGGACAGGTCAGCAAACTCATTTATCAGCCGGCTTACTAATACTCGGATGGAATCATGAGTCTGAGCGAAACTGGGATGAGTACTACACTAGTGAGATTGAATTCGCTTGAGTCCAGTTGAGGAAAGTATCAGCTCGTCCGAGTCCAAATTAGGCCTAAGCGCAAAATAAATTGCATGAGTGAGTATGAGTGAGCTTCAAATTTTTTTTCCGACCTATGGATGCAGAACCCCTTCAAGAACTTACTTGAAGCTGTCAGATACTTGATCATTTGCACTAAATACAAAGAATTAAGAGGGACCGTCACCAGCTTTCAGAGTGCGGAAAACACTTTGAAACAAGTACTTCCCTAAATGATATTATGTAAAGAATAAACAGCCTAGCACAAAAACAAATATCAGGAGTGCAATGCTTTTCTTTCCCGTTCCCACTTAATGTCCTCTGATGGCAAACATTACTATTGGCATGTATGAACAAACAGCAGTTGACTTCTTTTGAAAATGCAGTTGTCAAAATTTAAAGTGCAGATTTTTTAACTACAGTCCACTTTTGTTAGCTGCATGAATATGCAATCTAAAGGTAGAAAGCAGCTAAGTGATCTAAAGATCCTGTCACATTCCTGCCAACAATCAGTGAGTGGCAGCTCTCTCTGCTCAGCGTCCTTGGCAGATTGCTGCCCTGTTTGAAAAGAGGAGGTTTAGCCTTTTGAGGCACTCGGTGCAAATTTTTGTAACACCTTGTTTTTGCTAGTTTTGTCAACAAGTGGTAAGGAAAAAGAAGCATGCACCTAAGTTAGGATTAATTGAACATCGCACATAATAAAAGTGCCGTCATTCAAGCTCATTCTGCCATCTACTGTTGCAAATGATCACTTTGCTGAAAGCACCAACATGTTTGATGAATCGTACCATGCGTTTGATGCTATTTATAAGTTTAGAGATTTATAAGATTTGATTATTACAAACATGTATTAACAAAAAAACAAATATTAATCACAATTTAATATAGACAAATTACTAAAAAAACATGTGAATCAACATATGATGAAATTAATCTTGTTTCCGTACCAACCTTGCAATAATGTTACCCAAGTTTGACTTGTTTACACAGTTCTTCGTAGGTCACAGTTGAAATGGTTCAAGTCAGCTTTAAACTCCGCATGCAGCCCCCCCCCCCCCCCAATTATAAAATTTGACATATTGCCCAGCTCAGTTAGAGCATGAAAGAAAGAAGAAACAGCACAGAAGGGAAACACAGGCAACAATATGAGCGCTATAAATTTGGTTGAGATGTTTACAGTCCGTTCGCCTATACATCGAATAATTGTAGTAATGCTAAATGAATCGCTTATAGCCCCTTACAAAAGTACTTGTAGAGAGGAAACAGTGACCGAGACAACTATTTTAAATAACTTCACTGATGTTTCAGGAGTTCTTGCTGCAAAAGGGCATCCCTTCACGAGCATGTACACCTAAAATAAAGTCCACTCAAGAATTTCCAGTCATTCAGTAAGAATCCTTATGCAGCCGAGTACGAATTCATTGCTATTATGTGGCCAGTCTGACCATGCTTCCATCCCTATATAACAGTGTGCAGGGCTGTAGCATCACACCTATGGCCTTCGGCAAACACAGCACACGTATCTAGAAACTCTTTTGTTCCAGCACAGTCATTGCCACGACTCCTCAGACACTTGACCCATTAAGGCCCAGTGTGCTTTACCGAGTACACTTCCCGTTTCAGGAATAAAAAGTAGAATATTCTGTTCTTGCTTTTTGGCACTTCGTCTGCCAAAGGTCACACCAAGATAATCATGACTTGGCCTATTGACTCTGTTCAATTTTTTGTGTTCTACGAGTCATTAAACTTTACGGAAACGAAAGCATGTCAACCACATGTGGCCAGTACTCCTTTTTATAAATTTGTTTCAGGTTTTACAATTTATACTTAAAAAAAAATGAATTGCTTGTGGTTCAGCAAGAACAAAATAATCCTTGCACAATGCAAGAAGTGTATAGAGCGCATTGTTCTGCTCTGAGGTGTCATCGAATGTTGATGTAGACGCATAGTACAATGGGACTTGGTGAGAGAACATGCGTACCTATTGTTGTACGCCGCCGTAGAGATTGAACCACATATTTTCTTTAGAATAATGCCATTCTTTCAGTTATTTGAGACTTACGAGATTGCGACAGATGCCACTGTGAATGTTCGAAAGCCTGTTCACTTTATCAATGTGGCTTCTGACCCTAATACAGATACTTATGAGGAGAGGAATGACGATGGTGCGAATGGACGCTCTCTGCCAACAATAAAAAAAAGGAACGAAAGGAAAAGAGGGAATATAGTATCCATTTTGATCTAAGAAACAATTTTGTTTGGTAACGGCAAAGGCATAGTTTCTATGCTGTTGAACGACAACACAGTACTGATGCTCTGCAACCAGGTGACCATCCACTGAAAAAAGAAACATAGTGCTGTTGTTGCCAACCCTCTTCAGCCGCTCTAACAATGGCATGGCAGGGGCCGAGCTCTACGACCATGCTGTGAATATAACTCCAGATTATTCATCCCCGAGAAAAAGTGGTGCCAGCCCTTATTTACCGCTAATGAATGCCAGCGTGTCTAGTGCAATTCACGCAAATGATCACTAAAGTTTATCACTAAATAGTATTTCGGAAGATGACTGAACGAGAATTTGTTTTCAACCAACATGATTTCACTGGCACACGTGATTGAAAATCTACATCATTTATGTTTTTTCGTACTTTGTCTACTTCGTCTTGTACAATATTTCTTATGCCACACAAGTGCCGACATTATCTTATACAATATTTATTATGCCTTATATTTGTCTACTTCGTTTTACACACTATTTCTTATGCCTTAGATCTGTTTTTACAGTATGTTGTGCTACCATTGTATCAATGTTTGTGTAAATATTGTAACCACACTTAACGTACTTAATAGTTCTCGTTTGTACATAACCATCCTCCCTATTCTTTCTCTTTCGAGTCGAGGTAGATACTGCAAAATTAATGGTTCTGCTGCCCTGGTTTGGTGAGCATGTTAACTGCTTCCATTTTTATATTTGCTTGTTACAACCTTGTGTTTACTTTTTCACTACAGTAGTAGCACTTATTTTTTAAGTTCCTACTATCAATCATGCAACATTTTTCTGCAATAAAATGCATTAACTTGGGAACTTTTGCATATGAACCAAATTTTGAACTTCAATCACCTATTCAATAATCCACAAGTTCTTTCGATGTGCATTTGTAAACTGCATTTACAAATTATGCATCAATATTTTTCAAAGTTGAGTTTTGTTTACCAGTGTACTTCATTCTTTCCCATTTTGCAGTTTCCCAGTGAAGTTATCAAGTGAAATTACACAATGTTTTAGTAGATTCACGTTGCACTTTTTATACTGCGTTTTAAATAAAAAGCTTCACTGGCCCTAGCCAAGGAAGTTTCACAGAGTATCTCTGCGTGGCCTTGAAGTGAAGAACCCTGAGACAAGCCACGCTAATTTAGTTGTGGCATTGCAGTTTCACACGAGCCTAAAGCCACTGCATCCTTCAGCACAGCTCTAAGCATGCCCTACCTCAGCATTTAAGATGAAAATGCAAAGAGTGTGGGCATCTGCCCGCAGAGAAGCATGCGAGCACGTCTGAAATTTTGTTTGAAAATTCTCACTAGCATAACCATGCTTAGCCAGACTAAGCCTGCAGCAATTTTTTTCTCTCTCAGAAACTTGCAAACTAAGTTCTACTGTATTTCATGCTGCTTTAGAAACAATAAGTGAAGTCATAATTGATGCTCATTTACCCGGAGTATTTTTGCTTCAAGGTACAGTATGGTCCACTGTTAAAGGGAACACTCGAATTAATGCACACCATCAATATTCCTGGCCCTCTAAGAGCAAGAGGATTAAAACATTCTTCATGCAAGTCAATAGTCTGCCAAGAGGATCAGAAGGGTTGCTGATCGGGCGAATTGGTCATCCATGAACATAGCATGTATTAGCGCAGTACATAAAAGAAAGACACACGACACTGACGAAGAGATCGGTAGGCGCTAAGCATCCAACTGTTTTGAAATAAACAGTTGGAAGTCTAGTGCCTACCTATCTCTAAGTCTGAGTCGTGTCCCTTTCTTTTATGTACTGCGCTAATACACACTACGCGCCAAGAGGAGTCGGAACTTTGAACCACCAGTAGTCTTATGCATATCTATGCCGCTATGATTCAGTAAAATAGCGAAATCTAAACATGCTGCTCACGCAGGTGTTCCCTTTAACAGTGGACCCCTTTGTACCTTGGGTTATAAGAGACCCCATAGTGGAGGGCTCTGTATAATTTAAGACCACCTGGTGTTAAACTTGGTACTCAGCAATTGGCCTGCATGAGAACGCGACTGCTGTGGCTCGTCCGGGTAAGCAGCCAAGCACCGTGACCACCGCACGACATTCACACAATATGAGTGTGCGTACAACTGTAGCTCCAGTAACATGTGCACTCACTGAGCTCATACAGGTCTAAGTTTGTCATTGCAAGAGTGCTAAGCCGTTCATCCCTACTCAGACACACTGCATCGCGTCAAATATGGACCACAATATTTGAAGGAAAAAGGAGAATTGTCATGAAAATCCCACACACAAAAAGAATGGTGATGTGCAAAAAAGAAAAATATGCACAAGTTTCTTCACTAAATATCCAACAATAAAAAAGAAACAAAAACAAACTAGCATCTTAGAGAAGCAATTGGAGCCTACTACAAAGCTCTCAACAGGCACCGTCAAAGACAAAAAAATAAAAAAACAGTTATGGTGAGGGGCTGGGCCTCCCTCAAGTCGCAGACCGAATTTCAAGATGGCAGCAGGACAGTTTGCCAAGAATTTTATGCGATTCCAATGCTTTGAAAGATCTTGCAGGCCATCAACCAGAAAAATAGTCCCAGACAGAGGAATTCAAAGAACTCGGAAAAGGTTTGCTGCAAGTTCACTACGAGAATGACAACTCTGGCACAACTTCTCAACATTTGGTTTTGTCTCATGAGCAGCAACCCTAAAGAAATAAATAGGGACCAGACAAGCTTTTTGTATGCAATGCACTGTATTTACTAAATCTGCATTTGTTACGATACGGCTCGACCGTAATGCATGAAGAGAGACAGAGCAGTTGTATGAGACAGCGTGGCATTCGTGTGTTTATTGTCGGCACGGCTTCACGTTTCCAGGTTGTGGCCCGGGGCATATTTCGCGCTGCATGAGGAGCCGTGAAACTGGGTTTAGATACGGCACCATTTGTTAGCACACCGGGCGCGCTTTGATCGTGACGCGTGCGGTGCTCTCGACTACAATAACTTTGCGGCAAGTTCGTGGTGTGTCGCCTCTCCTACGCACTCCTTGAAGGGTGTAGAGGCAGGTGGGGAACTCTCCAGTCACCAGTTTCCACACACGCACATACAGAACAGAGTGTCCCATACACAAATGTTCGTAGCACATCTCCAAGAACCCTGAAAGAGTCGCTTCAAAGCTACCGTTGCATAGGCACCATTCTCTTACGTCTCTTATTCTCCAACCGTTTTCACACTGTAATACAATACTACAAACACTCCTTGTATCAACATAAACAATCGTTCGCATGCCAAATATGTTACAAACGTAATGACTGCACAACTGGTCACTGCATTTCACTTGTCTACATGTCTACACCGGATGAAAGAAACAAAATTGTCATATGGAAAGCGCTTGTTTTTAAGCAACATACAGGCCATCACAAGGCAAAGCACTTGCCACACATTATGCGTGGGGGCTCTCTCGCGTCGCACCCAAAGCAGGGAGACCATTGTCAGTATTTGGCACTGTCTTCACTCAACGCCTCCGCTTTGGCTGCAACACAGGAGAGTCCACAACGCACGTCGCGCTGTCAAAAGGGTAACCGTGCCATTCGCCCATACCGTGCAATAAAGTTAAGCACGGCCTTGGCAAATGTGACTACCATCTCGACCACAACCTGCAGCGAGCTGTGCCGATTATGTCGGCATAAAAAATGTGCGAGGCTCCACGCGTGCCTGCGGTAGACAATGAAGAATACAACACAAACATTTCTGTCCATAGTTGCCAAAGGACTCACTAAACACTAACACGCATGATATGCAGAGCGAGAGAAAAAAAAAACACAACAAAAAGCTGAAATGCCATTTATAGATTCACATTCCAAACAGAACACATTAGTGAATAACAATAAAATAAACCTAAGATGAGGCAGCCCGGCTGGAGACTTTTCGAGTCAAGTGGGTATTTCTTTTTTTCCCTGTATTTTGTAACCTTAACGTGTTATGAGCAAATGCAGAACTTAATGCTTCAGCAAAGTACAGAACATGCAACTTCAGCACTAAAAGTAAGCTCTCACACAGTGGCTGTCTAGCCAAGAACAAAAAGAAAAGATGGCAGAGCAACACCGAATAAGTCGTACATGAAGGGTATGCAAAAATGATCACGGCACAACAGTTCATTCACTCGGGTCTACAGAAGTACCAGGCATTTTGCAGAACATCATCAACGGCTTGGTAGACGGGAAAAGGTGTTTGAGAAAGCTGGCCTGACGGCTGCAGTCTTTTTCATAGTCCGGCAAGGGCAAGGCGTCTCTCTGCAGTTACGCACAAACACAGGGACAGTGACGACATCAGGAGATGAAGGAGGGGGGATACAACACAGCGGCGATACAAAACCACGTCGTTGCGGCGGCGGCAGCGTATGAGAGGCCAACTGCATAGCACGACAGAGCCAGCTGTCGGGGGTGAGTGGAGGGGGAAGATCTCCCTCCACCTCCCCAATAAATAAAAAGGGGGCCGAACACCGGCTGGTTCTCTAGTGTTTTTTGGCACTTTGGTCGGTTCACCCTGTGCACGACGCATGCGTAGCACATACACGCCCACACACACACACTACTGGCAAGTCCAAGTCTCTGCATGTGCTCAGTTGACCAGCAGGGTATGCGACTCCATGGGAGCAGCCGAGTCGTACAGGGTGTCTGTGTCCTGGGTCGGTTCGCCCTGGAGCTGACACTGGTTGCTCAGGGTACCAGCACCGCAGTCACAAAAGAACCTGCATCAAATGTGGCATTGTATACATGCACCTCACAGTTGAGGTAGATGCGTCGAGGCAGTGACCGCAGTAGGAAAAAAATGTTGAATTCGAATGGCAGAGTCTGAGCAGCTGCTGGACTCTATGAGTGAGCACTCGGCTCTGGCACACAGCACTGCCCCGAAATCCGTGACTGGAACATAATCCGCGCTGCCAGAGCAAGCATGGGAGCAAGCAGCAAGTGGAAATGCTTGAATTGCTTACAATATGCTACTGCATGGTTATTCCAATTCGCTAAATACGCTGTCGAATTGCCACTCATACACTGCAGTTTCTGCGTCCCTGTCACTATCCGATAAATAACTCATGCAGAACCTCGAGTTTTCCAATTGGGAGCTGTCATTCAGCAGCGGAAGTAATTCCACACGATTATCCCAGTCAGCCGGCCTTGCTGTAAAAATGCGCAACACCGGTGGCGCCTCCAAGCGGGCATGTGTTAAAGGACGTATGTCACGCCGAGTACCGGTTCACTCTGTCGATTTTAGCAGAGCAACTCTTCTTTTTCGTCCACAGAGGGACGGCCACTCTGAATCTATGCCAACTCTCACATTAGCAACACTCGACTCCCGCCTCCACAAGGTGCCATTGAAACACACTCACTCCAAAAGGATAGAGATACGTGAGGTTTAATGCCCCAAAACCACCATATGATTATGAAAGACGCAGAAGTGAAGGGCTCAGAGAAATTTCGACCACCTGGAGTTCTCTAACATGCACCCAAATCTGCATTCTCGCCTCCATCCAAAAAGTAGCCGCCGCAGTCAGAATTTGATACAGCGACCTGCGGGCTTGCAGCCGACTACCTTAGTTACTAGACCATCGCAGCGGGGCCGCTCCAAAAGAAGCAGAAAAGCTTGCTCCATAACCACCTTTAAAAATTCAACAAAAAACAGAGAACTCCCCCCCCCCCCCCTTTTCTCTCTAGTCTGCTCTAGGGCACACATTCCTCCATTAAGACCTGGCGCGCCTCGTCCATCGTAACCCAGTGAATTAATCCAACAAAAGATGAAAGCAAACGCGGAGGTGATGGCAAAAGTGTCAGGGGGAAAGCAGTGTCTTCAAGGCTAAGAAGGAATTCGTGTAATCGAGGCCTAAGCTTATAGCCACCACTAATGGACCCATAAAATGAAAACGTGTGTACAAAACTTTGCATTAGGAAGTATGTAACTGCCGGTAATTTATGAAATAAAGCTGTAGAAGAGAATCATACTACCTGCACCATAAGTTTTTATTTATTAGGCAGCACTTTGCATGCTCCCACTTCCACATTATGTTCACACAATGTCACCCATATCAAAATGCTACCCGATTACCAGAAAGCTCTTAATGTTATTATAAATGCTTTGCAGACAGAACACCAACACAGTGGTGAGAAACATTCAGATTAATCAATGATGGCTTACTCTACAACACAGCCACAAACATGGGACACTATAGAATTTGTAGGAGCATAAGGTAGTCACGAATCACAATATTGGTGATGCTAGTTCAACTCTTGAGCAAGTGATTATGTCATAATAATTTTGCATATTCAAATCTCAAAGCGGATTTTAGGAAGTCAATTTAAGAATCTAAGAAACCAATTTATGAGGCTCAATCACAGAGCAGTAGAACTACAGGCAAGGAGTTGGAATAGCCGGAATTATTAAACAGAACGAAATTATTAAAATAAAATTTTGTCCATAAAAGAGAGTGGCTATCAGAGATAAGGTACCTATGATGGCCCCTAATTACAAGACACAAAAACTCGTAAGGGCTATCTATAAAATAGTGCTAATTAGAGGGCTAACTGGCCTCTATTTAACAGAAAACACACTTATAGTTCTGTCCACCAATCTTGATGTGATGGCAGCGTGCATAAAAAGGGCCCTCACATAAAGACACTAACAACCAACCAATACTAGGTTGTGTATACTAAGATGACAAACAAACGAGTGCTCACCTGTCGTGCCGTATGAACTCCACTTCATGACCCGAGTGGCATGTCTTGATGCAATTGACACAAATGGCATTACGGTCGGTCGTGTTGCACGTCTTGCAGCTGCAACAGCATGGGATCAACAGTGTCAGGCTTGCCCTTGATATCAAGATCTAGGAGCAATAGGTAATCTAGGAGGTCTTTAGAGGGGAAGGACGCCAGAGACCGAACTTCTTTATTTTCAATAAGATTGATTTGATATGAGGGGTTTAACATCCCAAAACCACCATATGATTACGAGAAACGCCGTAGTTGAGGACTTCGGAAATTTCAACCACCTGGGGTTCTTAGACGTGCACCCAAATTGAGCACACAGGCCTACAGCATTTCCGCCTCCATCGGAAATGCAGCTGCCGCAGCCAGGATTCGATCCTGCGACCTGCGGGTCAACAGCCTAGTACCTTAGCCACAAGACCACCGCGGCGGGGCTATTTTCAATACGATATTTAGATGGAACCTTGAGAATCATGTTCACTACGCTAAAGCTTGAGGAAGTGCCAAGTTTCATGAAGCTGTGTTAATTAGTTCCAGTGTTATTGAGTTCGCATTGAGTTCCCAGGGCAGAGCAGAAAGCCGAAAGTCATTGCGGTCATCCATTTTTATATATCAGGGCACTATAAAACCTTTCTTGATTTACTCTCCAAAATATTTACCGTGACTTTTGTGGGGGTGCTGCGCCGCGTGTTGTCTGCTGCACCCCCAAAGTTGCGGGGGTGCTGCGCCGCGACACTGCTGCACCCCCAAAGTTGTCTGCGCCGCGTGGCGCACGTGTCTCGCCCCAAGGCTTCGTTTCGGTGGTGACCACCGCCGGGCGATAGATGGCGTTGTGTTCGCTTTGAGTACCATTGTTGGTAGAGTGGTGGCGCCGGTGGTGGCCCCTGGCGGAAGGGGGGCCTTGGTGGTGGGCGAGCGTTGAGCGAGCCTCTTCTGCGCGTGGCGGCTGCCGCGAACGGTTGTCTGTAGCGCGGGTTCCCGGTGCTTGGCACCGCGGGCTTCGCGCCGTGGTCCCGCGTGGAAAGTCAGGCGTTGGCGACGCCGCCTTGGGTATGTGCTAGTGTGTTGCGTGTGTTAGTGTGTGTTTATTATGTTATTGTGTGTTTAGTGTGTCACTGCGTTATGTTGTTTGTATGGGAGCGTGATAATGAAAGATTGATGTAACATTCGGCGTACGATATCGTCGTCAAAATTAGTTAATAAATCTATTATGTGGTGTGCTTGTACCGACCGTGTCCACTGTGTCCGTTCACTCCAAGAGCGTGGCGTGGCGATGCGCGCGTTCGCCTCGCCGAGGAGACCCCACACTGGCTGCCCAACGTGGGGCTCTTGGAGAATCGGACGACGGTTTTTGCGGTTCGGTACAGGGATTTTGTTAGAGCTGGAGTAGAGTAGGCCTAGGGGGGACTTCTTTGCTAGCGTCGGTGGTGTGCTTTGTTGAGAAGCGAGGAGATTGGTTTTGTAACGTGTTTCAATTTGTCGGCAGGTTGACTTTCTATTTATTTTTTTTGCTCGCAAGTGTTGTTATTTTTTTGTTGTTGTTAGTTTTCAAAAACGTTGTTGAATTTGGACGAGAGCCATGCGGTCCGCATCCTGGGGTGAGCAAGGCCTAGAGCACGTGGTTTGTAGGCCAGGCCCGAAGCGAGTGAGTACGGAAGCCTCGTGGGTGGTCCGATTTTCTGTGAATAGCTTCTTCTATCTCTTTGGGCTCAGGGAGCCGGGCGTCGTTGCTGACTTGTATTGCGGCTCGACGCCGAGGCGTCGTGACACCGCCCGGGGCGGTGGACGCCGATCGCTCGGTAAGCTGCTGTGTGCGGCGAGCGATAGGGCCCCCTCACAGAGTGGACGTCTCCTCGCGGCTGCCTCTTCTGCGCCTAGGCTGGGTGCTGGGTGGATGCCGGTTGTTGCCGAGGCCGAGGAGACCCCACACTTTGAATTCAATGTAATGACCCCAACCAACAAAAGTCAACTGCTTGTTATAAATTACTGCAGGAATTTTCAGAAAAAAGAACCTTGTTCAGGAACTGAATAGAAAATACAGCAGACAAATCCGAAAAGTGGTTCTTGAGTGAGATCTTTCCTAGCACCACAACTAGCAAAAAATCCTTTCTGATAAAACAGGCCTTGAAAGTTTCCAGCGCATTTTTGGGCTTAAAATGACCCTGCAATGGAATTAAATCCCCCTAGGAACATCCTAGCACATTTTTTTTCGTTGAAGCATGACAATTACTACATCTCAATACCACCAAAAATGCTCTTTATCCTTGCACCAGACTGTACACTTACCGGTAAAAGTCATGCATGGGAAAACTGGTGTAGCTAGAGATCTTGTACAGGCATTGGCCGCTCGTGACCGCCTTTTCAACTGCATTGTGGTTGTCAAAGATCCGGTTCCCTGCATTCCATAGAAAAGCCACGAAACACCAAGCTTGTAGAAGCATTCACTTGGGCATGCTGACAATCCACAGAAACTTCATAACACCTGTGCCCTTTAACACCTGTGCCCTCCATTACTCGATAGCGATGGCTAGGGCAGCCTCCTTGCCATCGCTATCGAGTAATGGAGGCGCTCATGCTTGCTGAACAGCGATGCTTTCTGGTGGTGCCAAGGTGTGTTTTAGACTTCGTCGACGTAATATCAGGTTTAAAAATGCATCAAAATGTTAAAGATTGGGTTTACTGTAGCATAGCAATAAATATCTAAGCCTGAAATCGCATCGTGAAATTTCACTGAAGCGGGACGGCAGAAGAAAAAGTGTTCTTTGAGGTGACAATATTTGTGCATTAACTCCTATGGACTACTGACAGGGAACTGTGAATTTTTTGTTGTAGCAGGAATTCCATTGAAGCGGCGTTCGTTGTAGCAGGGCTCGACAGTATTGCGCTTCTTAAACATCCTACATTGCTTCTACACTGTCACCAATGTTTTTGTGCTTCCTGCTTAGATGCTAATTAGGCTGCAAACAAAGGACCCAGGTTTTATATTGACTGTAGAGTATCTTAGAAACTACTTGACTAATCAAAAAGGTAACTACATTTTTAGAATATGCACATTGTGGGGATCTGAGGCGCGCCTGCAACCATTTCGCGGGCATTCCGCCATATGACTGCTCATTTTCCCTTTGCCATGCTCTGAACGACACGTGGCGATAAATGGCGCTACGTGCGTGTGTTCGGACGCAGCGTGTGTTCTTGGGGGGCTGGGGGAACCAGCGAGGCCGAGTAACGTGTGCGCCGGAAAGGGTCTCTCCGTTGGTCGGCGCCTGGTAAGCATGCGTTTCCTTCATCCGCGCCCCCTTTAGGAATCGCCAGACTCTAGCCTGCCTGGGGGCCTTGGCATACCCGGAAGGCTTGTTTACTTGAGTGCTAGCTTCGGTACCATACGCTAAGTCAACAGCGGTGCCTAGTGCTTGAAGTGGACACACCACACAAAGCCACACTTGCCATAGGCCTACGCATACGAGTTTTGCCCTAACTCTTGCGACCACGCCCAGTGGCCATCGTGAGAGTGCACAGCATAGCCGCGATGGACTTTTACCCGACCGGCGTGTCAAAGCTCGCCATTGCCAGCTGCGACGTGCTCGCGGTTTCCCCTTGTCGTGAACGTCCGCATGCGGGAAATTTGCTCTCCGCGTCCCGAGAGCGGATGTTGTACTGTTGTTCGGGGTGCCGCCAAAGGCAATAAAGTGTTTGTGTATTTCTGTTATTCGAACACTGTTTTGCCGCGCTGCACTAAACGCCCTGCTAGTTGAGCGCGTGCGGAGCGGTGCGCTACACGCCGGTAGGTGACGAAGTTGTGGCCCTGGGGCTCGCTAAGCGTGAACCCATGGTGATAATCCGTTACGGTGAGTAGTAACATCAGCACAACATCCAACATCTAAATACACAAACTGTGAAAATTTCGTTCAGATCTATACATAAATAAAAAAGTTGCCCTTAAAGGGGATCCCGCAATGATGACTGCGCAATGGCCCTCTATTAGCGCGAGAGCGTGAGCGCATTACAAAAGACAACGCACCTTTCAAGATTGGCTGGACACCACTTGCCAGGCAAAGGCCCCCAAACCGGTTGTTGAAAATCTGGTTGAACTCAAGCGTTGCGGTGGCATTATTGGTGATCTCGACGCCTGCAGCGAGACCGTCGAAGATACGGTTCCGTCGCAACACTGGGTGGCTCTGGGTTGATATTAGCACACCAGCCTGCGCATTGCGGAAGATGTCATTCTCTTCAAGAACGCCCTTTCCACCATTGAAGATGCAGACGCCACCGTCTCGACCGTCGTAGATCTTGTTGCGCCGCAAGGTAGGGTTACTGTCGGTCTTGATCCAGACACCGGCCATGGCATTGTCGAATATTTCGTTCTGCTCCAGTACACCGAGACCACCGTTGTAGACCAGCACACCACCGTTCTGGCCACCCCAGATCTTGTTGCGACGGATGATTGGGTTGCTGCCCGTCCTGCAATACCAAAGGGCATCACTCAATTACTCCTTCAGCACAACGTAATGAGCAGCAGATTTAGCTAGAACGTATAAATTTTCCAGGCACGACTCGCACTATTGTATCCTGCGATATTAATACAGCAGAATCTCTTTGAAAAAACATTACATGAGGAGGCCGAGAGTCCGTGTTCCATTCAAGAAGAGTTTACTGGGAGAGTGTGTGAGCGGAGCGCAGCAGCCAGGTATAAAACCAACCAATGAGACCCCACAGCCCCTCCTCCATTTTTGAACTAGCAGGTGCCACTCTCAAGTCATTGTACACTAACAAGTCCAAAATTATAATTTGGTGAACATTCTCTGCAAAACTACACATGAAAAGATTCCCTTTGACAGTTGGCCGACACCATGAGTCAAGATAAGCATGCACCTCAATAAGGTAACCTTTTTCCGCACTTTAACCCATCAATCAATGGTTCCCCACTGCCCCTAATCTCTAATTCACAAACAATCGTAACACAGACTAGAGGCGTACTCATAAAGTGAAGGTATGCCAACTGTCTACGATAAGATTATCCCCTCACAAATGGGCTAAGCCATGAAGGCGCCTAGTTACTTTACTCTTAGGTTCAACTAACTGAGGGCAAGCTGCGCAGTGTGCCAACAAACACCAGCGAAAAGAGTGAGCACCTGATCTGGACGCCCGAGTAAAGGTGGTTGAAGATGTCATTCTCTTCGAGGCGGCCGTGGCCGTTGTCGTAGAAGTAGACGCCCACTTGCTTGCCCGAGTGAATGCGATTCCGCCGCAGCACAGGCGTGCTGCCTGTCGTGATCCAGACGCCCGCCAGGGTGTTGGCGTACACTTCGTTCTCCTCGATGAGGCCCTGACCCTTTTCGTGCACATAGATTCCTCCGTGCTGGCCGTGGTGGATTTTGTTGTAACGCACGATGGGGTCACTACTCGTCCTGATCTGGATGCCCGCCAGAGCATTGCCATGGATGTTGTTGTGCTCGATCAAACCCCGGCCCTGAGAAGTGGCAGGTAAAGTAATACCGACATCAAATGCCTGTACCCCTTTCTAGAATAGCAAATGGCATTCGTGAGCGATAATATTAACCGTTGAGGGTCCACGTCCCGAAACCACACTCTAATTATGAATAATGGCGAACTAGAAGTACTCAACACAGTTCAACCACCTATGGTCCTTTAAAGCACTCTTCCAACTAGGTACACGAGCTTCGAGCATTTTTACCTCCAGTCAAAAGTGGACACTGCAGTGGGACTAACATCCACCACCTTCGTTTCAGCAGTCAAGCACCAAATCCACTAGACGGCCACGAGTTGACACATTCTCGAATCAGCCTACGTCAACCATGAATTTCACAAGCAATGCGCTTTACAATGCACTTTAAGGGGAGACGCGGGTCGAAAAGTCGCGTTTTTTTTCCAAATTTCACCTTTTCTGTTTTTTGTTGCTTTATCATCTTTATACATTATATTTTGACATCTGAAAATATCACAGCGAAATAAGCATCAGAAGTCAGTGAAAAACGCGTCTGAGTGAGCGGCAGTGACGCGCGGCATCACGAAATTTACACAAAACGGGCTGCTGTTCGCGTGCTCGCGGGGCCGCGAAGAGAGCTGTCCGCCATATTGCGGCCGCTGGCTCGTGTAGAGTTGTCCTTACTCTCCACGATCCCGGTTCTTGAAGTCTCGTACGTTCACGAAAAATCTAAAAAAAAAGCAACAAAAACAGTCTTTTCCCGCCGTTTCAAACCGCGCGCCACTAACGCAGGGCCGCCATTGGCTGACAGCACCCGTGTTTTCTTGCCGTAGTTCGCTTCACTGTTTTCCGGAGTTATTTTTCGCTGTTTTCGTGCGATGGCAAGCCCGAAAAAGGCCGTTGCCGACCATCGGAAATACAGAAGTAAGAACAAGTTCAGAGGGAAGCGGCGGAGGACGTACAAGAAAGCCACCGCCAACGAAAATGTCCGCGACGGGCCAGCGGCCGGTAGGCCTAACATCGACCACGGCAACTGCGACGACGAGATCAACGCTGCAGTGAATTTTGTGAGTGCATCGCAGAAAAAGATCGCGTTATTCGAAAACGACGTCAGGCCGAATGCCGATCGTGCCGAAAGCGTAGTGCTGTGCGAGTTGGGTGCATTGACGGCCGTCGTCGCAGGCGCGGCATGCCCCGTTTGTCACGAGAGTAAACTCGCAGTTCGGGCACCGAATAAAAAGCGGAAAGGCCTTTCGGCGTTTCTGGAGCTACACTGCGAGAATGCGGAGTGCTCGGAGAGCATCCTTTCGTCCGCGTACTCGTCGAAGCGGGTCGCGTCAGATGGCGGCCGCGGTGCAAGCAGAAGCTACGACAGCGGGAGTTCGCGTGACGCCTTTGCCGTGAACCTGAAAGTGGTGCTTGCAGCGCGTGCCGTCGGTATCGGGCATGAGCAACTTTCACGATTTTGTGCAGTAGTTGGATTGCCAAACCCTATGCACCATAAGACCTTCCATGCTATCGGCAAAAAGATTCACAGTGCGGCAGTGAAGGCTGTCTGTGAAAACATGCAAAGGGCACGCAGCGTCACCAAAGAGGTGGCTGGTAACAGTGACGTGCCAGTCATGTTTGACGGCACATGGCAAAAAAGAGGCCACAAAAGCCACAATGGTGTGGGAACTGTAGTGTCCTTGGACACTGGTTTGTGCCTGGACTATGAAGTGCTTTCCAACTTCTGCCTGGCGTGCAGTTTGCATAACGACATGGGAGGCGATGAAGAAACATGGCAGGCGTTTCATCATCCCGTTTGTGAGAAGAATTGCGACTGTTCTTCGCATGCCATGGAGGCCGAAGCTGCAGTGCGCATTTGGCAGAGGACTGTGGACTATGAGACACCCCTGCGGTTCACCATCTTCCTAAGCGATGGAGACAGCAAGGCCTACAACGGGGTCTGTGATGCCAACGTGTACCCTGACACTCCAATTGAAAAAGAGGAGTGCACCAACCACGTGGCGAAACGTCTGGGCACCGGCCTGCGGAAGCTGCCAACGCCACTTCCACGAGGGGAGAAGCTGAAGGAGACCACCATCCAGAAGCTTCAAACTTACTTTCAGGTGGCCATTGTGAACAATCGGGGAAATGTCCACAAGATGTACACTGCCATATGGGCCTCATGTTTGCACTCGTGCTCAACAGACGGTGCTGGAAGTCACAAGTTCTGTCCTGCAGGCCCAGACTCGTGGTGCAAGCACCGACGTGCTGAGGCGCAGGGCCAGCCTGCACCGTGCCACACCCCCCTCCTGACCAAGGCCCAGGGTTTGGCAGTCCTCCCAATCTACAAGCGTCTCACAGATGCGAAGCTGCTTGCCCGGTGCCTCCACGGCAAGACACAGAACGCGGCCGAGTCCCTGAACAGCAAAATATGGCTGCTGTGTCCAAAGACCCGGTTTGCTTCCCGGACTGCTGTGGAAACAGCCACAGCCATTGCAGTCCTGTGGTTCAACCGGGGCCACGCGAGCTTTGAAAAGGTGCTGGAAGAGCTTGGGGTGCTTCCTTCGGAGGCCCTGGTTACCCTCAGCGACCGCCGAGACAGCATGCGCATGCACAAGATGAATGTGCGTCAGACCGCTGAGGCGAGGGCACACCGTCGCAGTGCAGCCAAGAGGGCCCGGGTGGAAGAGTCCTGCCGCACCAGCCGGGAAGGGAAAACCTACGGTGCTGGAGAGTTTTAGACAACTGATATTCCCTCTGGACATGTGTGTATGTGTTCAGCACAAGTTTCGTGCTACTGCGTTTTTCATTTTTGTAAATACAGACTTTCAAACTTTCAAACGCGTTTTTCTCATTTCGCAATTTTGGCCAATTTGCATTTTTTGCGGGAAGTGTTTCGGGCACTTAGAATGGTCATACGACGACGAAATTTGGCACACACATTGAGGAGAGTGCGTAGGGTGCCGATATCTACTTGAATCAGCACAACCTATCAGCTGTAAATATCTATTAATAAATTTAATGGTGGTCGAGTGGAAAAAAAAGGGTACTTTGCTACACAGATGTTTTTTTCATAGTTTCAAAGTTGGAGCACAATTTCTAGCTAGATATCGGCACTCTATGGCTAATAGGGAGCAAAAGGAGCCATTGAACAACTCTCTGCATGAACATTTAGTATGCGCGAAAGTTCCCGGAAAACTTATCAAGTTTCACCATTACTTGAAACACAACTCCCAAACTATTGCACTTATGTAAAAACTGATTACAGATTTGGAATCAGGAGGAAAAACTGCATCAGTGGTCCAATTTCTGAAGCTCTAAGTTGAATAACAAAAAAAAAGTGCTTTCGAGGAGCGTCTCCCCTTAAACTATTTACATGAAATGTCTAACACACAAAAAAGTAAATGTTGAACTATGATAGCAACTGCACGCTTGAAACCAGCACGTAACCATGCATGCGCTGTAAAACTTGTGGAAAGAAATATTGCGATCCCCTCCACATGGAAGCCTAAGACCCACCTCGCCAAAAATGTAGACGCCGCCCTGGTGGCCATTGTAGATATCATTGCGGCGAATGGTGGGGTTGGAGTGCGAGGTGATCCAGACGCCCGCAAAGTTGTTTGAGTGGATCTTGTTCTCCATAAACTGGCCGCGGCCGCTTTCGTGCACATAAATGCCGCCGGTCTGGCCGTGGTGGATCTCGCAGCGCACCACCGTCGGGTTGGCACCCGCCTTCACCTCAAAGCCCGCAATGCGGTTGTTGTGAATGTCGTTGGCCTCAAAGTAGCCTAGACCGTTGTCAAAGGTGAACACGCCGACATCCCGGCCATGATGGATGTGATTGCGCCGCATGATGGGGTTGGCGTGGTTCTTGACCCACACGCCAGCGAGCGCGTTGCGGCTGATCTCGTTCTCTTCATAGATTCCCTGCGCAGAGTTGTATCAGGTGAGATTTGTTTATTTCGTTACACAGCAGGCCGACTTGGCCTAAGCAGGAGGGGCAGTACACGTAAAATATATAATACAGTTGAACCCTTTTATAAGAGACACTGTTATAAGAAACAAATGGGTACAAGAGACACGGTTGTGCATACAGTAAAATATAGGTTGATAAGAAAATGCATACGAGGTACCCTATTTATAAGAGATATCTCATATAAGAGACAAGAACTGCTACCTGGAGCACGCCTCTTATAAAGAGGTTTAAGAGGGGAGGTGGCTTTGAAAAAAAACTTTTTTATTTGTTGACCTACAGCAATGAAATTTGGCATGCATACTCATAAGTGTCTAGAATAGGGAAATATGCAGTTTCATCATGATAGCTTCAGTAGTTCTCAAGTTACATAATGCTACACGATCCAATTACATGGTCTGCTCGTGGAAAGCCTAGCGCTGCAACAAAACATGCCAGGAAGCTGCGAATGATGTTGATCTTTACTCAAAAGAAAGCTACAGGGTAAGACACTCTCGGAATTTTTTAGTAAGTTCTCGTTTTTTTTTTTTTAGAGATCATCATGGCTGCCGACAAACATTGTCAGAAACAATGGCACGGACAAATTATCGTCTAGAAAAATAACAGCGCCACAAAACAGAAATTGAAGATTGCTGTCCCCGCAAGCAATGTTCAGGGATTCAGGGAAAAAAAACAGAATCAAACTCGATACAGTCATTCTCGTGCTACTCTTTCCACGAGAAATGCACAATGTCCAAAACACACTTGTGAGAAAAAGCCTGTCGAAGTTTTCGACAGGCTTTTTTTCAATGAACTTTTTTGTTTCTCGTTGGATATTGATGAAAATTTGCACAGACACTAAGAATAACCTCACAGTGCTTCCATAAAAATTTTGAAGCGATACCACGAATACTTTACGAGAAACAAATTATTTCTTCATTGAACCATGTGGAGGGCTGAGGATAATGTCAAAAAAAAAAAAAAACAGTATTGAGAAAGCTGCGTTTAAAGTTTCAACTTTTCTTTACGTCTCTAAGACACCTAAAAATTGTGATCTCAGGTTTGTCTTGTGATATTTGACTTCTTTTTATGATTTACTCCTTTTCATGAGTTACAAAGAACAAGTATGAATTTCAAACCAAGTTCTTTGTATGAAGGAGTGGTGTGATAGGTATGACAGAAAAGATTGTAATTGAATAAAACCATATACTGAAATTATTACACATACTTTTTTTTGTGCTGAAGTTGTAATTAGCGTAATTAAGTACTTGATTACAAATATTCACTGAACTTTTTTTTATTTGGAGAAAAATTTATTGCATCAGAAAAATGGATCACACCATGACGGCCTATGCCTTCTTTCTAAATAACAAAGTTATGGGCAGAAGACTGGTGGCACGGGAATTTCTAGCAGTATGATTAATGACACGAAACGGGCATATAAAAATTCGTGCCCCTGATTCACACATGCTCTTTCGCCGCTCTAGCGGTGAAACGCATCATCATACAGCCGGTCGCGGAAACTCTAATCTACAGCAATTCATTAACCTCGGAACATTCACAGACGTTCGTGGCGATATCAAGCACGGCTCCAAGCACGTCTGAATCGCATCACAAAAGCTTACTGACGGCACTCCATATGACCGTGGGGTGCACGGCCGCGTGGACAGTGCAGCCGGCGCGTAATGCACTTGCCGGCGGCGTTCGATGACGATGCGCGAAATGTGTAACTACGAAGACAAAAATCGACACGCACTGCACCTGGCATTGCATTTTCGAATGATGACACGCGAAACTGCTAGCCACTGTTCCGAGCGATCCTGGGCAGTGAAGGGGGGGGGGGGGGGGGTGACGAGCTTGACTGTGTTGTCCGCTGCCGATGCGTAGAATGCCCGTACAATATTCAGAGGAGCTAGCGAGTGATGTGGTACATTCCTTGCGAAGAAGCACGTCACCAAGAGTGTGCTTGCGCGTCGTTCCTGCCCGCAGTCTCGCTGTCAGCGAAGTTAGGCCTAAAGCCGACTCCGATGACGCGCCGCACTCGTAGACCGCCGCGCGCCCGCTCGTAGTAATCTGATCGTGCATACGGTGCGGCCACTCGTAGTAATCAGATCGTGCCGCCGTTTACAGCTTCGTTGCTTGCGAAGAAGCACGTCGCAACGAATGCGCTAGCGCGTCGTTCCTGCCCGCAGTCGGCGGAGTTAGGGCTAAAGACGACTTCAATGACGCGCGGCGCTCGTAGACCGCGCTGACTCTCGTAGTAACCTGATCGCGTATCCGCTTACTGCTCGTAACTAAAGCGTAGTTATATCTTAAGTGATTATCAAGCCGTGAACACGTCACGAAGTGGCGATTTTCGAGAGCCATGTTCTCGCGACGCACAAGCAGCAGACGACGATCTCCCGGAGCGAGCATCGGGCCAATGGCGAGGCGAGCCGAGGCAACATGGCGGCCACGGCCAATCAAGGGTCTCAAAACGACCTTCAAACATTTGCTTTTTGCTCGCTTGTTGTTAAATGGAGGAGCCAGCTGAGGCGGGAAAGTTAAACACGGAGAAATGCTCTTTCCGATGAGCCCAAGAAGCCGGCTCCCGGCCCAAGCATAGCGAAGCTATTATTTTTTGAAAATCGCCGTTTTCTCGCCATTTCCAGAAAAATTTTTTGCTACCTAGGTGGGTGAAACGAATTTTCCGAAGCACTTCTGCGCGGTTTTCAGTGTAGATATTTTGGAACCAGATAGAAAAAGGGTTCCAGAAACTGAAAACTTGAGTTTCAAAAAATCGATTTTTTTGCCATTTTTCGCGATCCCAAAGCCGCGTCCCCCCTTAACTGTACAAGGAAAGCTTAACACGTGCAATAGTGAAATCAAGAACTAATACAATACAATACAGGTTAAACAACGAAAAAAGACAATAGTAACAAAATACATAGTAATGTTCATATATCGTAAAACTAAACAATGTCAGCAGAAAGAAACCATCAAATCTAAAAAAACATCCTCTTCCAGAGAGTGAACAATTTTGGCGACACAATCACTGAACCTGAGTTACTGAACTAGGCTTGTGCGAAAAGTGGATTTCAGGTTCAAAGTGAATAGTGATTCTGCAGTCTTACATGCACAATAGGTATATTATACTATCATCTGTTCGCGATGCTGACGAAGGCAGCAGTGGGCTTCTTCTGGGTGAAACTCCTTATTTGGCCACATTTCTGGCCATGAAGCGGAAACTGAAATTACAGCGAGCAATGCGCACTGTACACTGATATCAGCACACAGAACATCGGTCTTTGATGAACTTATACGTGCGGCGGCGAACGTTCGAGAATTACCACTGGTGGTCGCATTTGTTCGAGAATAAACTTGGCTCTTTGTGTTTGCATGCTCAAACTTATCAGGTGATCCGTAAAATAATCTAGAATGCTCTCAGACATTTCCGTACGGTTTGTGTAAGGCATCATCTACACATGCAGGAGGCCAGCGAAGTAAATCATAGAAAGAAAGAGGCATGTGTGGCAACAAAATAGTGAGCAATGAGCCTACGTCATTGTAAAACATGGACATAACGCTGCTCTTGCATTTCATCCTCATCAAAGAGGGCCTGCGATGGCCAGGACTCAAACCCATGTCCTCGAGGCTACAGCACAATGAATTCGTCACTGAACTAGCATGGCAGGTATGGAAGAGGCCACCGTACCTGGGCATAGTCGGTGATGTACAGGCCGACATTCTCGCAGTCGGAGATGTCGCAGCTGCGTAGGCAGGGCTCGGCCCCAGTCCCGCTGACGCACACAGCTGCCCCGACCACCGACGTGCTCCGGATGATGCAATGGTCCACCGTTGGCGAGCAGTTCTCGTTTATCTCAAGGCAGTAATGCTTGTGGTGCGGCACTGACGATGTAATGTCGGGCGTGAACTGAGGAAGACGACAAACATGAGCAACGTCGTGAGGACTCGCTCCTGACAACAGAAGCAACATGATGGCAGCCGCTATAAAGGCCCCCATGCAAACATGAACACAATGCGCTTTAGTGTACCCCTCCTTTTTTCCCCTGCGGCATTACTGTTCGTCCTTCTGGCAACACGAGTATTGCACAACTGACTCAACTTATCTCCATCCCCAATTAGTGAAATTAGTACTAACCACCATTTTACTACAAATATGCAATATACTCAAAGTTCATTATAACAAAGTTGCACCTTACTTGAAAAAAATTTCAGTATACCTAAAATTTTGTTATAGAGGTATATTTTCAATACTATAATGCACGACTATCATATTTTACTTCATTATAACTAATATTCTGTTATATCTGGGTCCGTTATATTAAGGCTCAAGAATAAATCCACAAAGGTCATGGCATTGTTACATTGGCACATAATGGCAAATACTAGGGGTGTGCAAATATTCAAAATTCCGCATATTTTTTTAACAGTGTTTGCGATTCGATTCGCTTACTATTCAACCTTTCCAAGGACAAATAGAGTCAATGTCTGAGTTAAGTGACCTCTTAAGACTTTCAATATGCTTAACCTCATCACACTCACATTGCGGCAAAGTATATTTCCAACACTATAATGCACGACTATCGATTTTTTACTTCATTATAACTAATATTTCATTATATCTGGGTCCGCTATAATAAGGCTGGAGTGTAAATCCACAAAGGTTATGACATTGTTACATTGACTCATGATGGCAAATAGTAGGGGTGTGCAAATATTTAAAATTCCGCATATTTTTTTAACAGTGTTTGCGATTCGATTCGCTTACTATTCAACCTTTCCAAGGACAAATAGAGTCAATGTCCGAGTTAAGTGACCTCTTAAGACTTTCAACATGACTCTTTCATAGTCACGTGGATATTGTTCGTTTTAAGTGAAAGTTCGTCTTGAGTGGGGCCATTATATATAGGCTTGACCGTATAAGCAACTAATCACCTTGAGCGTCAGGTATCCAAGGTAGGCTCCACGGGCACCCTCAACGAAGGTGACTGTAGAGTCGGAGTCGCGCTCGAGGATGACGTGCTCGGCAACGTTGCCAGGCGCTGCCCCGATGAGCGCCACACCAGTGTCAACGATGAGAAACTCCCCTTTGTAGGTGCCCGCGTGTACAAATATGACGGGCCGGTCGACGTCCTCACAGAAGTTGAATGCCGTCTCGATGGTGTCGAAGTAGCTCAGTGACCGGCCCCGATACCTCTGCGGTTGGCCGTCATACTGTGCCTGCAAAGGAGGTACCCAAATGAGTGATTTGGGTACACAGCTCCTTGGAAATATCCAACTCTTGATCAATCTAGGTGAAACTCGCCGAGAATAGATATGTTCGGGCACAGATTTAAAATGGGAAATTCTTTTTTCAGCCCGACATAAACTTCTTGATAATATCAAACATTTTATGTGCTTTCTGAAAACGTAATTTTTCTTAATATGACAGTCACAAAGTAAATCAGCATATTACAATTATTTAGGATGAAAAATGTACATAATAAAATAAGAATACATGTTCTAAACCCATTAGAACAAAAACCATGGCATATTGAACATTCATGAGTGAAATCCCAGCTTGACTTATTGTACTAGAGTTCGTTAGAAAATTTTGCAGTGTTTGAAATCAACAAACACATACAAACAAACTCGACAAGTTGCACCGAAATTAGTGATGAACTTTTAGAGTACTCTATACCCTTGTGCAGGGCCACATGGCACTGCAATCTTGACACGAGTGAAGCAATGCCCGATTGCCGCCCGTGGTTCACACATACCTGGAAGTGTGGCCGCACGTGAATGCCGCGGTAGAGTTGCCGGAAGCTCTCCTTCCACGGGTTGGGGCAGTCGGCCTCCTCGGGGGCCACAAACTCAAACTTGCACGGTGCCGGGTGGAAGAGGGGCAGGTCGTACTCGAAGACATTCTGGTACAGGGTCTTCCAGAGCTCCGTGTCGTTGGATATGGCGTGAAAGCGCCGGCAGACCTGCGCCACCCGGCACAGGTCCTGTTCCAGCAGGTACGAAAAGATGGTGAGCAGCACTTCATCCGGCACCTCGAGCAGAAGGTAGTGTGCCGCACTGCTCCCATCTGCGACAGTTATTAAACGAACTTGTACATCTTGACACGCACAATGCAAAAATGACAGAAGGAAGGGAAACATAAACAGGACAGGCACTGGTGGAAGTTCAGTTACCAGCAGATGTAGATGTTAAATTTTGCTACCCCCTTCCTCCCCCCCCCCCAAATTGCGGTACTCAATGTGAGTGTTAGGATTTCATGTCCCATATTACAATAAGATTACGAAAGATGCCATGTTAGTTGACAATTGAGGAGTGCGAATATTTAGGCAGGTTGGTTATGCATTGTTCTGACAACAGTGCAAGAAGGAAGAAGGGTCTAGGAATAATAATAATATAATAATAATAATCTTTATTGCTCATTTCACAAGAAAGTAGTACACATATCAGGCCGGCCAATGCCACATAGGGCTTGAACGACAGTGCCTGACAGCAGTGGAAAACAGAAATAGTTCTAGTTACATATTTGCCGATACAACGAAAATACAAAAAAAATAAAGATACAGCACAGGAAAGAGAGCCACCACATTGCTTAAGGTGATAAGTAAGTCATTCACCTGAAAACCTTCCTTAACTTATGCTTGGTCCAGGTGCGTAATACACTTGGAGGCAGCTTATTGATGTGCAGAGGAACTTTTTAGTCCCTTATTCTTTTACCGTACCTTATACGACACCTGGGTACTAGAAATGGATCTTTGGGACGCAGAAAGAAACACAGACGAGCCCTGACGGCCTGTGCTTTTTCCTAGACCCCTGTCTCTTTTTGCGCGGTAGTCAGTATAGTTTGACAACACTAGTTTATCATACGTCCACTTCTCACCTTCAGAGGAAGAGGAGGAGGAGGCGCCCTGGGAGGAAGACGGCGTGCGGCGCTGGCGCTTGCGCGGCAGCGGGCACGGGGGTGCCCCGTCGTGGGGCAGCTTGCGCCGCAGGTCGTAGGGGGGCTGGTGGCCACCCCCACCAGTGCTGCCCCCCTGGGGTCCCCCCCCAACTGTGCACACGCCACCCAGCACGCTCACCAAAGTCTGCTCCACGCTAGCCGCTGCACCACAACAAAAAATAGCCAGACAGGAACAGATATGGCTAATTAGTAAATAGACGAAACGTTTACAGCATCAATGCTATCACAATTAAAGCTAAAGGCAAAAGAAATGTAGCAAGTGTACGCCATGTAAATAGAAGGACAAGAACAGCAAGAGAGAGGGCTGAGAGGTTACCTAGGCGCATGCCCGGTTTGCTACCCTACGCTGGGGGAGCGGGAAAGGGGAGTATAAAGAAGAGAGAGAAAGAAGATAGAAGTCAAGAACAATAAGAGAGAAGGCAGGAAGGTTAACCCGGCACATGCCCGGTTTGCTACCCTATGCTGAGGGAGTGGGAGAGTATAACGAAGAGAAAGAGGATAGAAGTCAAGAACAACAAGATAGAAGGCAGGGAGGTTAACCAGGCACATGCCCGGTTTGCTACCCTACACTGGGGGAGTGGGAAAGGGGAGTATGAAGAAGAAAGAGGGTAGAAGTCAAGGACAAGAGAGAAGGCAGGGAGGTTAACCAGGCACATGCCCGGTTTGCTACCCTATGCTGGCGGAGTATAAAGAAGAGAGAGAAAGAGGATAGAAGTGGCCATTATGTGTGTAAGGTAAATTAAATGTGAATTAAAACCATGCTGCCATAAGTGAGGGCATGACTTTTGCCTGTGTTCTCCGGAGTGTTAGCAGATGGGATAGAGAATTTGGTGTTGATCACTTGAAGAGCCACTTTCATTAAAAAAAAAATGACATTTTTACAAAGTGCACCATCTGCTATCACTGCATTAGCCGACTGGCACACACCTAAATTGATATCAGCAAGAGCCCTAAAGCTGCTTTGCCATGCAGCCGTGTGAGTGGAAGAATAATGTGCACAGTTGCAGTTCAATTCCCATAATTACACTAATGTACAAGCCACACGACACAGCGTGGTGTAACAACCTTGTTAACTAATGTAATGCAGACATTATCAGCACTGCTGGCAACATAAGCAAAAGATTACAACTAGAGGTTTACAATAATCATCACATGAGGCATTATGAACCCAAGTGGAGTGGCATAGGTCCGCACTTGCACAATCCAAAGCTGCTTTTTTTGTTTGTTTAATATGCAGACAAACCTACCCCGCAGTTTGTTTCAAAAGCCAAGCAAAGCAGTATGTCCCTGTAGTTCAGATTAAAAAGCTCGGCACGGATCCTTTTTTAAAGAACAATATCAGCAACCCATGTTAACTTTTGAAAAGTCCATTTGAAGTAACAAATCCATCAATGCAGAATTAAAGCTACAAATTTTAGTGCCATGTCCCCATTGGGCTGAATTTAAACACACAGAAACACCAATTTCCCTTTAGTATGCAAACATACACCTGCCCGACTGTTGCGTATAAGTTAGATGTCTACAATGTGTTCTGTATGCTAGGCTAACAATTCATTAAAAATGATTATATAACTTTGTCGTCTCCTGCCTGTATATTTATGTTATACCTGCATGGATCCATACTGGCACTCTGCTAAGGATCCAGATGCTTGTAACATATTCTTGCCTGAACATAATTCGTTTAATAAAGTTCAATTCCATTGACATAGCCTCTAACACAATTGAAATGGAAATGCGAATTCCCTGCCGCGTGCAGTGCTACCAACCATATTCTGCTCCCATATTCACAGAGAAGCTTTGACTACATATCGGCATGTTTTCTATATTCAAAGAGTATTGTTTTTTCAATCACCTAAATCAGCCTATTTTTGTCCGTGTACCAGTCCTAATATCAGGTGTTTTTTAAATCACACTCTGAAGTAGGCCTTAGATATGGCCTCAAGGTTCCTTCTTCAAGGCTTATATATATATATATTACTGTCAAAAATAAAATTTGAATCAGCAAGAAGAGAACGAACGCAACCACAATGCCTGCTAGCTGGCACACTTACTTCAAAGGCACCACTGCTATTGTGTCCTTCAGTTTTGTCTGAACTGCTATTCTCATCTCGTAGAAATAGTGTGTGTTTTCCACATTGTAAAACCACAATTCACTCAAAAGATGTAATCATTTTTTTAAGTGCCTTTGAAGGCCAATTGCTGCATAATGATCAATCTAAGTAAAAATTTGGTCTCAGGTAGTCTAGACATCCTCATGAACACCAACTATGTCCAATAACAATTATCAATTGATTGCATCCTTTTAACATTCAATATTATGAATGGCAAAAAGATGCACAATGAAAATTGGAAGCTTCGCCTTTAGGAGTTGAGCGTAATAGTGATAACCTGTCCCACGTGCGTACTTCAAACAGTGCATGAAATCTTTCTAACCTGCTCCCACTACGTGGCCTTAAGGGAATAAGCGCAGTAACATGTGTGCCTTTTGTAGTGAGTGACCGGCTTTAAACGATGAAGTCATTACGATGATCACGTGTTCTGACACCCTATGGCAGTGTACGCTTGTACCCCACACTGTTACGGCAATCTCACATGTTGTACTGTGAAGCATGTATACAGGACGCGTGTTTGTAAAGCATGAAGGTTACTTTCACTGCATTTCCAAAAGGAAGCTATTTACACTCTATTCACAAGCAGATGAGTGGCTGTGTGGTAGAACACCGGCTTTCTACGCAAACGACCCGGGTTCCATCCCCCCCTGGACCCAAAGTCTTTCATTGTTTATTTTATTACCATTTTTCCGTCACGCACAAGATGATTTTTCACTCACAACCACTGACACCAGAATTCATGCGAAACGAGCTCTTTTTAATGCTATCCCGTTAAAACCGGAATGTTTAAATTCTGCAATCATTTCCATGATGTTTACAAAACGCAAGAGCTGTCTATCGGAAATTCAGATACAAGAAGATAACCATTTCATGCCTAGCGTACCTGAAAGGCATCTTTCCATCCACCAATAAAATAGATCTGGTGCAAAACATTACATAAATATAAAGGTGAACCTATCACACAATAACACACCCACAAGTGCCCAGCTTTTCCTCTCATGTTTACTACACATGTTAAAAACTTTAGCTACAGGCCCAATCAGAAGTGTTCCAAGACATGGGCAGAAAACTTTTAAATACTTCGAAAGTTCTCATGTTTTAAATTTTTGCACAACAGCACACATTGCACCTTCATAGGATATGGTTTAAGATAAAGCAATAAGTCGCTGTCCACGCAGGTTTTCACTTTAGAAGAGGTAGGCAAAAAGCTTCAGCCACACGCAAAGCCAAGCACTACCACACATCAAAATTGCAACTTGCATGCATGTGCACAGATGTCTCGCGGGTGATGAAATATCAAATCTTATGCCATGGCTTGCATTTTAAAGAATCACCCTGTAGTGTCATGACCGTATTATAATCAGCCCATTTTATTACCTCTGCAGGATGAAGACTGCACGCCAATCTATCCTGTCCCAACAAAAATTATCTACTATGCACGGAACAAATAGCAAAAGTTAAACTGTATTGACACAATGCAGTGTTGTGACGGTTGTCAGCAAAAGCCTTCCTCCAGCACATCAAATGTTTCGAATGTTATTGCTAATCAAGAATGTTTGTGTTCGCACATTAAAGGGTTTTTTTCTGGCACCATAGTTAGAATGTAGATGTGAAGGCAAGTTGTATTTTTTAGTGTAGAACTTACACTAAAACACTACCATATGGTAATCAAAGCTGAAGTTGAATATGTAACATATGTACACAACCTCATTAGTGTAAGTAGTTCATTTTACATTATCTTTGTTCCATCATGAAGGCAATAAACTCAAAACACGGGATCCTGTACCCAGACATGAACATAAATACAGAACACAAACACTACACGCCCAACGGAGGGCAACTGTATTTCACGATCCCCTAAATTCAGACAATGCATTCAAACGACATTTCAGGGTTGTATTAATACAACTGTTCACAATTTTTGTTTAAAAGACATTTAGTAAACACAAAACGGTGTACAGTGCATTAAAACATAACAGCTCACAAATTTTAGAAACAAAGGCTATAAGATGCCTGATATAAATATGGTGTTGATGAACGTACCTAACGGTATTTTCACATCAGTTGGACTGGTGCACTTATCAGCTGCCCCTGAGGAGAGCAGATTAGCTTGACCCTACTGCTACTTTGGAGATATTAACGTTCTACATATTTGTGAAGTGAAAATCTAACACAAGTACCAATGCATCTTCATCTTCGCTAGAGAGAATGGAACTTCATGTTTGTGATGTCCTATAGCTTTCGCCGATACTGTGCAGCAGCTCTAGGCCGCTATGCCGCGTGACCACAAGGTGTTTTCAAGCTTCAATTTTTACCTCTTGCTTTCCTAATATTTTGAACAGCCCTGACGTAGAGCAAAATGACGAGAAGGCACATCGGGACTCCAGACAGCGCTACTGGCAAAATTCCACTAATCGTCGAAACCAGATCCCTTACAGTCTGCGATCACCAGGCAGGCAGTTGAAAATGCGGGTACACTCCGACACATCTAGATATAGTCACTCTACCTAAGTGAAATCATGTTTAAGGCAACTACGTAAATCACTGCAATTAACATCAATGCATATTCAATAATCCAGTGATGTAAATTACTCACTCATGGTAGCGTAAATCACCACATAAGTAATGATACCTTCGTCGTAATTTCACAAAGAGTGACTTTTTTTTCACGCATGTGTCCTAGTGCCCCCACGTGTTCAACTACCTGCCTGGTGATTGCAGTTTGTAATTAGCCTGGTTTTTAAAATAAATGCACTGTTACTATATAGTAGCCTTGCATAGTATCCTTATGTGCCTTCTCATGTCCATGTGTCATTTTGCACTACATAAAAGCTGCTTGGATGATTTCCCAACTAGCAGAGATTGATGACCGTGCCTCGAATATCGATTCAAATAAAGACAAACTATCTTCCAAACCAAACCAGCTGCTTGAACTTTACTGAGCACAAGAAGAATATGAAGTGTGAAACAGCTCACCACACTCTTGGGGGTGACCGGCAGGCTCATCTGCACCATAAAAATGCCCAAACATGTATCAGCCACATTTTTTCCATGCAGTGAAACAGGAAGTGACCAAAGCATTCCTTCTACACAATCGTAAAACGCGTACTGCACTGAATTTCACGGTGCAAATTAAAAATGTCACGGCTTCGCTGACCTCTGTGTTTGTGCCGAATATAAAGCTTTATGTCCTCAATGTGTCACTAAACGTTCGTTGCTACTCGAAACAATATGCACTCGCATTTGAAAACTAGGTTAGCACAAACATCGACCGCCTTCGTGTACTGCGGAGCGAAGAGTTACGTCAAGGCAGGCTCGGAGGGTATAGCGTCTAGATATTTTTTTTTTCGCACGATCGCAGTGAAAAAGTCACCGCGGGGAAGCGACGCCGGAATAAACGGAGCCCGATTTGTTCGTAACACTATCACCCTCGTGAAACACTATCACAATCTATCACAAACTATCACAATACAACGACGGTCGCGTTGCGTCACGGCGAAACGTTTGATTTCTGCACGGTTTCCACGGCACCCAAAGGTCAACTTTATCTGACGCACTTGCGTGTTTACACGGCATTCGGCAAAGGAACACCTACGAAACTCGATTTTTCCCGGAGCATGGGCGGAAGACCAGGAAAACAGCTGTTCCGATTTTCGTCACATGCTCGCTCAGTCAACACTCACGAATGCCTCATGGGTTTCTTTCATAAGCAGCTAGGGTAACGCCATACGGCCACTGGAAACATCCGGAAAGAACTGCCCTGCTTAATGACGCATCACAGCGGGCGCCTACGTTCCTCGGGCGAGATTAGGCAGGCCGCCTCGCATTTCGCACGCAGCCAAAAAGACGAGGCGGCGATCGCCCCAGAACGGGAAAAGCGCACGACTTCTTTATACGACGAAACATGGATCGCGTAGTCAACTACCGTCGCGGCTTTCACAATTCGATCGCGTTAGGACCACGCGACGCCGAGATCAATGTGGCGTCCGCCGCCGCCACCCTAGGGCCAAACAACGGCACTTTACTGAAACGAGCGAGTCGCCGATGAGATCGTGTCGAACGCATCGACGTGAACACAAGGAGGGGGGGATCGCCGTGATGTATCCTGGCGGGCCAGGCTCCGATGCGGCTGGCCTACGACCCACGTACGAGCCCCTCGAATGTGCCAGGGCCATTATCGAGCTTAGCGAGAGTCAACTGATTGCACCGGGGCGGTGATTAACGCGAATCGGGGAAAATATTCCTACGGACTAGGCCTAATCATGGCCCAAAGGGGCCCCCCCTCCTTCCACAAAAGCAGTGCTCTCTAGCGTACCTTCGTCGAACGCCCTGGACGTGATCCCAGCTCGCTTCAGAGGCTTCTTCCGCGTTTTGCGCACACTTTGTCTCGGCGGCCGAGCCGCCGCACTGGACATCTTCGGGGAACGCGAAGCACCACAAAGACCTTCGGCCGCACCACTGCTCAACAAAGGGTCGACGAGAACTTGACAACCACCCCCATCACCATTGCTGTGAGGCCATTTTCTTGTTCCATGTCGGGAAACATTAGCCCGGCCAATCGCGGCGCCGACGCGGGTCACGTGACGCTTTTTTTGGTTGACTACCGCAAAAACCGCGCGCAACAACAGACAATGCACGACAAAAAAAAAAAAAACCGGAACACAAGCGCAAGTCGAAGCCAGCTGTATTTGCATATGCACTCAATTAGCACTGCTACCGTTTTTTGTGTTAAAATACGTCACGTTTTTACTTTCATTAGGTAAAAAAGCGTATGTTTTCAGAATTTTTCAAAAATAACTACTCAATCAAATACAAAGCACATTACAAAACCTTCTTACAGACTATTGCGCCCTCTATGTAAATTATTAAAAGTACAAATGCTCATATTTTATAAAAATATGTACTTTATGAGGTGATCAGTGGCGCACCTTGGAGACGCAAAAGACTGTTGACTGTCAGATTATGTAATGTACAAGCTCGTGAGCTCACCGATTCTCCGTACAGCCACAAAACACCTATACTGACATAACTCCTGGCGTGAGTGAACTCTACGTGGTTTCGAAAGATCCCACTGTTTGCGAAAATTAAAATATCCAAATTGCTTGCGTGGCTTTACATGTCTACCAGTCCTCCGCACTTCGAGCGCTTCTGTTTAACGGTCGTCCTCGACGCACTTTTGCAAATCTGCAGTTCCCACCGCTCAGCTGACTCGTGATACAGGACGCGGCTACCCAATCTGTACGGGAAGGTTGTCTGATCAGAGTCTCCGGCGATCACCCATGGCCACCGAGGCCGTGACTGTGGCCGAAGAGGCTCGGCCAAACGTGGACCTCGAGTTGGAACAGCGCGTCAAGGGCACCTGTGGCCGCATTTCGGAGAACGTACACATATTCGCCAACGAGCCGTCGCTGGCCTGCTACCGGTTGCAAGAGCACGTCCGCAAGTCCCTACAGCCGACCGTCGAGAGGCGTCTGCAGATGGCCGAACTGCGTCAAGAGCTACGCGGCAAGTGTTACGACTTGGACTACGCCATCGCGGCGCTTCGCGGCTTCCAGCAGAGCCGGCAACACCTGGCCAACGTGCAGGACCTGATGCGCAACGCGGTCTTCATGAAGCAGCAATTAGCGCACCGCGAAGCTCGCGCTGCCGCCTCCAGCAGTGCTGCGCAATCGACTGGCCGTCGCCAGCAACTGCTGCAACAACAAAGGCTGTCGCTGGATCTTCCCCAGACGGCTTCTCGTCTGAGCAGCTCGCCGTCACTGGGCGCAGCTGACATGCGTCTCGGGTCGCAACGATCGGCGTCCCCGAGGCGCCCAAGCGATCAGCGTTAGATCTATTGATCGACTATATTAAATAGGACCTCGTTATATTTGGCATCTGTGGACGTACTAGCGAATTTCAGCGATTGTAAATGAAACAGTTTCAGCACCATTCTCTCGACATTGTCGAATCGTGCCAGAGTGGAACAATCGTCTATCGGAGAGGCCGCGGCAGCCCTCTGGGCCAATCGGAGCGTTTGAGATGGCCGGCTGTGGCATGACGCATCACCACGCACACAGGAGCTGCGTTGGTGGCGACATCTAGTGACGCTGGATTAAACTAAAATGTTCTCCGGCTTCTTTTTTTCTTAGTTTGTATTTCTGTGTTCATAGAGAAGGAAAAGTTTGATATTTGCCAGGACAATAATTAGTGAATTTATTGGTTGAAAATAGCTCTGTGGTATGTTTCAGCCAGCAACCTTTCATTGGCGATGCGCGAGCACTAAAGTGCATGTTTTGAGCATGCTGTAACGCTCTAGTTGATGCAGTATTTGGTGATGCTGACATCGCTTGGCAGTACATGTGCAAAGCAGGCAGGATCGCACACTGCAATTTCATGTTGCATCAAACTGTTTGAGTGATTGATAGTCATTACTGTAACAGCCTCTGACATGCAACTGGAGCTTACGCCACTCGCATGCTGACAATGCAATGATGTGAAAATGTGATCAGCCTGGGAAAGTTTTGTGCAATTTTATTCAAGAATTCACCGGAAGTGTGAAACAAGAAACAAAAACGAGGCATGTTGTTCATCTGTTTTTGGGCCTCTTGTAGGTCACCGTTATGGCAAGCTTTAGTTGCTAGGCTGTAGTGGCCCTCATGTTCAAAATTAAAGAGTGTATAAAAATCAATAAGCGAACTTGTAGAGGCACATGAATCCTTATGCCACAAATGTTGCACACCTTCCCATCAATTCTGGCTAGTTGTGATTGTCTGAAAGTTGCGTGCCCTGTCTTCAAGCACTCAAATTTACAGGCAGAGTTTAAAGTTGAGTACACTTAGTGACAAGTCAGATGCAAAGATTGGCACCTTCTAAACCCAACTTATTTATCCTGAAAAAGAACACAGGAGACAGGCATGGTATAGGTAATGCATGCCATGATTCGTATGGAGTTAGAAAAAAAGTGGTGCATGAGCACCCAAATTTTTCCATCCTTTGGCTCACTCACAAGGGTCTGCCTCACTTTGGGACTTGTGCAATGTGTTGTAATGTATTGCTATGAATGAAAAAATATATAAAGGCAGTGTGAAAATAGAGAAGTTCCCCAATCTGTTGGAAGAAGTTCATTCCCACCACCACACCAACCATTTTTCTATGTGCACACCACAGGAAAGAAGAAAAATGCATCATGCAAGGATAAATTGGCCTCATTGGCAAAACGTTTAGAATTTGATCAAGAATGGGTGTTCAATATGACTAAAAAAATTGCACACATCTCCCATAAAGGGAACCCCAAGTAGCATGCGAAGCAGCCATGAGCCCACATAGGTTTTGTAAAGAGGTGCTCTTTACTCATCTCTGTAGACGGTCATACTGCATGCAGTCGCTTTGCAAGCCCTCGCCTCTGTTACACACATGCTTGTCTTCATTCATACTACTACATTGTAGGTGTGAGAGAGAGGAATAAGTAGCTTTATTATACAGAGCAGCGCAGCGCTGCTAGCAGTCTCCACTCATACCATAGCACGCGCCAAAGTGGAACGAGGACTTTACTGCAGAGCCATCTAGTAGGCACTCCGAGTACTAGTGTGGCTACGACAAGGGACAAGCACCGACCATAAGCTGCTTTGCGTCTAGTTCACTATCAGTAGTTTCTCCGAACAAAAATTTATAACGAAGATAATGAAGCCCTCCCCCCCCTCCAATAAGGTAATTTGATACATTTAGATCTCATCTAAGCAAGTGGAATACTGTATTAACGGTAAATTTTCGCAAAGAAGAAAAACTGTAAGCAAGAAATGAGAGAATGCAGATTGTCTCGTGGACTTCACAAAAAATAATATAAAAGATGGCAGACCAGCACTGTGCAATTGGTGGTTTTGGGACTTTAAACCCCACATATCCATCAATCCGTCAAGCAAAATGATAAGAAATGTGATAACCAATAATTGATTGCGGGCTTGTGCATGACGAATTTCACTATCCCACTGATGTTTCAAGAGGTGAAATTCCAACTTGTTCACAATAAATTTTGTACCAGCAATACTTGAAAAAACAAGCTAGCCAGAATTTCATATTTTGTTCAGAAATAGGCCCTTAGGAGTTGAACAGTCTTTGTAAGAGAACCCTCTTTGTAAGTTGAACCCTTTTTGTAAGTGATGATTTTAATGCACTCAAAACATCAATTGCCACCTGCTGTAAGAAAAGGAACGCTAGACAATGGATCTGTTACAATCACTGCAGAACTTGATTTTAATTTACAGACATTTAGGATAAAACCCAAAAAATTCACCTAGAAAGTAGGTACAAAACCTGGAAGGCAAACAGAAAACTACCAATATTGAGTGGGGGAGAAAAACCAAACCTACATTTTTTATCACTTTGGGAAGCTGCAGTTACTACGATTGTCTGAACTGATATTGTAACAAGTGATCACTTAAAATAGCACCGTGATAGAATGACAATTTTGATCGACCCATTTTTCTATGGTGCAACGGAAAGCTCCCCTTCAGTAGTGGTTAAACTTGCAACAGTCGATTGCAAAAGCACGTGAATATTTTGAAAGCAGAATTTTTCAATTTTCAAAAAAGTTCCAGTCGCTTCTCCAACAACAGTTTGAAGCAATGCCTATGCCGATAGCACTTCTTGCAAGCTATTCTTTACACTCGTCATTCTGCTTTCACAGAAGTGAGTGAAAGTGTGGTTAACTGCTTTCATTTTGACATTTTCAGCAGTTTCTGGATAGAAAAGCAGGTAGAACAACTCATGACGACTAAATCCGAAATCCTTGTACATAGAAATAAGGCATCTGACACTACCTCCCTCAACGCACAACTCAATGTAACCCTAATGAAAGAGGTTGAAACAATCCAAATTCTTGGGGCCCACTTCAATAATCGAGGCAACAACTCATTTGCAATAAATAAACTAACAACGTCCTGTTTACAGATTTCTCATATAATTAGTCGTGTGGCTAACCAACGACGAGGGATGAAAGAACACAACATAATGCGACTCATTCAGGCATTTGTAATCAGTCGCATAACCTATAGCTTCCCTTACCTGAGGGTCTTGAAAGCAGACGAGCACAAAATAGACAGAGTCATAGGTGTGACTCTCAAGAAGGCTCTGAACCTTCCCCCATGGACACTCACAGAACATCTGCTTCAAATAGGGCTCCACAATACCGTATCAGAACTATTCCATGCACACCACACGAATCAAGTCATGCGCCTCGCCATCACTAAAACGGGACGGAAAACACTATCAGAACTTGGCATCGAAGCGCCCACTGAGAGAAGGAGAAAACACTGTATGCCACATGAGTGGAGGCAGGACTTCATCATCAAACCACTTCCACGCAACATGCATCCTCTATTCTACAAACATCGACGTCGAGTACGGGCAAAAGTTCACGACTACTCAGATGCTGAGGGCGCCTTCTTTGTCGATGCAGCTGGACCAGTGAACGGCAAACATACAGCAAGCATCATTCATTGTGGAAAACAGGTTGATTGTATATCAGCCCAGGACACAGACACAACTAGCATGGAAGAAGCGGGAATCGCCCTCGCCCTACAAAACCCCGAGTCCACCTTCATTCTCATAGATTCACAAGCAGCCCACCGAAATTTCTGTACACGCTGGATTGGCCTCGTTACACACCGAATCCTTACACAGCTATCGGCCCCACGTTCAAAGGGAGACTGAAAACAGCTGATATGAATACCAGGCCACAGCGGAGTTAGAAGCAATGAGCTCGCCCATGCCTCGGCCCGAAGATTACTCTTTTGAACTTCCGACCCCGGCATATCGTAATCCATCCTCAGCTCTGAGTGAGGACCCGCTTCTAACGTATTGAGAAATTCTGCAACACCAACGAATCGAACGACAGAAACTTCCACCCCAGGGCGAAACCTCAGTAAGGAACCAAAGATAGCGTGGCATTGCTTACAGACTTTGTCCTATCCTAATCCGTACATACTGTCAAAGATAGATCACGACACACACACCACAGTGCAGTTTCTGCGCCAATAAAACAGCTATCCTGTGCCACATGGTATGGGAGTGTCCTCACAATCCCCCTTTGCAACCTAGTACACAACACAATATTGAACGGTGGGAGGCAGCTCTGTCCAGCTCCGATTCGAAGACCCAAGAGGCCTTCATGACAGGTGCGAGGACAGTGGCCTGCACCAATGGGATTGCGGACTGAGGATCCCACTCGCCTATCTACTCAAGTTTTATTCTCTCTCTTATGACCATCTTCTCATACGTCAAGGAAATGTGGTGCCACTGTTCTGCCGAGTACAAATGAAACTCTAATTGGCACGTTTTTAACCGAGAAACAATTACTTTAAAAAATGTACGGCATTTCAACTCTATCATAGAGAAATTTTGTACACCAGTTCAGGGACACTAATGGGGGTACATATTGCCGTGTGGGGCACAAAACTGAATTAATAAATAAGTATATAAACCCGTGTTTAATTAAAAAGTGTTTGTTTTAGCTAGTATAATAGATAATCTTTCACTAGTGGGCTGTCTCAATCAGTGTTCAAAGTGGTTATCTGTTCATTTAAAAAGCGGTACAACAGCAGCCTTGCATTTCTTGCGAACATAGCCAGGCTGTGTTTTAATGGCATTATTGCTACAGCTGATTGAAAGTACATAACGAACTTGAATATTTTAATAGTACAAAGGGCCCTGTGAACACAGAATTTGAGGCATACTGGAATCTTGGCCAGTACGCTCCAAAAAACCAAATCACGCCTGGAGTTAAAAACAGTTTGCAAACATCCACTGTGTGGTGTATGCAGTCTTAGAGACGGGTAACAAGTGAAAGGAGCCCAGCTAGAAGGCCACGGCCATCCTTTTCTTCTCAGTCGATGTATTTATCCTGCCCTGCCACTCTTCAAAAACGATAACTGGGCTAGTTGGCAATTGTCCATGTTAAAAACTCCGCTACTTAACCTTACGGTAAAATGAACCTTCAAAAACTTTCTGCACCTAGCATGGTTTTGTACTGCTTCCGCAAAACGACTCTTTTCTGACCAAACGACAAAGTCATAGTGACGCCATAACGTCACAAATTTTACTTACCTGCAATGCAATTGCATGACTAACCTTGCATGACTCGTGTCGATGCTGCTACCATGATGCTGCAAGTTTAACCACTACTGAAGGGGAGCTTTCTATTGCACCGTAGAAAAACGAGCCGAGATATGTAATTGCCAGTCTCTCTCAATGCTATTTTAGGCAATCACTTTTTACAATACCGATTCAGACAATTGTAGCGACTGGCAATTCCCAAAGTGATAAAAAATGTAGGATTGGTTTTTCTGGCCCTATCTGGATTCGTCGTTTTCCATTTGCCTCCCAGGTTTTGTACCTACTTTCTAGCTGAATTTTGAGACACTGGTGTGTCACACAAATTTCGGTGACGTGTAATGCCATTGTACGACTAATTTGAATGACTTGTGTCAACACTGCCACCACGTGGTAGACACACCAGATTCTACCATGTTGTGGCAGCATCGTTTAAATCGTTCAACGAACTTATAATACAGCTCCACTATAGAAAACAGGAGCACATGCAATAATCTGCTTGGCAAGATGCCTACAAGTAGAAGTTGCAATGTCTGCAAGGCCATCCCAATGCAGCTGAGGCATCAGTGACCAGCTTATCTCATGCGATCACAGAGTTAGGCAGTGCAGCATAACGATCGAGGTGTTGCCACAGAACATTGTGTGCTCCCAAAATAATTTTCATCTTTTTTAAGTGTAGAGCACTTAGCAGCCCTGCTTGTAGTCCATCTACAGAAAAATAGATGGTGTGATCACACTCACAGTGAAGTGTTCAATATAGGCCATAACAAGAAGCAATACTCGAAACCAGGTTAATATGAACGAAAAAGGTCTAAAATAATATAAGTAACAGAAACAAGCAAGAAGTAATCGCAAAAGAAAGTAACTAAAGATCTCGAACGTTTTCGAAACATGTGGCAGACTCCACTACCATGCTAGAGAGGGTGCTACCTATCACCTTGCCAAACGAGCAAGTGACCTGCACTTCGCTTATTCTGCGTAGGTACATTTTATGAGAAACAACCTGACACAATCCGCTGCAGATGAAGCGCACCTCAACTGCGATAACAAGCACAATGTCAACGCACTGCAAAACGTAGCACACATACCATGCACAGTTCGCAAATTTCTTTTGCAAGATTCTACTTGTTTTCATTCATTCGGGCGGGGGAAACCCACATGCCTACTTCACGCATTGGCATCAACGCTTTGGCAAATGGAGCAGTGGGAACTCTACGCACAGGAATCCCTGGGTTCTCACACTGCGCACTTCAAGTTTCACAGCAGAGGAGCTGTCACTTTTATAGAAGATGGCCTTCACAAACCTCCAAAGACGGCTTCGTGAAGCCCTCAGGGCCCGTGGACACCCATTTGAGAACTACTGCACTATGCCATGAATTAACATGATTTCACGAAGTAGGAAAATTCCCACTGTGCCATTAGCCATAATTGTACGAATCAAGGTATCTACTTTGCGACTGTAAGGCATAGTGCACAGTTTGTTGATGCTGTGGCCCATGACAATGAGGAATTATGGTTCAGCATCGGACGAGCGCCATTGAGTGAAAGCCACATGTAAGCAATGAACGACCAACAGTGTCAAAAACTGCTACAAAAACTGTTTTAGACTTTATCAAAAGCACTTGACTAGATACTAGACTGTAGGGTGCTATGCTAAGTGGCAACTGTACATATGCATCACCTCTTCTTGTCCTCATTATCATCCTTCATCTCTCCTTCCTTTACCCCTGTGTAGAGTAGCAGGCTAGAGCGAACTAGCTCAGGCCGACCTCTCTGCCTTCTAATAAATTCTCACTCTCTCTATGGTTCAGCCGATTGTAATAAGTGGGAAGCCTAAAACCTCATTAAGCACTTTGTATTGTGTGAAGCTTGTTATTAGTTCCCTCAACAACCATGCTACATTAAATCTGTTAATGTGATTCCTAGCCTAACATGGCGCTTTTACAGGGTCTTTGTGAATAACTTCCAAGCACCGGCAGGGCTCTGTAGTAAAAAATTCAGCTGCCACGCAGAGGGCCTGGTTCGAATCCTGCTAGATACTGGATATTTTTTCTGCTCTCTGGGCATACCCTAACTCATGGTATTGCACAATATTGATCTAGAAATACAGCCAACTAATGCATATTCATTACCCACGAGAATATCCAATCTATCTAGAAATATGCTCTGACAGTGCACCACGTGACATGGCAGTGATGTCATCCCACTTGTCCAAATGGAAGGCTGCTATTACCGGTTTCGAACTTGAGCAGCTGCGGGCAGTCCAACGGACTCATGATGCAGCAGAGACTTGGTCTTTCTGTTCTGTCATGGAATGACCCAAAATGTGCTAAAGAGCATTCCGAGAGATGACGATAGGGTTTATCTCTCCATTGATCTACAGTGCGCGATAGTGGTTATGAACACTGGTGGCAGTGGACAGCTAGACCACCAAAGTGAGCTGTTGTTGTGAGCCCACAACAGTTTTCGCTGTAGAACGTATCACAAGAAACACAGCAGAATGACATGAGAGATTATTGACACTTTTATTTAACTCAGAAGAGCTAGGCATTATGCCTGTACTGCCCTAACGTCATTAGACGTTCAAAACAGCCGTGGGCCAGTCGTTATTCCCGTCACATTGACGGCGTTTTCTTTTCCAAACGACAACACCACGGGGACGAGGGGGTGTGGTGCCAAGCAGCGAACAACTCGGTGCACGTCTACTGTGTTTTAAACGCAAGGCCCAACATCGGGCACGAGCGACAGGCACTAACCCGACAATTCCGTCGCAGGAAACGAGCACACACGAAAAAACTCGCCATAAAAGTCCAGTGCTGCGCAACCACACCCGACAGACACAAGGAGAGGGAAAAAACGGGAAGATCGTACGTAGTTAAGCTTAAAGCACTGCAACCAAGACTAGGTCACGCATGCAGCAGTGCTTACGGATTGCCCCAACAGAGTGATGGTACCGGACACTGCACGATGCCACTGCGAGGTTGAGCGAACGGCCCGGGTCTCGATGACTCTCTATAGTGCCTATGAGTTTCGAGAAGAAGCTGTCCTCTTCTAATCTGGTCCTCTGAGCCTCCTCCTAAGTGTGGCCTTGGCCAGCGAGGCGCCTTTTTTCTTTGCTGGAGGGCGTACAAAAATAAAGGCAAATAAATAAGCTGGGGTCTGGTCATCAGAGCGGGGCGTCTGGTGGTGCCAGCAGCTGGTCGGCCCTCTTGTGGTCGCTCAGGGCCTTGAGCGTGAGCGAGTCCAACGGGAGCTCCGACTTGCGCCGCAGCAGGGGCTTCTCCTTCTTGGCAGCCAGGGTCGTCGTTACCTGCGTGGTGCAATACAGGAACGTAACGTTGCAGTCGTCATCAAAATTATGTGGGTAAGCAGAATTGCCCACGGGCAGAGCTATGGTACGTTGACAGTAGAGTTGGCAGCCTATATCATAACAAAAAATACTGTTCTGTATTCTTTGTTATGCCGAATAAAATAAGAAGTACTAATCCATGTTAGCTCTTTCCAATTGGCAATTTCAAAACATGTCAGTGCATCCTTACACTATAGTGTGAATCACAGCACAAGGCAAACGAAACAGTATTCTGAATTCTGTGGTAGGCCGTTAATTTCCGGAGCCCTCCACCATGGTGTCATAATCATGTCGTTGTATTGGGATGTAAAACCCAACATATTATGATGTTATTGGTATAGTTCCACTGACATAAAAAGGGTGCACCCCCTGGTAGTCATCATCATCAGCCTGACTAATCGAGTCAGTGACACTCAAATGACCAGCCGTTATCTTGCCTTTGTGCTATGTGCCCTGCCTATGACCATTTCTTCTTCTTGATTTCGACTATGATGTCCTTAACATCTGTTTGTTCCCTGACCCACTCTGCTTTCACCTTTTCCCTTAGGGTTACACCTATCATTTTCCTTTCCATTGCTCATTGTGTCATCCTCAACTTAAGTTGAACCCTCCATAGAGTTTCCTAAAATAAACACTGGCGCTGCAATTGTTCAGCGACCATGAGAATGATGGGCAGTACACAGACTTGCCTCATCTTCGTACCTGCGGGCAACGAATTGCATTTGTGGCTTCGTTTATTGCTGTGTTTCCGTTGTGTTTCAAAGGAAAAAACGAACCCCTTTGAACTTCGTGACCCAATTTGAAATGGTAAGACTAGAAGAATAAGGTGGAGAAGCGCAACCGCTGAGCACTAGCTGACTTTTGTTTCGTGAGAAAACAACTCCAAGCCACACGAACACACACGGAGCCAGAAGTACGAAGATTAGACAAATCCTTGTACTAACCATTATTCCCATGCTCGCTGAAGCACCGTGCGTTGCAGCTCTCATAGACACTAGCGCCAGAGTTCCCTCTAGTGTACATTTAGAAAACTATATGGAACACTCTTCGTAATCCTTCAGTTTCTGCTCTGTAGGTAAGTACCGGTAAGATGCATCTGTTATATACCTTCATCTTGAGGGATAGTGGCAATCTACCATTCATAATTGGAGAATGCTTCCCGAATGTGTTCCACCCCATTCTTATTATTTTAGATACTTTAATCTTGTGGTTATCGCACCGCAGTTACTACCTGTCCTAAGTAGACATATTGCCACCTGCTTCTAGTAGTGGGTCGTATGCCAAGGTGAAGGCACACACCACGAAGAAGAAAGAAGTGCGCGTGAACCCCCGCTCTAGAAGACAAGCCCAACCGGCGCGCTTGGTTAGAGCCCTGTTGCTCGGACATCAATAGACCTTGTCGACATCCCCTGGAGCGACGTGACAATTGGTGGAGGTGCTGGGTAGCCCCTCACGGATGTTTCAAACCCCTCCTGGAAGCAGCACCACAAGCCCAGTGCGAGTCCACACTCCCGTTCATCGGACAAGCCGCAGGATCAGGGGATTGCCACCCGAAGCTGACCACACAGTTCACACCAGTATGATGAGCACGTCCGTTCAAACCACTTTAACAGGAACGGGAAACCCCCCGGTGACTCGGTACACCCTCGAAAGTCCACAGGTTCCGACACCGTTTCATGGCACCGAGCTCGAAGACGTCGAGGACTGGTTGGTCGACTTCGAACGCGTGGCTGCTTTGAACGACTGGAACGACGCGGCGAAACTACGGCGTGTGTACTTCTATTTGGAGGATGGAGCACGTACCTGGTACACGAATCACGAGGAACAGATGACATCGTGGCCCGAATTCCGCCGCCGGCTGTTGGACACTTACAGAAGTGCTGATCGCCACGAACGAGCGGAGCGAGCGATCCAGGCCCGCATCCAGATGCCCAACGAAACTGTCATGACATATGTGGAAGATATGACGCGCCTGTTCCGACGGGCTGATCCAGGTATGACAGAGGAAAAGAAGTTGCGTCACCTGATGCGAGGAGTTAAGGAGCAGCTTTTCGCTGGCCTTGTACGGAGCCCTCCGAGCACGGTCGCCGAGTTTTTGTCTGAAGCCGTCACGATGGAAAAGATGCTTCAGCATCGATCCACCCTGTATGACCGGCAAGTGAGCACGTCCACTGCTCAAGTTCCCACGACTTTTGGGAACAACACCGAGTGTCTGCGCGACCTCATCCGCTCTATAGTACGCGAGGAGCTGCAAAAGGCTGCCACACCACCACTACCTACGGTGAGTTCTATTGCAAGTATCGTCAAGGACGAGCTGCATCATGCCCTGCGTGACCCTGTGAGTCTGGATAACGCCGCACCGGCCCCGGCTGACTACCACCGTGCGACTTATGCGGAAGCCTTGAAGCGCCCAGCTTCCTCTTCCCCGCTGTTTGTTCAGGCACCTCCTACAGTTTCACTTCAGTCGGCGCAGCCTCTACGGTACTACGAGAACACACGCGCGCCCCCACCCCTCGTTTACGCCAACCCTGTGCATCTTGCGGAACAACCAGCGCACTACCTTGACGACAGACGTGCTTCGCCTCGGAAATCTGATGTTTGGCGCACTCCTGATCGCCGGCCTTTGTGCTTCCACTGCGGTGAAGCGGACCATTTGTACCGCCAGTGTCCATACCGGCGCCTCGGGCTGCGCGGCTTTTCAATATATTCAGCGCCTCCTCGGTATGGCCAGCGACCCCGGGACATTGAGGACTACCTGGCTCAACAGCGCATGCCACCGCCTTCTGGACGGCAGCCGCGCTCACCGTCGCCGAGGCGCTTTTCATCTTCGCCACAGCGCCATGCTGGCGCACGGTCCCCCAGTCCCCGCCGGGAAAACTAACGCAAGCGACCCTTGGAGGCGAGGTCGCTGGCAGTCGACGTGCTGAAGACCTCCGATCGACGCTAACAGTAAAGGGTGTGGATTCGACTGAGCGATATGTGCGGCTTTCTCTGGATATACCGGTGCTGATAGACGGCTATGCAGTAGGTGCTTTAGTTGATACCGGGGCTGACTATTCTATACTAAGCGGGAAAATGACCAGACTACTAAAGAAGGTAATCACGCCCTGGCATGGCTCTATGATTCGAACGGCTGGTGGCCACACCGTCTCTCCGCTTGGAACCTGCACGAGCAGAGTTCGGGTCTGCGGTTATACTTTTGTAGCAAGTTTCCTTGTGCTCCGTGAATGTTCACGCGACGTTATTCTTGGTGTTGACTTCCTGCAGGAGTATGGAGCTGTCATTGACCTTCAAGAGAATCGCATCACCTTCTCAGCCGACCGAGCAATCGACAAGCAGGACGACCAACAACGTGCCGACATTCTTCGTGTTTCTGCTGAAAGTATAACGCTTCCTCCAAGGGCCAGTGTTATTGTCGACGTCACATGCTGTGGATTGCGAAATGGTGAAGCGATTGCAGAAAGTAATTTTGAACACTTGCTGTCTCAAGGTGTTTGTGTGGCTAGGAGTATCATACAGCTACGTGATGGCCGATCTCAACTGCTCGTTACAAATTTCAGCAACGAACACCGACACCTTTTTCGTGGCACTTCGTTAGCGTTTGCAGATGAATTAAGTACCGTTCCCATCTGCTTCTCGTCGGACGCAGTGGAGGCCGCCGATACGTCTCTAAACAATATCGACATTAATTCTAACCTCACACCAGAGAACCAGACAGCACTGCGAAAACTCTTGCTTGAATTCAAGTCATGCTTCGCTGCTTCCTCTAAGGTGCGCCAGACTTCGATCACTAGGCACAGAATCATCACTTACGACGACGCTCGCCCAGTACACCAACAGCTTTACCGTGTGTCAGCGAAGGAACGAGAAGCCATTCGTACGCAAGTTCGAGAAATGCTTGACGACGGCATCATCGAGCCTTCCAACAGTGCGTGGTCCTCTCCGGTCGTCCTAGTCAAGAAGAAAGACGGAACGCTACGTTTTTGCGTCGATTACCGGAAGCTGAACAGCGTGACTAAAAAGGACGTGTACCCGCTGCCACGCATCGACGACTCGTTAGATTACGCCGCGCCCACTATTTTTCCTCTTTGGATTTAAAAAGCGGGTACTGGCAGATCGAGGTTGACGAGCGAGATCGCGAGAAAACGGCCTTTGTTACCCCTGATGGCCTGTATGAATTTCGAGTCCTTCCTTTTGGTTTGTGCTCAGCGCCCGCAACCTTCCAGCGAATGATGGATACTGTGCTTACTGGTCTGAAGTGGCAAACTTGTCTCGTATACCTTGATGATGTTGTCGTTTTTTCTGAAACCTTCCAGCAACATCTTCATCGCCTCAGGAGTGTGCTACAGGCTATTCAATCAGCAGATCTTACACTCAAACCGCAGAAGTGTCACTTTGGTTATGAAGAACTCAAATTCCTTGGCCATGTAGTCAACGCGAAAGGAGTTCGACCCGACCCCGACAAACTTGCCGCTGTAGCCGCGTTTCCGCATCCTACAGACAAAAAGGCTGTTCGACGCTTTCTGGGCTTGTGCGCCTACTATCGACGATTTATTAGAGGGTTTTCGAAGATAGCGGAACCCTTGACTCGCCTTACACGCGACGACACACCGTTTGTATGGGCTACCGAACAACAGGCTGCTTTTGCCGAGCTACGACAGCGGATGCAGTCAGCCCCTGTTCTTGCGCATTTTGACGATGATGCTGACACAGAGGTGCACACTGACGCCAGTAACATCGGCCTCGGCGCAGTGCTCGTCCAGCATCAACACGGCAAAGAACGAGTCATTGCCTACGCCAGCCGCTCACTGTCCCGTACCGAGGTGAATTACACGACCACAGAAAAAGAGTGTCTCGCAGTAGTGTGGGCGATCACGAAGTTTCGCCCGTACCTCTATGGTCGTCCATTTAAAGTGGTGACGGACCACCATGCCCTCTGCTGGTTGGTAAACATTCGTGATCCCTCTGGCCGACTGGCCCGATGGAGCTTGCGTCTACAGGAATTTGACGTTACCATCGTATATAAGTCTGGACGGAAGCATGAAGACGCTGATACGCTGTCGCGTGCACCCATACCTTTAGTCAATCAAGAAGAAGACGACGATGATGGTTTCCTGGGCGCCCTTAGCTCATCTGACTTGAGCAGACGCCAGCGAGAGGATGAAGAGATTCGACCGCTCATCGACTATCTGGAGGGTCATAGCGCCGTTATACCTCGCCATCTATTTCGTGTCATGACGTCTTTCTGCCTCCGAGGTAATGTCCTGTATAAAAAAAACGCCCGTTCTACGAGCCGCGCTTACCTCCTCGTCGTTCCGAAGGACATGCGGGACGAAGTCCTCTCCGCGTGCCATGATGAACCCACATCTGGTCATCTAGGTTACTCGCGAACGCTCGCCAGAGTAAGTGAGGCGTACTACTGGCCCGGACTTTCAGCAAGCGTGAAGCAGTACGTTAAAAGCTGTCGTGAATGCCAGCGTCGAAAGTCGCCACCAAGCAAGCCGGCTGGATTACTTCAGCCAATTGATCCACCCCACAAGCCATTTGACCAAGTCGGCATGGACATTCTCGGCCCATTTCCTTTATCGTCCGACGGCAACAAATGGGTCATTGTTGCAACTGACTATTTGACCCGCTATGCTGAGACACAGGCGATACCACGAGCCACGGCTTCTGAGGTAGCACAGTTCTTCATGTGCCACATTGTTCTGCGCCACGGTGCTCCATCTACAGTGATAACCGACAGAGGAACAGCGTTCACTGCACAACTTATTGATGAAGTTTTTCGGCTAAGTAACACTAGGCATCGAACGACGACTGCTTACCATCCGCAGAGCAACGGCTTAACCGAGCGACTAAATAAGACAGTCACAAACATGATCTCCATGTACATCGACGTCCAACACAAAACATGGGATCGCATTTTGCCTTATGTGACGTTCGCTTATAACACCGCCGTTCAAGAAACAACCCGATTTACACCGTTTCGCCTTCTCTACGGCCGCGAAGTTCAGACGATGCTGGATGCGATGCTTCCTTATGAAGGCGCTGATCGATTAACAACTGACGCAGAAGAATTTGCAGAGCGTGCCGAGGAAACTCGCCAGCTCGCCCGGCTACACATTGGTCAGCAGCAACAGGTCGATGCACGACGTTACAATAAGCGTCACAATGACGTATCTTACAGTCCGGGAGACCAAGTTTGGGTTTGGACCCCTGTTCGGCGCCGTGGCCTCTCCGAAAAGTTGCTCAGCAGATACTTCGGTCCGTATAAAGTAATACGCCGCGTGAGCGACGTAAACTACGAAGTGGTTCCGGACGCTACGTCGTCACGATGGGCACAACGAAAACAACCGACCTCTGACATAGTTCACGTGGTGCGCATGAAGCCCTATTTTGCGCGTTCCTAAAAGACCACTTTTCCTGTGTTTTTTTTTATTTGTGCTCCGACGATTGCCTCATCATTGGTGAACTTATCGCGTCTAACATTTGATTATTGGTGCCCTTTTTCATTGTTTAACCTACTTTGTTTTGGTTTTTTTTTTCAATAACTTTACAGCATCGGGACGATGCTCTTTCTTTTTTTTTGTTGAGGAGGAATATTGCCACCTGCTTCTAGTAGTGGGTCGTATGCCAAGGTGAAGGCACACACCACGAAGAAGAAAGAAGTGCGCGTGAACCCCCGCTCTAGAAGACAAGCCCAACCGGCGCGCTTGGTTAGAGCCCTGTTGCTCGGACATCAATAGACCTTGTCGACATCCCCTGGAGCGACGTGACAATATTGTGAGCACTGTTCATATTGTTCGTCTTATGACCTGTAAATACTCAGCATCATAGCTTGGGTCAGAGCAGAGGGGCTCTGGCTCGAGTAACATTGTCTCTCAGTACTCTTTTACAACTTCTAGTCCACTGCTACCCGTTGTAGCAAAGCTTTGTAATTAAATCGAATGCAAGCGTTAAACTCGCTCAAGCACTGTTTTTAAGGTCAACACACCATATCTTACATGCAAGTTATTGAGTATGAGGTGTTCAACTCATATAACATTCAATGTATGTGGCAATGTCTTCCCCCAAAGATGAGCCAGTAAGATCTGAAGCCAACATCACGCCCCTCACCTCCCTGGCCTGGCTTTCCAGCCTGTCGTAGAGCATGTCGTCGTCTTCCGGTGGGCTTTCGAGGGCTTGTGTCGGGGTGCCTAGCTGGGGCTTCACCACGTGAAACTGCAGCAGGGGCACAACAGAAGAGAGCTGCAGTTGTTGCTTACAAGAGTGCTCGTTTATGTCTGCATACCTGTGGATTTTTCTCGGCTAGGCTCTCTATCCGGTTCCAGGCGTCCTCCCGCTCTCGCAGGCGCATTTTCTCACTACAAGAACACACATAAATGCAAATTTGACAAAAACACCAACACGGCACGGCAAGAAAGAGAAAAGCTCAATTCAAGGCAAACAGTGCACGGAGGGCACATGCGATAACATCACCCTCATGTGAGCGGCCTGCCGTCAAATGATCATCACACAGAGGAAACACCCCAGCCAACTTTTGGTTAAGGAGCATGGAGGACTGCCAATGGAGGGGAAGGGGGGCTGCGGCACTTGAAAGGAGCAATCTCCCTCTTTTTTTTTTCCATTCAGGAAATAGCTATGTCATTGTAGAGCACAGATACAATGCATGAGAGCTGAATTCTAGTCACCAACAAAAAACAAAAATGCAAACAGGACAGACAGTACCTCTATTCATAACGTCGTAGGAGCAAGGCGTCATTTTACTGCGGAGCTGTTGGAACCTCGCTAGAGTGATCCAAGGCATCTGCAACTAGCCCACCATGTATGTGCCAGACATCGGGCAAGCCTCAATACTTGCCCCCGGTGTACTAAAAATGAAGCTGTTCGTAACTAGCCAAGCAGACATGTGCCAAGCAGCTTCTAGCATAGCATAGCCATGCCTGGTATTGCCAATCACTTCATGTGTAGCCATGAAGGTAACTTGATACATGAAGTTCTCTGAAAAGTAGCCTGCGCTACTATTCATGTACAATGAATGTTATATGATTCATGCACTACAAAAACGCTGACAAATGCTATACGTACGTAAAACAAGGCGAGTTTCAAATGCAAAGGTCAGACGATAACATTAAGCTATCCAACGTGGCTTCATAAATCTTGCGAAGCCGATATTTGCACTCTGCGGGCTATAACTGAATGCGCGGGTTGCCACGCATTTTCTCGAAAACTTCACGTATCACAAGAACAAATCAGATTTATTGCGTCACGGACGGTCCGGTATATTCACTGATGCACGAAACATACAATTTGCTTTGAGTTCGTTTCTTGCTAACCTATCAACACTGAGGCTGGCAAAGCCGAACAAGGGAGCGTCTGCCTACTGATCATCCTCGAGAGGACGCTCCTGAATTCTGCTGGGCTGCGCGACAGTTTCTGAACATTGCGAATACACGAGCGTTCAACTCTTGAAGGAGAGCACCGCCTCTACAAGTCTGCAATTCGAACTCTCTATATGAAACACAGCCCATCTCGCTGGAGCAGAGTGTAAGAGGAAGTTCTATTTTTCAAGTGGAGAGTTCTTTAGGATAAGTTACACACAGTCGTTCCCTCCTGCTGTCGAATTCCCACTCACGTACGCAGTGGTGGCAATGCCGTCCAGCATTTTGAAGCAGCCATTGGAGCAGGCAAAATCTGCTTTTGGAGCAGCTACCTCGGTGTTTGGAGCACGCACGGGCTTCCCATGACAAATACAGAGGAAGAAAAATTTGTTTTAATTAGTGTATTGTTCCCCCAGTTTACATAATCATTTATACAGAAGCAGCAAGCCCACAAATAAGCAAGAAAAATAAACAAAAGTAGGATTACGTACAGAATCAGTGACACAAGTAGTGAGTGATATTGCAGCAACAAGCTATAGCTCCAACATGAAGTATCACACATGCACACACAATCAAATGCAGTAAAATGGCGTTAATACGTACATACATGCCGAGAACCTGCCAAGAATGCAGCTAACGACGCACCAAACATGGTATGCATTAAACACCACACAAGCGTCTGCAGGGTTCCCCTTCAAGGGGGGAAAGGTTTGTGGCAGTGCCACTTTTCCCATCATGTACATGTATGGGGCTGACGGCCAAAAAAAAACAAGGATAGAAAAGAGCGCTGCATTCTTGCTCAAGTATCCACGTTTTACGGGACTGGCTTTACTTGCACCACCTCTTCCTCCCCTTCCGTCCCCCCCCCCCGTTGTGCACGCATATGACCAAATACCAATTTGTGTTTCTTTGCGTGCGCCATCACTCCTAAAATACATACCGTGCCTCAGTAAATATTGTCCAAACAACCGACTACAAAGCCATTTCTTTCTTTTTGCCAATGTTAAGAAATTATCGGCATTTTTCCGCAACTGTTCGATGGCATGTGGTGGCGGCACCAAACAGCATTTTCAAACTGCTACAGAGTCCGGGATACGCATCCAATTCAGTGTTGAAACTGACATAATCGGCTGTCCACAATTAATGTGCAGTACGCTCTGCTACTTAGCGAAAACTGACACAATTTTTCGAGATGCCATACGATCGCAGACTGTCGCCAGCTATTAAAGGCATGCAGTAGGCTTGAACCGACGCTACGCTGCACACGTAGGCTTCTTGTCAGCGATAAGTCCTACTGCCGTGCTTTTCGGTAGTCGCCACATCACCTGCATTCTTAGCCAATGGTTAGAAAAGGCACCGCCGCAATCGTGCGGAAGTCAAAATAATTGATCGGCCGATTCCATGCTTTTGCAGCGGTGCAAGTGTGCACAAATACAGCAGCGCAAGTGTACAAGATAACGACCATCACGTAATATCTGCTCACAATGCGTGCTGTCAACATTACTTTCGGATCGAAAATTACCTTATAGCGCAGCGATGATGCAAATTAGACAATAAAGACCCATTTGGAGCAGTGTGGCGCAGTAATTTCCCATTGGGGCAGGTTGGAGCAATTGGCGCAGGTTTCCCACCACTGTGCATGGCAGTCACAGTGTTGCTGTCACTATTTCATAAATCATGTGCAGAAACTGGAGATTTTCAACTCAGAGCTATCACTATCAAGCAGCAGAAGCAATATTATTTGCCAAGCCATCCATATAATTAGCCGTTACCGCCGAAACTCAGGACTACTGACAGCGCCCCCAAGACAGGTGCATAATAAAGAAAATGCATCACGCAGTTTCAGTCTGCTCCACTGATTTCGACGGAGCAAGGTTTCCTGCTCGATGAAGTGACTACCACTCAGAATCGAATCCAACCATCTTGTCAAATCTGAAATCCCCCCACTCTTGTCAGTGGAACACAGCTGCTCCAAAACGAGCACGAAAACTTGTTCAGACTATAATTGAGTATAGTATAGCAGTGCAAGGGGTTGAGAAAGGGAAGTGAGGGTGACAAGTGATGCAAGGGTAATGAGGGACAGAAAGAAGCTAAGTAGGGGACCACGCAAAGCCTAGCATAGCCATGTACAGTGTAGTATAGGTGGGGAAAGGTAAACAAGGGAGAGATGGTTGGAAAGGCCGAGGAAGGGTATAGAGAAGTACAGCAGAGAAAACTGGTCGAACAGCAGGTCGCACTTTGGCAAAGTCTGGCGTGGGAAAAGGCAACATGCAGTCGCATTGCATGCAGGCTGTGTGACAGTGACGACGTCATCAACCTGAAACTGGCCCCTCAGCCCCGCTGTACTGTGGTGCCTACTACGTTGAGTCAGTTAAAGATACACCCAACTTTTTATTCATTTGTTATCAATAAGTAGCAATAAGTAGTTATATGCCACAGAATCAATCATGGCATAACAGAGTGGCAAGTAATTCTCACACCTTTTCTATTAACTTGTAAAAGCCAACCATACAGATCACACATACGTTTAATTGACAGGAATTCCAGCACACTGAGCTTCATCGATTTACCATGTCCCGGATCACTCGCCGGCGGCCCGCGGATGCTTCAGCTGATAGGCGGCTACGTCACATACATGTGATCAAAAAGTCCCGAGCCAGCCCAAGCGGCCTTGGGCCATTTGCGAACTTGATGCTGGCTGCATCCGCTGTGGCATCTGCTATGCCAGGCTATGCCATCTGCTCCCTCCATAGCTGTGACACAGGCCACCAAGCCGACCCAATTCCAGCCTAAACAGCAGTTAGGTAGTGAATTATACCTATTTCTGTTGTGATGCAACTTACTGTAAGTGAATTATTCGAGTGCGTGCACATCGTAGACCGGCGCGGTCATTCCATCGCTGTTTCTCCTAGCGAGTATAACGCGCATTTGCCCGACCTTCGGGAATGCGCACATCCTTGACGTGTCCCAGAATACAGATGACAAGAACTGGGTGCGCGAACAATGCGAAATCCAGAAATATGCGAGAAGTGGACAGGAAAGCAAAAAGAGACCAAGAGCACGTCAAAAATTTCCGTGTCTAACATAAGATGGCCGCACGAACATGCGCCCCGCGCTGTCGGCTGCCTGAAAGAAATCGTTTGGACAGTCCCGAGCTGCCCGCAGGCAGCCAGGCACGCGAAAAATGAATGTGCGTCCGAGCGATCCCAGACCAGCCGGCGGAGCTTCCAGTTGGTCCCAGAGAAAAACGAATGCGACGCCGGCGTCTGGGGCCGTACGGAGCCGTCAGAATGAAGCTCACTGATTACAAGATATTCAAATCATCATCGATATACCTATAGCATCATCATAATCATTGCTGTCATTATCACTTAACATTGCATCATGGCTTGAGCCAACGTAGAACAACTGGTCCTCGGCCAGGCCAGACGCTCCCTTCTTCTTGGGGCAAAGAATAAATGTAGGGATGTAGGCACAGCTAAATATTCCAAGTTCTGCATTAGTTGGGTTTAAGTTCAGTACGAGGAGCATTATTTTTCTGATCTGTGGCAGCTCTACTCATATTAAAAACATCAAAGTTAGACCTGAGGCTACTTAAAGATATGCTTGAACTGCACTTGGCATACAAAAAAGGAAAACTCACTTGTGACGCTCCTGGCGGTAGTTTTGGACGCAGTCGTCAAACAGCTTCTGGTTCATTTCCATGAGTAGCTTGAGGGCGTTGTAGACTAGGCCGTAGATGGTCTTGTTCCAGTGGGCCTTAGAGTTCTTGTAGAGGGCTGGAAACACAATGGGCAGCAGGATAGCCGCATTGTCACTGACCAGGCTCATGATGTACTCGTTGTTCCAGTAGTAGAGGGCCCGCTCGGCCACCTGGAAGTGGGGGGAGGACACACAGCGCGCCAGCTGCCTGAAGAGAGGCACCATCACCTTCGCGAACTCGGCCGGCTCAATGACGTCCAGGATCTCCTCGAGCTCGTTGAGGAACATCACCTCCTTGGGCGAATGCACCTTCGGCCAGAACTTGAGCAGGGCCAGGATCACCGGCTCTGTCAGGCTCGGCTCCTTCTCGAGGAACTGGACCACGCAGTAGGCCAGCTGTGGATGGTACACGCTCAGCGACTTTACTTTGTGCAGGGGCATGAGCACGCGCAAGAGGAACAGCTTGTGCTCCTCCTTGAGAGGCAGCGCGAAGCCGTTGATGATGGAGCCGAGGATCTCGAGCAGCTCGGCGACGCCATTGTGATGCTCCGTCTCGTAGATGAAGCGGTAGAACATGTGGTTCACTTGCTTGCGTACATACGCCCGCAGCCCTAGGAACTTGCCATATATCCGATGCAGCGTGGTCTTGAGGAAGTCGCGCTCACGGGGGTCCTCGGAGTCGAATAGCTCAAGGAGCTGCAGCACAAACCGCTGATCCAGGTGGCGTTTGGCTAGCGCAGGCTGGAAGTCAGGGCTCTCGAGGAATCGCAGGAACAGCTCGTAGACAAGCTGGAGGTGAGGCCAGGCCGCCTCCAGCGTCGGCTCGTCCTCCTCGGGGTCAAACTCGGCACCGTTCGGGTTCGAAGAGGGCGGCAACGTCCGGAACACGTTGACGCCGAACATGTGGATCATCTCGGGGTAGATGGGCTCAGTCAGCACACCCCGCTGAGAGGTGATGTACTCAACCATCTCGTGCAAGGCCGCTCGTTTCACCTCTTTCCACTTGAGGTCTGACAGAGGGTCGGTCACAAAGTCGAAAAGCACACAGCACTGCCGGATTTTCTGCATGAAAGGACACAAAAAGGGAGAACTTATGCCACTCACAGGTCATACTACATCTAATAGCAGGAAAAGTGCCATTGTAGCTTTGCTATCGAGGATACAAGACTTTGTTAGCTACTGTTTCACAGCTGCCATTTCTGTGGAAACTCGGCACGCCATGAGTGGCACCAACACGGATAAGCAATGGGCATAATTCATGCCCCACAAGCCAACTGCCAGAATGAACTCCTATCAAAAGTTGAACATGTTATTCTGAATAGGTGAGCAGTCCAATGCAATTAAACAGGCATTTACTATAAGAGTCGATGTAAAGTCCAAGTGCTTCCCATCTTTGTGCATACCAACAGTGCTGCAGAAGGGCAGTAGAATAGAAATTGGCCATGCAGTCAGTTCAGAAAACATACTTTCAACGAATAATTAATAGAAACAGCTTTTTAGACACTTGTGATACCAGTGGCTTATCATAACTTGTATAAAATATTAATTGCAAGGATTCTGTTAGCCTGTTTGTTAATTCAATAACTTCTCCAAATGAAAGAACATTGGCAAACGTTACAGTGCCAATTCCACCTTGTAGCTACATGCCTGTCACATAATTATCAGTAATTAAAACCAGCACTGTTACACATAGTTTGCTGTCGAACACTAAGCAGTGATGTGATTGGCTGAAGCCATTTTGGAGTCGCTACAGTCTCATTGCGAAGAGAAAAAACTGAACTTGTGACCATTAAAACAGCCGAGTATGGCAGAACTAGGCAGCATGCCATCACATTTCATGCACGTATGGCTTAGACTACTCATAGCCAAACTGCTTATAGTGAAAGGCTAGCCATAACGCAGACTTCATGCTACCTTTCATTCTCCCATAGAAATCCATGTATATGCATTCCGCTTATAGCACATCCACCTAATGAAATACTGGTTATACTGGGTCTCTGACAGGCGAGGAGATAAAGTCTTAATAGAGGTACGCTGGCCGAGGAGAGAGCAATAAATGGGGGAGAGGGTGCAAATCAAAAAAAAAAGAGGGGGAAGAAATAAATAAATACATACACAATGCGCCACGAAAGTCACAGGCGTGATGAGTTCTCTAGGATGATGAAGGGTTGTCAGACTGCTTGCCACGCATGTTCCGCACCAAACAGGCACCCGCGTGAAGTGCACAGTACCACTGTTAGTCCGTAAAATGGTAACGTCATCCGAAAGTAAAAGAACCCCGCTTGCAACTTCAGTTCGCCATCAGAGAATGCGCCGTTCTGCAAGTGTAAAGGTTTTCCGGTGCCGGCGTTCGCCTTTGACACCAGCAGGTAGACTTGCAAGCTTGGGAGGCTTGTGCAGTATGGCTGTTGAGGCTATTCACCAGATCGTGAACCTTAACTTGGTTTAACATGGGTTGCCCTGGGTTTCTCATGAGTGTGATCTCTTTTTCACAGGTCTCATGTTGCCTATAGGGCAAGCTTCCTGAGGCAGCATGCCAACTTACAAAATCACAGGCTAGGCCTAGCAACCGCTTACTGCGTCGCAATGCTAAGCTTTGCAATAATTACATTCTGAAAGAGCAGATTCTCTCTTGCACAATGGCCTCTGTTAGAGGAGCTAGGCAGGCAGTGTGGTGTCATCATCTGTTAGTAACCAAGGACAGAAATTCCGTATGACAGAAACATATTTGAGATTCCGCAAGCAGCAAATTACACCGCCAATGAAAACGAGAGCGTACACACATGTGCAACATTTTAGTGGTGGTTCGCAATCGCCACTCCTTTGACATCACGTCTGGGAAATCGAAAGCATGCAGAAGGTTGCAGTTTGACGGGGAAACCAGTGTGCATAAACGAGGAGCTCTCAAAAGCTAGTCTGAGACTTTCTTCAACTGCCCCCCCCCCCCCCCCTTCTGCGTTTGTACTACTGGCACTGCAGGCCCGCAAATTTAACCTTTCAACATTTGCAAATTTAGGAGAATGAGAACACCCTAGCCGCACGTCAATATGTGGAATGGTGCAGCTGCCTCACTTCTTGCGCGTGTGCAGTCCTTGAAAAATGGTATTTTTGTCATAGTGCACATATTCACTCCACTGGCAACTTACGTTACATGCGGTCTATGGTGCAACAGAAACATAGTCCAGCTAGTACTGCACAATCGCACGTGCACTTACGGCCATTGCAGCAAAGTGTGCACATGTGAGGATAGACGCATGCTACAGCGTTTCGACCTCGAGCAATTCTCTTTTTTTTTTAACATACACCATATTTGGCTGAGCTAAACAGCCAAAATGTAGCAGGGTTTATCTTTTGGTGCAGTTAGGCACAATTAGTGCAGCTGTCTCATCACTGACTAAGCACACAGCAGCAAACATGCCATGCAATGAGTAACAAGTCGCCAAAGAATGCATTTCCGGGGCGCCCACATGCAACCACTAACACTGAAAAGATACCACATAAAAAATAAAAAAAACAAAAAAACACGACATAAGCAAAAATATTAAAGATACAAAAGCAAGCTCTCGGCAACACTATGCTCAAAACTTTTGAAGTGGCGCTGAGCACAGACACCTGCACATGCAGTACCTTTTTTCACGCAGTCGGAAGCATCACGATTTCAGTATGCCAAGCAAACCTATTTTCTGTGCTCAACGTGTGACCTGTGATGTCAGCCGGGGCTTGCCTTCCTCAAACTTAAAAGAGAACTGCATAGGTCTAAGAGGCAATCATACTGATACAAGCATCCATCCCTGGCACAAGTGACAAATTATTGAGCGCACCGAAGGCGCAATGCGGAGCGGCAAACGTATGTTGCCATCCCACCCATAATTCACCAATGCCAAAAACTGTAAAGGCACAGCCCCGATTTGTATTTTTATACTACACAAACTGTGCAACATAGCTGCCCCCAACTTTCGTAGGGCACGCAAAAGAAATAATTTGTGAACCAAAAACCATGAGCTAGAGCTAAAAAATGGCTTTTTACACACATCACAGAATTATATTTTTCAGTGCTGTGACATGATGATTACGCAGGTGCTGACCACCTGTAGGACTGTTAACTAGGATTTTCTTGTTTACCAGCCAGAGGTTTAAAGTGAGGACTGTTAAGACACCCTGAAGCAGGAATCCCTTGTCCATGTAAGGAGTGTACCTTAAATGCCCACTGAATTTTATTTTATTATTTTTTTTGTCTGTGTAAGAGCTGTGACGGACCACTCTTTGGGGAGAAAGGTTAATCCCTTTAGACAGCTGGAGATGCAAAGAATTCTCACACGAGTTAAAAGGCGGCACAGCATATGTTAGGACGGAATCTGGAGACAATGACGTCCATACGATTTGACCCATACAGATGGTCCCTAGTGCCAAAGGCAGAGAATATTTAAGTGCAGGACATCACCTACAAGTCTAGTCTAGTCTAGTCTAGTCCAGCGCAGCATAGACGTAAGATTTTGCCCAGGTCCCCATCCTACGCCGACCATAAATAGGTACAATCGAAACCCGCAATAACGAAACCCCGCGAGTACGAAATTCCCGCTGCAACGAAATATTTCCGGATCCCCGGCGAACGCTCATAGAAGCCCATGTATTACGTATCTCGCTGAAACGAAATGATTTTGGACAGCCATCTTGCATTAACGAATTTTCTACCACGATGCGGGCCTTATTTTACCCTCCCGCCAAAGGTTAACTGTCCAAAATATGCTCATATGCGTGTTATGCGCACTCAAAATTTGTAAACGTCTGCTTTTGCCGCGCTAGCGTGGGTACCGCCATTTTTGTTTACTTAAGGGAGGACGCTGCTTTGGGATCGCGAAAAATGGCAAAAAAATCGATTTTTGAAAATCAAGTTTTCAGTTTCTGGAACACTTTCTCTATCCGATTCCAAAATATCTACACTGAAAACCGCGCAGAAGTGCTTCAGAAAATTCATTTCACCCACCTAGGTAGCGAAACTTTTTTCTGGAAATCTCGAGAAAACACCGATTTTCAAGAAATTATGGCTTCGCAATGGCGGGGCCGGGCGCCGGCTTCTTGGGCTCATCGGAGAGCATTTCTCCGTGTTGGACTTTCCTGCCTCAACTGGCTCCTCCCTTTAAAAAAAGCACACAAAAAGCAAATGTTTGAAGGTCGTTTCGAGGCCCTTGATTGGCTGTGGCCGCCATGTTGCCTCAGCTCGCCTCGCCATTGGCCCGATGCTCACTCCAGGAGATCGTCGTTTGCTGCTTGTGTGTCGCGAGGACATGGCTCTCGAAAATTGCTACTTCGTGACGTGTTCACGGCTCGATGATTACTTAAGATATAATTACGCTTTAGTTAGGAGCAGTAGGTGAAAGCGCTATCAGGTTACTACGAGCGCGTCGCGTCATCGGAATAGTCTTTAGCCCTCACTCCGCCGACAATGAGACTGAGGGTAGGAACGACGCGCTAGCGCATCCGAAACAACTCGCGAGTTGTCTTCGATGCGCTGGACACCCTTTGCTCCTTCTCTGGCGTACATGACGACGACGTAGCAATGGACCACTTTTTCCAGTGCGAAGGCAGAGCTTTGCTGGAAGGCAGAGCTTTGAAGTTGTTGCATCGCAAGGGTCGGCAAAGTAAGTTGACCGACTTCTGGCAATAAATTTTCGTTCTGCTGGCCGTATAACTGTTTTTATGTTTCATACTCGCGGCAATGAAATTCTCGCAAAAACGAAATTTTCCGGTTTCCCCGGTGATTTCGTTATTGCGGGTTTCGACTGTAGTGCAAAGAGAGGTGTGCGCAAGCTAACGTGCATGGGCCCTCCTCTTTGATTTGTCTTGAGACATGGTTTTCTGAAAATCAAGGAAATCAAGTTTTTTTCCTTCAATCCAACCTCACTTAAAAAAAGTAGGTAGCTCATCAAAATGAACTGTGGGTGCAATGCAGAAGATGTTTCAGTTATTTTGACGTACTGCAACTGGCAATTTAAGTGCAAACGAGCATCGCATGACACCGAGTTCGGGCAAGCATTTCGAGGTGGAGCCTGTAACGCCTAAATGCATTAAACTTAGGCATACGCATGCTGCTAAAGTAATGAAGCGCATACACGAGCAATCTATCTTACGATCAGTGGTATAAGCTCGCTTCATCCGGCATGAACGGCCCTGGCGATTTTCGCCTTTGCAGTTGCATCCTCCATCGATCTTACACTTTCTGTGCATCGAACTGTTTCAATACATTATGTTGAGAACATTATGTTGATGGTTGTCTTCCATTTGTATATACTGCAAATGGAAATAAATGCATGTCCACTTTCTCGGTGTCAACGAAAGGCAAAACCAAGGCCTCCGAGATAGCTCCGGCAATCGCAGAGACCACAGAGACCAACGATAAGAAAAACCTGATTGTGGTCACGACCAACATTTTGCTGTTTACCTGTATAAAATGCATGTTCATATTTTCTAGTTAAAACAGGAACTTAGAGCCTTGAAAGCCCTACGTGCGTAATGCCGTATGGTGGCGACAACTTCATATCATCGGTGGTCATGGCGTGTGCAATGTATCACGCGCGTAACCTGTCTTCTGATGCACGGTATGTATCACGGTCAGAGGCTCTGTTAAACTTCATAATCAAAATTACCACAGTTTTCCGTCAAGGCTACTCAAAACAATTGCAAGAGACCTACATATCACACTTTCTTATGCGACCAGCTATGGATTGAGAATGCGAGTAATTAGCTTACCCAACACGTTCGCAACGGTCCGTATCCAGCGCTCTTACAGTTCTGCTTCGCAAAAACTGCCTAAAACTGAAGTCCTTTATGTCCGTGGCAATTCACAACGCAACAATAGTGTCGGCTGGGGTCTTTCTTGGTACAGCGCAGAGCTGTTTTGTCTGCTCTTGTTTTCACTGTCGTTTTGGTGAGTAAACCAGCTAACAAATCTTGGTGATTCGGTGATGCGTCTGACTAGAAAATAGAAATTCGTAGCTCTTTTTCCAAGTGTTTAGTGCGCAAATACACCTAACATTTAGCTCAATCGTAGTTTCGTACGCTGTAGTTGCACCTGGTTGCGCAGCAAACTGAGTGAGGAAGTCTTGTTTTGAACTACTCAAAACTGCATTAACAGGTGGCACTGCATGCCCGCAAAACTACAGAGTGAGACGTCTATAGAAGCCGAACCTAGCTGCTCTTTTAGAAGCAGTTGGTATGGTATGAAGAACTTTAATAAGGTCCTGAGGATCAGTGCAGGACCGATGGTGGCTGCTCCTACGTCGGGACAGGGAGGCCAAGCCCCTCCGCTGTCGTGTTGCCCAGAATTTCCTGTCCACCTAACCCTATCTGAATGACTAGTTTGTGTAAAGATACGAAACCAATGTCTGCAACAATGCCGACAGTACAGCCTCGAGCGTTTTTAAGTATATCCCATGAGCACCGACCGCACGCAGTATCAGTGCTTCACAACTATAACCTGCAAGAATGGCAACATTACCTTACAACAGCAGATAATCTGCAACACCAGCAATGTAGTTTTTTGAAAATGCTGGACACTTCTCCAGTTAGTTCAACATGCTTGAATGGAACCTTCAGAACTGACATCGAGGAAAGACAGAGCTGCAATCCAATCCAATACAAGTAGACTCACAAGCACTCTATGGGACGACTCAACTTCTTTCTTGTTGGAATTTGCCAACGTTATCCAGACTTCCATATGTCATGTTTGTTTACTTCTGAACTGTATTGCTGCTGGCCATGTTATGCGTATGCTTTTGAATTGTCACCGAGTTCCTATTTGCACATTGTTCTAATTTCTGTACCTACTGACAACTTCTTGCTCCCAGTATTGAGTCTTAACAACTGACTGAATTTAGGGACATGTGTGCTAGCTTCCTTTTTCTTATTATATTACCCAGCATACTGCTGTCTGTCAATAAATACCAGTTGTTAATTACTCTTGAAATTGATCCTTTTCCTGCATCTGTTTTCACACTGAATGCCTAGCAACCAACAATGCCCAGGTGATGGCTGTGCACATCACAGCCCATCAATTCCTTGACCCTCAGGAATTGAAATAGTACTACTTTGCCGTCCTATATAATTACAGAAACAAATGACTGATTGTAGAATAAACTCTGCCTTTGAACAAGTTGATGTGTATTGTTGTGACCGGCGCCGGAGCTGAAGAGGGAGCGGCGCTCCTTTAATCTTCAAACCAAACCGAACGACCGGCTGCCTACTGTTAGGACCGGCGCCAGGTCTGACAATGGATCGGCGTTCCTTTTGATGTTCCTTTTTAGTCGCCAAACGGGTTGGCGGCCTGTGTCCGCCATGTATTGTTCCCCCCTGGCCGGAGGGTGCGGCGTCTTGCCGCCACGACACCGTGAGCAGTTCAGGAGACCACAAGTGCAGCTTCTTCTTTGGAAGATGACGGCGGCGGCGGCGGCCGGAAATCGTCCCGCTAATTGAACGAGTCGTTCGGCGACCATTTGAAGCTTGTTTACGGCGGCCCTTTCGATGGATGCAGTCATCAACTTCAGACCCCTCGCCCAGCGACACCCCTTGACGAGGAGGAGCCACGTTCGTGCCACATGGCCGTGCAGTGACCACGCTTCAATTTTGAACGTTCACGTGGACCGTGCGTGCTCGTCACCCTCGCGGGTAATGTGTGATCCGTGGTTGGACGGTGCCCTCTGTACGCGGTCCCCGATCTAGGGATCTGGGGAGGACAGACCCTTTATAATGAGCCCCCACGGCTCATTCGGTGTGCTTTTTTTCGAGAAGAGAACCAGGCAGAACAGAGCAGAACCGAGCAGAACCATGTAGAACCAAGCACCATGGAGCGCTATGTTAGGAGTCATGTAGAGGCCTGCCACGTTTGAGGGCTCACCGTGTAGGGAGTTCGCAATGTATATATTGTAAATAAACCCTCTTCAAGTCTCTCTTCCTCCTGCCTCGACAACTTCATCCCGGACCTCCGGTGTCTGGAAACCCCGGTCGCAACAGTATACGATTTCGTTTGGCAGGGAAGCATCATACATGCACGTACTAATTGCATACACATAAATGAAAAAAGAGTATTCAATTATTGTTTTTTTTTTTGTTAGACAACTTAACTGTGAACCAACAGACATTACAATAAAGCCAAGATAAGTAAAGGGAATGTCATCTGTTGTAATTATGATATAACAACGCAGATGAATGGGCATCGAATGTGTTATATAGTTGCAGGTTCGGTCCCTGTTGGCGGCAAGTAGGTTTTTTTTTTTACTTTTTGCACATTTATCACAATATAACAATGTTCCCTAGACTTTCTTTAGCTTGTCTGTTGTACACATGGATATATATAGCAGCACAAACAAGCTTCAACAAATACATGCTTTCAATGCTCTAAAAATTGTGTTATTCTATTATAGTAGTAGTAATAGACTTTTATTCAGATTACCCCAAATAATATCCCCTATTCCCATAATTTATTTATGTGTATGTGCAAATATGTACGTACAGACACCCTGCATTGATGTCACTGAAACCACTGCTTCGGAGCACCAGCATGGGAAGTTGTAATATTTGCAATGTCATGCTAATGTAATCGAAACGTAACACACGTGTCCTTTCGGTATTCACCTTGCACAGGCCTTCTTGTCATGTCTTTGTCACATTAGGCAGGTCAACCGTGATTCGTTTGCCATCAAAGTTGCCATATAACAATAGCCAGCACAATAAGATCACGTTCCAATAACGTCAAATGCTAGCTATCTTCATGTATGCATGTGAAATGCTGCCTCCCAGCCAAAGGAAAGAGTTCTAGACTTGTCGAGCTGGTCGAGGACAGCCTTTATTTTACATTCTCCTTGCCTGCATTGGAAATGTATCGCGAAGTAAAACGTAAACAAAAAAAAACGGCCTCACCTGAATTAGCAGGTCCTCGCGTTCGTTCAGCGGCGCGTCCTTCAGCGGCGGCAGCTTCTGCAGTTCGCGGTTGTGGCTCACGTTGAAGCGCGACGAGCTCTGGCGCTTCTCCTTGCGCATCCCGCTGCCGGGGGCCGTGGGCAGCACGGCGCCCGCCAGCTTGCACTTGGCCACCAGGTTGGCGGGCGGAGGAGCCGATTTGGGCCCCGCAGCCCGCGCCGTCGCAGCGGTGGTCGCCGCGCCTCCAGCGCCGTTGCTGTTGGCGTGCGCGGCAGTACCACTGCTATTGTTGCAGGCCGGGCTCACCTATAAAGAAAAAAAAAAAAACACCACATCTGAACGTCAACAACGCAACGAAACACCGCTGCTGTGGACAGTGCGCGCCACACGACCGAGACGGACGCTTGGGAGGCTTTCGAAGACTAGAACAAAGCGGACAGCCGTCTGCGTGTTTTTACTCTTGTCTTAATGACTCGAGAGCGCCGCCCGAACACGCAACGATCACGCAGGGAAACCCAAACGGTGCGCACTTTTGACAGATACTGCCTGCCACGTCTCATCGACGTTGACGCCGAGCACGGACAACGTTCGCCGAGCAAGTTCACAGGCGGTGTACGCGACGAGCTTGGCGTGCGCTAACTGCTGCGACAGGCCAAATGCCTACCGGCTGGCTCTGTTCGTCACATCGCACATGGTCGCCGGCAGCGGCGAAAAGTTCCACGCGCGAGCCTTGCGGCAGCCGCTGCGATTCCAGCTGTCAGCGCGCACAGCACACGGGAAAAACTCGCGCTGCGTATGGTTACGCGCGCGTGCAGGTGCCTCAGTCAGCCGAGCCCTATGCTCGAAGGCGCAGCTCCCAAAGGGGAACCCCACCGTCATATTTTTTTCGCCGCCGCTAAAGACGCCATGTTGCGCAGGCGAGCGGCTACCGACAGGTACGCGGCGGCCGCGCGTGCAGCTACGAGGCTCACCTCTTCGGAGCCGTCGGCCGCGTCTTTGCAGCTGCCATTCTTGGCCGTCACACCGGAGCTGTTGTTTTTCACAGGCACCTGCGAGGCCGGGATGGGCGAGCCGCGATTAAGCCTAACACACACACATACACACACACACACACAGCGGAAAATGCACGTCAAATGGCTCGCCGACGCTGCCTCGCGTGACACGGCACACACGGTTTGCCGGAGCGTCGCTTTCAACCCACCTTGTCTTTGTCAATCCGATTAGGCATTATTTTATTAACGGTTCACACGCCATCGGGCGAAGGGCAAACTTTTGCGAGAAGAAACAGCGCACGTACCCCGACACCCGCCAGCGAGTGTGCGACTACCAACAACTGACGCGATAGGTCCGCACGGCGCACGTGACCTGTCAATGGCGGAGAGATACAGCGCGCTGCTCGCGTAACAGCCGTATAACACCTCTGTGACGTCATAGCGGAGCTGCTCTGTGCAGGCGCGCGCGCTCCGTTCTCCTCGACAGTCGCGGCCGTTTTTGCACGATTCCATCGTTCCGCTTTCCCAAAACTAAAAAAAAAAAAAAACGTGCACGCATACATTGCAGTCGCCCTCGACAGGCAACCGTAACAGCGCTCGAGTTTGTGTAAGCGCTAACCGCCGCTTTTCTTTGCTCTTTGTATATTAATTTCCTTTTTGACTTGCGACGCACGCAAGACCCGGGCCAGGAACAGGCGCACAGCATGGGGTCACGACAAAAGACAATGCGGACAGGATCCATCATTTTTATTTACACACGTCTATGCAATCGCGAGTAGACGCAGGGGCCAAGATGAAAACTGCAGTGTCCTTGCTCAGTAGCACCGGGGCACATGTATAAACGATGCTTCGTTGGGTCAGTCCCCTGGCATTTCGTGGTAGCCTGGCGAGTCGTTGTGAGGACCACCTCACGCTCTCCTAGCATGTCATTTGAAAAACACTCCCTGGGGACTGAAGGGTAGTGGACGATTGATGTACCGCTACCCTCATTTACAGTCCTTTCCTAAGGTCGGGCGTATCATAGCGGTGTGCTGCGACCACCGGTGCCATTTCGTCGACTGTCCGCTGACAATGGCTGGGGACTAGACTTGAGTGGCCGACCTCTGCTATCCGAGGCGGCTGCAATGAAACAATGCAGAATGCCAGTGTTACAAATACGCCTTGTCTGGCTAGTGCAGAAAAAGCGATAACGACGCTCACGTACAAAAGAACATTCAAATATGGCTGTTCGGACGGATGGGATTACATATCCATGCATACCTTAACATTTCAAATGTATGCTTGTAACGTCTATTTACAAATGTTACCTATTCTATAAATTTGAAATTTAGGCCTGTTTGTTTTACATTACAATTCACAAAGTTGCATGACTGAGACACACACAAAAGGAAAACACGAAGGGCAAAGTTAAAACATTGTTACATTGTTAAGCTCACAGTTGACGCATAAACTGCTTTCTTTAGTAAAAAATTAAACACCAAAATTGCTCACTCTTACTACCAAAACATATACACTACTCGCGAGTCTGTCCATCAACTGCTGTTAGGGCACTCATGCTCGATTACACATGAGCAACCGAATGGGCTAATGCTAAGAAAATGTTTACCAAGAAAACATATTTTCTGCACAGTTCAAGATAACTTGTCTGGTGATGCTTTTCTACTGAAGGAACCACTATGTTGTTGACAACAATGCAAAGAAGTCATTAGATCGTGGTTGACATTCTAATTAGCAAGAGGGACATACCAGCATACAAATAAAAAAAGATTTAACAACAGCCTTTATTGTTGCTATTCTGTCATTGATATTCCTTTTATCTTCATAGTGACCCCCTTCATGGACCATGAGTCATCAGTAATGAATAAATAAACACTAGAACAATGACCTTCACCCATAGGCAGAGAGTACTGGGGGAGGGGGGGGGGCACCCCCCTGGGCTGCTTAACAGGTGGGGGGGGGGGGGGGGCAGAGCCCCCTATGGCGCTAGAACGGGATATTTTTTAAGAGCTTGGCTTAGGCTCTTATTCATTTCCAATGGACTGTTGGGCATTCTGTCTTGCAGTTATTTTACAGGAGACTGTTTACGACCGCTCCTTTCTCTTTCAGGCTTTCGAAATTGGATCATGGGGCAATGACAAGCAGGGAGTTTGGCGCCATGGTTGCATTATAAACGAAGTCACAGGATGATGAAAATTGTGGCATATGTGCGGCTCTTGTGCAAAATAAGAAGAGGATGTAATCGCATGCATCACGGGAATGGAAGTTTCTTTATATAATACATTTGTTTACGGTCTTCTCAATACCTTCGATAAGCCTTTCTCTTGTATTTATGTATGTATGTATGTATGTGTATATATATATATATATAGAGAGAGAGAGAGAGAGAGAGAGAGAGAGAGAGAGAAATGTGAAAGAGGAAGTGGGGAACTATGCCCCCTCCGGGAATTTCAAAATCTCTGCCAACGCCTTCACCACAGACCGAGGCATCCCTGCTTTTACGCCATGACCTTTGCCCTTTATGGTTGCGTATCCACAGTAAGGCATTTGCGGAGTATATGTGGTGACAATTCCTTTCTCAGAAATAAAACAAATGTCTGCATGGACATACAACGCTATCTATGAGAAACCACACACAAAAAGGTTCATGTCTTTCTTTGGGGTAGGACTACTGACCCTGAATAACTTTATGACTCCCTCTATTGCAGCGTTCTTAACATCACTGATAGTGGTGTGGTGACATCGTGAGATAAAAGAAGTTCATTAGAGCTTCAACTGTGTAAGCAGCCTCGTTGCGACCAAAAAAATTAAAAAATGAAAAAGCTGCATTTAGAAGTACTTTGTTTCCCACTGAATGTAGGGCGCTGTCTTTTGTCACTGTCGCATTACAATGACAGGCCTTTGAAGCACACAATACGTAAACAGAGTAACTCCTGCATTCCTCCAATCCAATTAAGCTTGTCAAAAGCCTTGTTTATGAAATTCTTTTCTAAAATCATGTTTCCATTTAATTTAACAGGGAGCAGTTTTTTTATCGGTCCGACGTCCTGCCAGGTTTTGGCTGGATACTTGCCTTATCTGACTTGACGGATGACTTGATTGGGCTACTCTGTAATAATGATAATGGCAAGTTACCTAAATGATCTTGGTGAAAGATAAGATTGCTGTATGAGAAACGGATGATCGATGACAAACACACACTAGAGAGAGCATCAGTTATTGGAAAATGGCATATACAAATAAGCACGTAGCCAGCGCACCTTCAAGGGTCGCATTTCTTTGTGGTCGAGGACCCTGCGTTTCTTTGCGGTCACATCTACAGTAATAATGACACTTGTGAGGCAACAGTCTTCCCATAAAAAGTAGTGTGCAGCCAAAACAATGCAACTCGATCTGGCCAAATGCGTGCATTGAAGCGCAGTCCGCCCTAAATACCGCCTCTCTTATCGTTGATGGAACAACCGCACATCAACGCACATCACGCCTTCCACTCACAGGAGCTAACGGAGGCCTGGCTGGAGCGGCCTGGTCGTGGCACGAACGGCGGCGGGGGCGGCGCCATGTCAAAGAAGTGTGGGCTGCCACCCGTCGCGCGCATGTGCTTGAGCAGCTCGGGGGGTGGTGGCGGTGGGAACGGTGGGAATGGTGGTGGTGGCAGCATGTCCAGTGGAGGCAGGGGTGGGGCACCGTCCAGCAGCGGCATGTCATCCTTGCTGAGGAGCGGAGGCCGTGGCGGAAACAAATCACCCGGTGGCAACGGTGGTGGCTGTTGCAACTCCCGCTCCAGCAGGGTTAACCTGAAATACACGGTACCGGTTCACACGCCGAATTGATGAGAATAGAGACCATGCTGTACAGGTTGACATGAATAATTGGATAGAATAGAGAGACCACATGGTACAGGTTCACATGCAGGATTGGAGAGAATGATGTGGTACAGGTTCAAAAGCAGAAATGAAGAGAACGGAGAGACCATGTGGGACAGGTTCACATAAAGAATTGGAGACCATGTGGTACAGGTTCAAAAGCAGAAATGAAGAGAACGGAGAGACCATGTGGCACAGGTTCACATAAAGAATTGGAGAACATGTGGTAGAAGTTCACATAAAGAATTGGAGAGAAGATGTGGTGCAGGTTCACACGCAGAATTGGTGAGAATGGAGAACATGTGGTACAAGTTAATGTGAAGAATTGGAAAGAAGAGACCATGTGGTACAGGTTCACATGCAGAATAGGAGAGAATGGAAAGACCAAGTGGTACAGGTTCAAAAGCAAAATTGAAGAGAATGGAGAGACCACAGGATACAGGTCCACATGAAGAATTGGAGAGAACATGCACTACTGGTTCACATGCAGAATTGATGAGAATGGAGACCATGTGGTACAGGTTCACATGAAGAATTGGAAGAATAAATGGACCACGTGGTAAATGTTCCCATGCAGAATTGTAGACCATGTGGTACAGGTTCACATGAAGAATTGGAGAGAACATACGATAAGCAGAGGTAGCACAAGGTTCACACACTTCTTCCAGCTGAAAGGGGTTGTGAACCACCCCCCAAGGCTTAGCAAAAAAACACATCCTGTGGATAGCAGACACAAGATCTTAGCCAAATCTTGCCGTAATGCGCAGCAAGAAGTACTTACAAGCGTAGCACAAAACTGCCATTTGCTCTTAGGCCTCTGTCTCGCTCCCTTCAGCACTGCTGGCAGCTGCTGTTTGGCATCATATAGTGGGTAGCATGTTATTACCCAGTGGTCGGCATAAATCAAATACCGTACTAAACGGTTTCGATTTCATCTCATGCCCCTCTAGCAAGAGGGTGCCGGCATGTGCCAGAGCAGTACTCCATAGTCTACTAACATTAACAAAGTACGCCACACTTACGTACAGGAACTCAAAGGGATAGGACGAAAAAAAAACTGACTAAAAAAAAGGACGAAAAAAAGACTGACTAACACAGCTACCCATGTTTGACAGTTCACGTCTTTTCTTTGTCCCGATACATTTTTGCATATTACCGCTTCTTCTCAAGTGATCAACCAAATAGCTCTGCAATAAGCACTCTTGGAGAGAGCACTTGCATTCCACCACACACTCAAGGTCATGACATGCACTCACATTACTTCCTTACCCTGTGTGTCCCACCCAGTGTAGACTCCAGAGCACTCATCATGATGAGAGAAAGCACTTAAGGTTCTGGGCAAACCCATGTGAATCCCTCGTTCTTGATGAATTTGAGAAATTTTTGCCGCAATCAATTTGGGAGGCAAGACACACTAGTACTGAGGTCATTCGATAATTCATGGAAAGGTGGTTTATGAGGCCTTTAAATCCTAGCCTGCTGCTTCTCAAATATGCTTGCAGGACTTGCTTGCCTGTTTTCTTCCCATTAAAACCAAAATGCAAGGCACTTAGAATAACAAAGCAATTGGGACATACAAAACTTTGTCATAATATGATCTCCTTCTAAACAAATCACTCTCTGTCTGTCTGTCTCTGTATGTGTGTGCGTGTGTGAGTGTGTGTGTGTCATACCCCAAGACTGCTTGCAGCATGTAGAATGCTTATTTTAAAAGAAACAAAGCATGCATGTTGGCGCAGTTCCACACAAACTTGCCTCTGGCGCAGGGCTGTCCTATCCCGGTTGGCCTCTTCCAACTTGCGCTCTGCAGCCCGTGCAGCCAGCTGAAAAAGAAATCAGTGGAAATAGTGTAGCATATACTTGCTTGTCCACCTCAAAATATGGTGCTACTCCGCTGAAAAACACCCTTCAGAGTTTTTTTATGTACCCTAAACAAGACAAAGTGAAAAAAGTGTCTTTTTGTACCATAATAATAATCATCATCAGCGCTGGCCACTTTCCTATCAAGAAAGCCATGTCACGTTGGTAACGCGCATGGCGTTCATGACCTGAAAGTACCGGGCGCACAGCGAAAGTGCAAGAAAAGGAACACAGGATAGCTGACGATTATTGTTGTGGGAAAAAAGACGACCCTTTTACTCAATATTTTTTTTAGTGTGCTGTCTGCCCACCTCCAAAAATGCCACCGCACTTTATGAACACTCTTTGGGGAGTATTTTACTGTTTGCCCACCTGAAACAATTTTGTCACTGCAATGCAGAAACACCCTTTGGGAAGTATTTGGCTGTTCACCCACCTCGAATGATGACACACTCCTCAGGGTGTATTTTCTATCTGCCCACCTCAAACAATGATGCTACTGCACTCTGAGAACACCCTTTGGTGTGTACTTAGCCGTTTTACCACTTCGAAAATGGCGAATAAAAAAAGACGATTCGGGGTGCACTTGGGCTGTTGGCACCCTTTGCAGTGTCTTTTGGTAACACAGCAATAATTGTCCGGCTAGCTTGTGTTTCTTTTTCTGAAAACTCCATGCTCGACACTTTTCTACTAAAAATTCTGGGCCATGTTGATAATGTTCATGCTGTAATAATAATTATTTACATTTTACATCCAAACGCCGCTATACAATGAACAGTTTGCAATAATCTGTTTGCAATAATTTGCAAGTCGGCTTTCCTGTAAGGCTTGTTATCTAACCAAAAGCTCTTGTTCACCGACTGCTTTTTTTCGATAAATGTGCAGCAAAGGCACGCGAGTATAACGAAATGTCACCTTTCCAAATTCTAGCGATGGCACACAAGCACGCGAGTACAACACAATGAGCGAGAAAAGCAGTCTGTGAACAAGTGTTTTTGGTTGGAAAACAAGCCTTACAGGAAAGCCGACTTGCAGATTATTGCAAACTGTTTATTATGAAATGCCACAGTGACCACACCAGAAATTTCGACCTCGTGGGGTTCTTTCACGTGTCCTAAATCTTGGCACAAGGACCTCTAGCGTTTTGCCTCCATTAGAATGCGACTGCTGTGTCAAGGATTCGATCCTGCAAAATTCACTTGAGCAGTGGAGATGTGCATGCTGTTCTTAACTCGAAAGTACCAAGCATGCGGAATCAAAACAACAAAAGGAATACAAGCAGGACAATCATTGCTGAGCAGCACTATAGATACAGCAAAGGGTGCATCTGTACCCAGAGGGTCAAATGCGATATTATATGCCTGGATGAGATAGCGGGTTTGAAAAATGCTCAAGTCCTTCAGTTCAAGGAGGGTTGAACAAGAGAGCGTGCACTTCTCTCGAACATCATGCACCACAAGTGCTACAACTCACCCAATTCTCGTGGGCCCTCTTCTCCTGGTCTGCCACCTGATGCAGAAAGTACACAAGTTTATCAAGTTATTGTGAGTTGTTAATGTAGTATATATGTTCAGCGAGTCACCACTATATATTAATGCAGCATGCTGAAAGGTATACCCCATTAGCTTAAGACAAAAAAAAGCACACATAGATACAGCACTACGAACAAATAAAAACCCATGATGTAAACTTTAATGCAGCAATGTGGCACTATTGGCATGCCGATCTTATTTCTCATAACGGTCAACATAACACTGTCATACCTTGTTAGTACGTACCCGCTTTAAGTGTTCAAACGGTTAAAATGTAGTTGCGACAAATCTTTGACAGAGTCTCATAGAGACTAATTTATACGCGAACTGCAGTGTTCGGCTTATGCTTACCGGTTAATATGAACTGACTGCGTACTGTGATAATATTGTTGGGGTAAAGAGAACGAGGAAGCTCGCTCAAATTTGAGGAAGAAGACGTGACTTATTACCGCCTGGGCGACCTCTGCGATCACTGTCAATACACCAATACACCAGTAGGTTGACGGGCCGAAAAAAATTGTTGACACGCTGCACTGAATTTGTGTTTATCTAGAATGATAGCTAAGAGAACTAGTAACAATTTGTATGTTTCAGATTTCTCAAAATAATTTTTTCGCACTCTACATTCACTAACTTGTGAAGTGCTTGTATAACTTTTTGCACATTTTTTGTTATTTAACAATTAAATTTTCCAATTCTATAAGTCTCATACCAAAGTGCCTTATATGTATAAAAGGCCGAATCAATAAGCTACCATTTCATTGATTACAATCCTATATGTTCCTTTTTTTTCAAGAGTAATAAATTTTTTTGTGAAAGCACAAAAAAAGTGCCGTTTTTCCGCCGTAGCGAAAGAGTTAAAGGGGGGCCTACAAAACGTTTTGAGCATGGTGATAAGACGCTGCCAATCACAAAGTACAGTGAAATCTCGATAGAACAAACCCCACATTAACAAACTTTTCAGATTAACAAACTTTTAAAAATTCTCACGCCAACTGCTAATAGTTTCAATGTAAAATTATTTCACAACTACGTACTTCAGAATACCGAACTTTTCAAAATAACGAGTGTTAATTTATTTCCACATTATATTAACAACGCCTCAGTACTACGAACTCATGTACTGACTCCATCGCGACCACCGGAGGGGTACGCAAGCAGACGACAAAGCGAACGAACGCCTTGCTTCTCGAAAGACGCACCATGGTGCAGAGGGGAAAAAAACGAAAGGGCGACTTTCTTTTCTTTCTTTTTTTGTTGGAACACCGACGCTGCATGTTTAGAAGCGCAAAGGCAAAGGCAACACAGGAGGGTAAGGTCAGCTAGGCAGAGTGGGAGTTGCGGAGCAGGAAGCATGGGTGCGGAAAACCTGAGACAGCAAGGGAGCAGAAGACGGAACGCAAGAAATTTTATTTTTCAGAGCTTTTTTTTTCATAAGAGACGATGACAGCCGTGACGCTTCGGGTTTTTCTTTCTTTGTCACTTCTCTACAGGTGGTCAAAATTTCCGGAGTCCTCCACTACGGCGTCTCTCATAATCAAATGGTGGTTTTGGGACGTTAAACCCCACAAATCAATTACATGTGCTCCAGGAGGCCTTGTTTGTCAGTCGTGTTCATCTCTTTTGGGTGATTACTTATCGCGTTTGCAAAGTAATTCGGCAATTGCGCTGCGGTGCTACTATGAATGAGTTCATCTCTCCTTGCGATGAAGAAGTAGAAGCAGTTTTCGCTAGAAAAGAAAGTGGGTATTCTTCGGCAACTGGAAGGCAAAAAGCAGGCTGTTGTGACCAAAAAACCGAATCGCTCCAAAGGAATGAAAATGGGCTGGAGACCTTCGCGCTGCACGCGCAAAAAAAAAAAAAAAAAAAACTTATTTAATGTAAATGTGCATTTTTTGGTGTTCACTTGTGCATTTGTTTTTTCTCGTGAAAAACGCGTTCAAGGACCCACCGTTGTAAAGGTGGGTCATTTTGGTCGGTAGAAAATAAGTATTTATGGCTAATTTTTGGGCTTTGACCATAATGACATTTCAAATTAACAAGTAAATTGCCGTGGCTTCTTGAAGTTTGTTATACCGGGATTTTACTGTAGTAGATATTCCCGAGAACACGCGAGCCAAATATTATAGTGCAGGACGCGGCCTAAAATTTACAGAGTCTGTCTCAAATTCTCAAAGTCAGCTAGAAATTGCTTTCTCTTCTCTCAACAAATGACAGAAGCAGCTAAAAAGACGCATGTCACAGCCGTTGTATCAGCCGTTGGCCGATTTGGGCATGGTGCGCTCGGTCAATACAGTGGCTGCTGCGAGAGGCCGCCACTAGTCCACGCGTGCGCAAGCAGCCACACTGAAAAGCCACAAATTCAAAGAAAAAAAAGAAAGCAATGGTTAAGGTCACAAGGCACGTCACGTTATTTTCTTTCCTCATGCCATTACCCCCTGCTTAACTTCCAGGCCTTTTGTTGGGACGAGAAGAGAGAGAATGCAATTGGAGTGTGCGACAAATGTTTCCACTCCGCTCTTACTGGGCGGATTCTACAAATTTTTGCGGCGGTGAATTCATGAGGCAGTAAGATCATTTAGTGAATCCATTACATGGCTGCTTGAAAGTGTTGCAGGGCCCCTTTAATCTACGCATTTACCAGATCGACACTTCAGTTGCTTCCAGGTGACAAGGATCAATAATTTTATATCCAGGCGTCAATGAAATGTAGCAACGCTAAATGACAAGTGGCCTCTACAAAATAAAATCAAATTGACATACTGGAAATAGCCGATCTCCAACAAGCTCATGATTGAAAGGGCACGATTCGTGGAAAAACTGCTACCACAAATGAGCATGCGACTGACACACCTTCGAGGGCTGCAATTTCTGCGCACGACGCCCAAGTCTGGGAGTTATAAAAGCGTTGCTTAAAAATATGGGCAACACTGGGTGCCATTTTCACCTGGTTTTTGTAGTTGCGCTCGGAGAGCTCCATCTCCTGGCGCAGCGACGACAACTGAGACCTGCAAGGAAGGTGTCAGTTTTTCCCATTCAATTGTTTGTTGACTAGACCATCTCAATGGCACCTAAAAACAATGGCCACGCCTGTTAGTGAAGCACTAAACAAAGAAAAGTCAAGCCTATTGAACAAAGTACAGTAATATAACATAATAAATATGGGGGTGTGAAGGTACCACTATTGCTAGTGGGAAGTTTCATCTTCATTTGCCATCATTTTCGTTTTCATCTCCCTTCCAACACTTTAATAGAAGCAACCCATAGGACCGAAGTGCCAATTGAGAGAGGCTTTCATCCTGCACTAGACTTAAACAGGCCGAGCATGATAATGATGTCAGTTTCTCTGCTAACAGAGGAAAGAACGTGTTACGAACTGATGGTAACTGTAATAACTAGCAACCACTAGGCATAACATAAAATTTCTTAAACTACGTAATGCTTGTTACATAACTGTGTTCCGTATACTTACAAACAGCACTCGGAATGAGCATAGCAACAGATGAAGCCCATCAGTGCAATGCCACTATTATAATTTAACATGATGCATTATGGTTAGGCTTGTACAAATAGTGAATTTTTCGTTCTCAGCGAATTTGAACCAAATAAAGATTTTGGCCGAACAATTTCGATTCAAATTTGAATAATATATATATATAGCATACTACGAAAAAAATAAGCATATCTGTCATGACCCAGCTAACCTAAACAATATATTTTTTTTTAAATATTGAAAAAAGGCCTGAGCAAATGCCATTTTTTGCATCAGAGAAAGCGAAAACAACTTTGAATAGTCACAGGACTTCACTTTCGGGAGAATGCAAGTGATAGCCTGTAAAGTATGTAACTTTATAAAATGCACTAAACTTGGAGCATATAAGTAGGTATAACATGCTGTTAAACTCAAAGAATTAGTTGAAGTGAGGGTAATATCTTCATTTAACCTTGAAGTGGGGCTTCGTGCCATTGCTGATTTCTCTTGAATATGTGTTTTCACGGCTTAGCACTGCTTCACTGCAGTAAAACTACTTTTACAAAAAAAATTACATGCAAAATCTACACCTAAAAAGGTGTTTTCACGACTTAGCACCCCTCCACTGCAGTGAAACAACTTTTACAAGGTGTCGCATGCGGATTAGTATGCATCTACTTGTTTGTTTCAAATATTTCGAAAATTTCCATAATCTAAATTTGATTCAAAGTGAATTCAAATGCCACATTATTTGTTTGATTGATTCGAAGTGAATTCAAATGCCACATTATTTATTTGAATATTCGAATGCATGCACAAGCCTAATTATGGTACAAAAGATAACATGCAAATGAACTTAACAAGAGAACATCAATCATTTTTTGTAGTATAATGAGCTTTACTATACAGAAATATTTCCAGTGACAAAAACGATGGTTTAACAATACAAACTACTGCTTTCAACATAACTTCTCTACGTTTTTGCTATTACGGCACTTGCTTCAACTCAACAAAGTGAGCTCACCAAACACACTGACACGAGAGTGTTGCAAAGTAAAAAGAAATTGCACCACCGGTTCACTGAGCACCGCAAGATGTTTCCTCGTGACACCCTGCAAATGGCACAAATGGGGAACACCACTACCCTAAAACGACATCTCTTGCTTGTCTTAGTACAATACCCGTTCTTGCTTGTTCGCAATAGAAAACCGGTGAAGTACGAACTTTTTGGACAATCCACTTTGGTACACCATGAACCGACTCACTTGTAAGACTGGCACTGCTGCTCTAGCAGGGCGAGCTGCTGAGTGACCGTACTGGCCTCAGTCTCCCGCTGTCGTCTCTCCACCTCCTGCATGCCCACCTCCCTGCGAGGCAAGGCATCAGCCGCATGGCACACGTATTAGCCAGTTTATAATAAACAAATACAAGCATGATGCTTATAAATGCATCACTCAGCATGACCCATAAATCGATACCTCTCCATGACAAGATGTTGTTCTGCAAACAGCTCTTCACAGCAACAAATTTGACAAATGATACTGCAGTACCAGGCTGTGTCTAAAAAGTTTTCTTAAGGGGAGACAAAGGTCTTGAAATAACACAAAATTGTAAAAAATGATGACTTGCCAAAATAGTAATTTGAGGTACTAATAGTCAAAAGTATGTTTTGGAAAAATTTTTACATTACGACAAAATACTATTTCTTCTTTGTTAAAAGCTTAATATATAAAATTACAAATATTTTTAAAACTGGAACCATGATATTCTAGGAATTGTTATTTTTGTGAAGTGAATCTGCCTTACGAAAGTTTTGAGCAATTTTCTGTGAAGATATCTAGAGAAACTTGGTACCATTATTTTCCGTAGCACTTTACCTACAGGCTAAAGCTTTCCTTTTTCTCTCAACCTTGATTTTATATGATAAATACTAGCTAATTACTGGAAGCTCATATTTACCACGTTTAAAATTATTTCAGACCAAACAAATTGCCATTCTGACATCTAGTTTGCTTTAGCCTGTGGGATGAACCTTTCAGAGCAAACATGTAGTTTTGAAAACGTAACTTTTTTATTGCGAATTACCATAAAGGCCCGTAAGAAAATACCTAATTGTAATGTAGAAATCTGTCATTACTTTTTCTAAATGAGATATTTGAGATCTGTTTGCAGATTTAAAATTTCTATTCAATGGTACGCATGCATAGTAATTTTCATGACAGTACAATAATAAATAAACTTTAAGACCCTCGTCCCCCTCTGAAAAGCAATAAGCACTGTAGATTGCTAGTCGACTATAAAAAGCCCACCTTTTTAAACACATGTGAGCGTTATAAAGCAAGTACAATTTTATCAAAATTTTTCATAATATAAAGTTTCATCAAAAGCGGGCCTTACACAAGAACTTCTAACTCAAGTTCCACTCATTAAAAAAACCTAACATTTTGCAGGGACATAAAAAAAGCTTTTGGCCACTGCAATGAACCAAAGCAATTGAGATCAGATTAATATTAAAAACTTAGAGATTAAATAAACAAAAGATTATGCACAATCACTAGGGGCATCTTCGTGTAACATCCAGCTACATTAAATATTGTGGCAACATTTTGCAAATTGAGGTTCATCGCACACATACTAGTGTTATAAAGAAATGTACAGTAAAAAAAGTTATAACTGTTTGCGTATAAAAAAAATTGCAAGAATTATGATTGTCCACATACCAAAAAGCCAGAAAAAGACTCGGAAAGTTCTGAAAAATCAGCAAAAACGATATGAAACAAGCGCAGTGCCTACACAAGGTAATAAAGAGGGCTAAAATTCTCGAAACTTGTCTGATTAGCTTTGAATGTAGAGGGAGTGTTTAATCGGTATATTGAGAAATTTATGCGAAAAAGGAAATACAAGAGGTGATACTGCCTTGAAGTTTCCACATCAACGTGCCATGTCTTCACAGACACTGACAGTATTCACTAAGGCCTATTTTGACCTTCTTTTTATCAGTTAAAATCAATTGCATTGCATTCTAAGGATAAAAGGACTTCACATGGCGAGTTTCGAGTAATTGAGCCCTAGTTACCGAAATATAAAAGAAAAATAAAGTTGTCACGCAGCCAATGAGGTACTGTGGCTTAATTTCATAAAAACAGAACTTTGATCTTCATTTCATTTTTACGGCAAAGTAACAATAAAAGAGTAGTCAAAGCATGAATGATCAGTGTGAGCCGATTTCCCTTCAGCGCAATACACGTGCAGTGGCTTACTTCTGCAGCTGCACTTCGCGGTCCTTGAAGTAGTTGGAGAGCACATCCAGCTTGGTACGGGCCTCCGCACTCTGCCGCTCGGCCTCGGCCTTTGCCTCCGCACTCTTCTCCAACTCTTTCTCCAGGGACTCCACACGCACTGCACAAGCGACAGACATGCAAGCAAATTTGCCTGTTGTTCTTGTGGTCACCACGATGATGAGTGAAACTTCTCGAGTAAAGGCTCATCGATGTACCGTAAAAACCCGCGTATAGTTCGGACCCGCGTATAGTTTGGACCCGCGTATAGTTCGAGGTGTAACTCGGGGATAGCAAACGCGAGAAAAAACATTTTCACGCGAATATTGTTCGAGGAAAACAGAAAAAATGCATTTATTTGCCTGCAGCAGCTAGATGTGCACAGCGAGTTGTGCAGCTCGTTGCTCCCGAACAAAGTCCGTCAGTTTTCGTTCCACGTCTGGAAATGCTCCATTTTTCGGTCCCCGGAAACTTTTTCTCTTGCCGCAGCATGCAAAAAGGGCTTCCTTCTGCTTCTGCCAACCGCGAATGCTCCGCTCATTCACGCCGAACTGCCGCTCCGCGGCACAGTTGCCGATGGTTTCGGCAGCAGAAATAACTTTCCTCTTAAAGGCAGCCGAGTACTGCCTGCGCGGTCCCGACATGGCTTAAAATCACGTAAAATCGTGGCCGTCGTGATGTGCGCCAAGTGATTGCAATGGCCACTGTTGCTCGCCTGATGCACGCCTGTACCTGTAGGTCTCTAGGACTAACGCCGCTCACGCTACCACGCCACCTAACGTAGAAGTGCGCAGACACCTGATGATGATAGCCCCAACCAATGACGAAACCAAAACTGAGTTCGGGCCGAAACTTTTTGGGATCCGCATATAGTACGGGGCTGACATTTCGCACCCTAAATTTTAGAAAAAAACCCCGGGCTATACGCGGGTTTTTATGGTAAGTAGACAGGTGCATAACTAAAACAGTGAACAGGAAACGCAGACACGTAGACACAGGACTAGTACTGGGTACACACCATAGTTTTGCACAACATTCATATCAGAGTGAACTCTGGTGCTGCGATCACTCAGTCGCCATAGAAACAATGGGTAACATATGATTTTGCCTAATCTTCGTGCTTGCAACTTTGTATGCTACTTACGGCTTGGTTTATTGTTGTGCTTTGGCTTTTTTTTGGGGGGTAAAGGAATGGTTCGCGGCGAACTTCGCGAGCCAATTCGAATTGGCGTGCCTGAAAAGGTCACGGTGGTGAAGTGCGATTGATAAATGTTTGCCTAACTTAGTCTTGTGACAAAGTGGCTGCAGACAACACAGAGCCAAACAGAGCCATAAGAACAGAGCTTAGACAAATCTGTGTACTACCCATCATTCCTATGCTGGCTGAAGCTCCATGCATTCCAGCTCCAATGGACACTAGTGCCAGATTTCCCTCTGGTGTATTATTGGGAAACTCTATGGTAAACACATGACAGTAGACACAGGACAGCGCTAGTACCCTGTCTACTTGTCAGTGTTTCTAATGTGCTGTTCCAACCATGGATACGCAACAACTAGCTCACATTATTGACATTATTATAAATATGAAATGACCGTATACAGCACAGATGTGCATCTTTGCTTGGGCTTTTGCATGGTTTCTTTTTACAAGGCCAAGATTACAGGTTGTTACAGAGAACTCAGTTGCAAGACAAAGGTGTAAAATGGACGACTTGTACTGTGGCTTGCTGGTTTCAGGTCATGGAAGAACAGTTACCAGTACCTTTCACAAAGAATCTGATAACAAGATGACAGACACATAGTGTCCACAATTGTCATCTTCTCAGCTAGGTTTTACACAGTGCCAAAAGCAGCATTGTCGGCCATATATCATATTCACTCGCCTAATGCTCGCAGCACTCTCATAATTCTCGCACCCTCCTCCCCCATTGCCCAACAAAAGTACAATTTTTTTTCCCCCGCGAGTAATGATTGCACTCTCGATAATTGCAGCCAGAGTGTCGTGTGCTCCTTTCAATTACTGACGATGATTGCGCAGAACAGCCTGGCGTCATTTCTTAGGCATCATGTGCTCTATCAACGCATGGAGCCCCAATTCAATCCAAGCCAATGTCGCAAGTGTACGTTCCGGCGTTAGGGTACGTTGTGACCATTCTGTGATTACGTTATGGGGCAACATGGTACACAGCTGATTTCAAGTAAAAAGTGATTGATCACGCACTCAACAACAGCAACAGGGCCCCGGTAAGCGCTTTGAAGGCGACAAGTGTTGTGTTCGCTAATGGCGACAACAGCAAAAACAGCTGAAAACTGCCAAGGCGCGCTGGGCATTCCGTGTGCCTAAGACTGTGGGAATTGAGGCTAGCCCGCTGCCTTTGCACGGGCTTTGCCGCCTCTTCTGCCGTTCTCATGTCCCGACATGCCTCCCCTCCTCCGCTGTCTGCCGCGCTGGGAGAGCGGAGTGACGTTTAACCCCCTCACCTGGTAGCGGATGTTGACTGTGGCACCGCGCGCGGAGTAGCACTTTTATGCCCGTGGCGTGGATAAGCCTATTTGCTTTTCCGCCGCGCCTTTGCAACGGGCTGTACTGCATTTGGTGTTGCCACAGACAATAAAATGTCGCAACCTTGAGCAGTATCGTGTTCTTGCCACGACAACGGTGAACGCGTGCTCTGCGACTCGCTAAGACCGGACCCACGCTAGTGGCCGTACTCCTTCGGGATACGTGTCACAAGACTGAGATGAATGGTAAAGCTTTATTTCGTCAGAAGGTAACTGCGAACGAGTCTGTGTTAGATGGCAATGAGCCCAAGGTTGACTACGTACGCTAACCTTTTGCGGGCTCCCATTGAGTGACGAACGCTAACGCTACGCACGCAGGTTTTGCATGTTGTATTCCAAAACACTGTACTATTTGCTGCAACTTTTGTGTCTCAAATCCAGCCTTGTGTTGAACCTATGGTTTTATTGTTAAGGTAAGTCCTGATTAGTACTTCTCAAAACTTGCAGTTGGGTGCTAGCATGAGAATACCAATTTGCGGCCACTTTATTTTTCTCCCCTCTTGATAAATTTTTTCAAAAAATTTTTCTAGCGTTATTCTCGGTAATTCAATACATTTTCTGCCGCGTCGTGTAATACCCTCTGAAAGAGATCTTATAACAATGCCAAGACTGACTATGTAACCAAGCTGCTTAGTTCAATAATGTGATACGGGAACTGCGACTGGGGCTGAGAAAGTTTCTGGGGGAGACAAAATTCCAGGGAGACAAGACCAGACAAGAGAGAAAACAAGACAAGAAAGGATGCTGAGAGAGAAACATTTCTGGGAGACAATTGCTGAGGTTTTTCAGTGCCAAACCACAATCCTGTTATAAGGCATTACGGTTAATTTTGACCACTTGGGATTTAGTAATATACAATTAAATATAAGTACACCGGTGTTCATTGCCTTCGACCCCAATCCAAATGTCGCTGCCATGGCCAGGAATCATACCAACACCTTTCAGCTCAGCCAGGGAGACAGTACTGTATTCTATTCCTAAGAAAGCCAATGCGATTCACAGATTCTGTGGCAGAAAATTTCGAAGGCTATCATACCTTGCTGAGCACGCAGTTTCTCCTGCATCTCGTCAAGCTGTGCCCGCAGCTGCTGCCGCTGCTCCTCGAGTTGATCCCGCTCCTTGCGCGCCTGCACGCAAAAATGTGCTTCAATCAAACATTGAGGACAACACTGATAAAAAATATGTGCATTGTTACCACCCCAAATGTTACACATTGTTAAAAATCTACAATTTAGCATATTGAAAGTGTCAATTCATTCTTGAAACACCCTTGTCACCACCAAGGTTGGCAAACAACATAAACAGCACAACCCTCAGACCACACTAACAACTTTTCTTGCTGGTAAATAAAGGTTAACTAACTATACATGATGGCAACTTTTCCTGACAGCACTGTGGAACCTACAGAATCGAAGTGCATGTCTGCTACCGTGCAAAAGAACAGTACTCAAGTTTACTGATCATTTTCTCACTGGCCTTGCTGAAATGAATGCTACTTTATTTATTACGAGACTCGAACAGCTGTAGGAAGTCGTACGAAAATACAGTTATCACTCCCTTTTGAAAAAGAATGGCTAATACAGTTAAATCCCTTTATAAGAGGCGTGCTCTGAGCAGCAGCTTTTGTCTCTAATATGAGATGTCTTTTATATGCAGTGTACCTCATATGCATTTTCTTATCAACCCGTATTTTATTGTAGGCAAACTGATGTCTCTTATACCTATTTGTCTTTTATATCAGTGTCTCTTATAAAGGGGTTTGACTGTATTTCCATTTCTCTGACACCACCTTCCCCATGCCCGTTTTTCGAAGTACTGTAAACACCGGAATATAGGTTGATTTTTTCTTCCCAGAAAAGGAGCCATAAAAAGCTGACCTCCGTCATATATACCGGTCATTGGCGGAAAATCTTCAAAAGTGTGGCCACTATGGGCAACTAAAGTCAACCGCCTCTATTGCCATTGCAATCATCAGTGTCGCTTTGTTTGTTTCAAGCCTTGTGCAACATCATTTTACTTGTTGTTGGCCTGTGAATCTATTTGAGCTCCAAGCTGTCCCCAACAACATAGTTCTCAACCGGTGGCCAATCACAATTCACCGTAGTATTGAAGAAAAGAGCAATCGAGTTCACAAAGGCACGAAGAAATCTGGTCTGAAGTGTGAGAAAAGTGTTGGGATGCTAGCACACAAGAACGCGAGCTGGAGCTGCGAGTTGCAAATAGCTTATTTTTGCATGAGAGCTATCGCTGCTCAAATCTCTCCTTATACTGTTCCTTTGTTGGTTCCTGCAATGCTGGCAACTTTGATTACAGTGGCACATATAGCTGTGACCAGCGGGCAGATCGAGAACACCATAAAAGCCTTCAATGGTGACGGACGCTGAAGGAACACATCGCGATACGCAACGATCAATCGCAAAAAAAAAAAAACTGTTTCTGTGCCAGACCACAAAATATCTAGAGCTGGAGACGAAGGTTACAGAGTTAACTAGAAGACGCACTTGCGTCATGCTTGCTACCGGTGACATCAAAGTGCACTCAACATCAGTTATGACATTGCCGGCCGTGTAGAACATACGTGCGGAACACTTGCGAATAAATGAAATTTTTATTGTGCGCGATCTGAAACTACACTTACGTTTTTTTTCTTCCTTTGAATATTTATTAGTCAGCAGTCGAAAGGGGGGGGGGGGATTTGACCTATACTCGGTTTTTACGGTAAACATTTACCCATCCTCAATGTAGTGGGTCAGTGTGTGGCCATATACAGGCTGTTCAGTTCTCCAAGAAAAATATACTTGTAATATGACACTAAAATTTACACTGAGCAATCGAAATATTTCTTCTATTCACACTTTTCATGCACATAACTTTGTAAATTTGTAACAATGGAAACGAGCAAAACCTAAGCCAGCTGCAAGCTGCCATACTACTTGTGGAGCAAGGCAAATGACCGGAAGCTCCCCTCTCTGTAAACTTTTGCTCCACTGTCAAGATAAGTTGTCACCGAGTGCAGATGCCATTCATTTTCCACCAGAGCTCAAGTATGTGAGTATTTCTGTAAAAATGAGTACGTATTTCGGTAGAATTCATCTGAGAGTAACAAATGTGGCTCACCTGCGTAGCGTCCAGTAGCTCTTGCAGCCGAGCCTTTGCCGCTCCTTCCTCGTCAGCTTCGGTCTCGGCATCGTCCTCACCCTCCGAGGTAGTCCGGTGTCTCCGAAGTGCCTCCAGTTGAGATAGAGACGATTCCAGCACCTAAAAATGCGCACGTTCTTTCCTGAGTCATGCACAAAAGACAGGCTTCAAAAACTTTTACAGTGTACAGACACCTACTATAAACCTTTCTTGATGTAACCGCATTATAGTCAACGACAAAGCAAAACTAGAGGTAGGTAATGAACTTTATCATGGACCCTGCAAGAAGCATGTCTTTTGTCCCGGCATAGACAGGTGCCGACAAATCACATAGGCACTGTATAGCATAGCTGCATACCTAGGAAGGCCTTGCAGCAATGAAGTATGTGATGGTCTTCTACTGTGTTAAATCAGAGGGTTTTGATTAAACAAAAAAAGAGACCAAAAAAAAAGGTTTGTTATACCTATTCACAGGTAATAACTTTTTTCCTTATAAAACAACATTTTAAACACAGAAGGTGGGTGAATACAGACTTGAACGAAACTTAGATTACTTTGCTATATCTAGAGATGAAAGCTTTTCTAACACATGCCGTCACTGGAGCTAATGTACCGACAAGCAGCCTCGTCTTCCTGAACTGCACCTGCAAACTGCATCCCCAGCTGCTGCCTCAAAGAAAACAAGACACTGACTCCAGTGACAGCCCGTGTTAAAAGTTTTTTCATCTTTCCAAGCTTCAATCTTCCCTTGAACTTCCTATCTTATTCACACGTGTTCCAGCTATTGTAGCAAACGGCCATTTGGGCGAGTAGGTAACCCAGGTGGTAACATGCGTCGTGTACTTGATACTACTGTCACGTGGCCATGTATATGTGGGCCAAACTGGTTGATACTTAAATATTCGTTTGCAGGAGCATAAGAGAGCGTGGACGTCAAGGAAAGGTGCTCACATGGTGCAGCATTGTGCCACATGTGGCTGCTCAGCCTTTCTTGTTGACGCGACCATTTTACTTAGGCACCAGAACGAAACCACCAGCGAATTAATCGAAGCTTTCCACACCAAGAGATGCGGGGAACGATGTGTGAGCCACATATCTACTGCCCTATCAGAAAAGGAGTACTTTGAACTTAATCATCCTCATCATCCCTCTACCACCGTTCCTTGATCATTTTTGTCTTACATCGATGTTCATTCTGATTTTTAAACAAGAAAAACTGTAGCATGTGCACAATCTGTAAGCTTTTTATCTGTTGCCTCTTCAATAAACTTCCAGTTGCAAGTGTTCACCTGCATCGTTGTTCTCTCCTCTAGTTCCTGTCCTGCACTACGCCCCCACCATCTGCATTTAAAATGTTACATCTGTTGGTTTGTTAAACCCATTTCTTCTGAAGCAAGTTTCATAATCATCACCATCATACAATCTCATAATTAAAGAAAATGGATCGTAATACACTGACACATGTAAAGAAGAGAGAGGAAGAAAGGGGGGAGCGACATGAAACAGACAGGCCATTTCTTGCAAGAGAGAGATTGACCACCTGGATGCGTTCGTCCTTCTGCTTCAGCTGCTCGGCCATCTTGGTTGCCTCCTGGTTGCTTGCACTCACCTCCTCACACAGGGCCTCTTGCCTGCACAGAACGACAGTGAAGATGGCATGCATTTGTTAGTAACGACCCTCCTTCAATACACTCGAACCTCGATATGACGAACATGAATGTAACGAAACATCAGCCACGACAAAGTCAATGAAAAATAGCATTGCAACAGATGCAGCGCTAGAAATATATGTTTATAACAAATTTTTGCCTTCCTCTACTTTACAACCTTCCTAACAGACATATAGCGGATCGCTTGTTTAACAAATATGAAATTATCAATGTTTACAAGCAATACATTTACAGGCTTTTATGCCATTATAAGATGCAACAACAACAAAAAAAATGGACCATCTCCCCGAAGGAAACCCTGACGGAATGCAAAGCAGCAGTGTTGCGCACGAGTGGCGTCACAGGTTGAACCGTACTAATGCGGGTGCTGTGGCGAGCGCTAGAAGATTTGTTTAAAGCAATGGCTGGCATAGGTCTTGTAGGTGACACGTACAGACGTGTTTCAACGTGTACAGTAGGTGCGCGTCAGGTTTATTGCACATGAACTGATGAGGCGGCGGTGTAGCGAGCGGGGGTGTTGCAGGCGAACGGAAAAGGCGGCCGCTGCGGATGCCGTGGCGAGCGTGTGGCAGGCGAGGCAGTGAGTGACGTCAGCGCCAGCAGCGGCATGACCTACTTGGTACCGTGCCAACATCTACGGAGCGAGGTGCGTTTGTACGGAGGGACAGTGTTACACAGGCTAGTCAGAGCTGCTTCGCATCTAACAAGTCTGAATGCAAAGGTGAACATTTGACAGACTTCTGTCTGGTTGGGAAGCATTTAACATTGGAACAGGAAAAGGGACACCAAACAATGTGTTCAATTACTTTAAAAATGAGAAAATCCTGACGTTTTGGGTCCAGCTCAGACTCTCCTTTAGGGATGACTGTGAGGGATGAATTTAGAGATGACTGTGAGACACAGAGTTTATAACTCCTTCTCTTCAAGTCAGAGAGTCTTGCTTTTTTTGACCGACAAGTCGTAGTTTCTAGCAATACACACACGGGAGCACGCCTGTAGACCGGCTTTACATTTCCATGTGTTTGCCGAATATACCACTACTGCACAAAAAGCCACTTTGTGATATGCCACAACTTGCTATTGCAATAATCATTGATCCAGCAACATTACAACATCCTTACACTGCTTCCATGATTTCAGATGTTACCTGACATTGCATGTTCACTGCAGATGTGTTCCTACCTTTCTTGTCTTACTAGAAAGCACTAGATTTGGCTGTTATTCACGTTTTTTTTTTTACTTTTTGGAATCATATATATAGTTACGACATGTAGGGCTATGCAAATATTTGAAATTTCGCATATTTTTCTCACCTGTGTTTGCTATTAGATTTAATCTGCACTGGAGCTTCACTATTCAAAGTATTTGAACTTCCCAGAGACAAACACAATCAACATCCCCTTCAGGTTCTTAACAATGAGCCCTTCAGATTCTTTATATGCTTTACCACATCATGTTATTGCATTGCAGCGAAGCTGCCTTTCAAACTTTGATACGGTTACAAATGTTTTGACTCGAGGAAACACTGGTTCCATTCTCTGCAATATTGCCCCTTTATATTTTTTTACATTTAACAATCTGGCATTACGGCACAGCTGCCTTTAAGGCTCTGGTACAGCTGTAAACTGACTCGCGAAGACGCTGTTTCGAACCTAAGCGACAGAGGTGGGGGCTTTAATTAATGCCATTCGAACCAGAACGTCTGAAAAAAAATCGGACAAATACCGTATTTATATAATTCTACCGCGCCCTCGATTGTAATGCGCACCGGGTTTCCACGATGAAAAAAAATAAGACACCGATTGCAACGCGCACCCATTTTTCTCGTTGGCCCACACGGTCACACCACTCGGGAAAAAGACTCCTTTCGGGAGTGTCTTCCGCTTAAATATGAGGTACGGGGGAAGCTTGTGCCTATCTGACGTGCAACGGAGCATTGCCGTCACTCAAGTTTTACGGTGGCCCGATGTCAGCAGGCGAACTTGCTTCGCCCCCTTCTTCTCGGCGGTTGTGGTGCCAGGCATGTCGAAGTAAAGAGGCGTCTGATCAGCATTCCCAATTTGCCCAAGTAGGGAGCCGTTGTTGTGCCGCAAGTTTAGTATGAACCTTTGAAAACTGAAGCTTTTCTTCGTACTCCTCCGGCAACTTTTGGCGTATGCCCGTTCGCCTTCAGAGGAAAAAGCCTTTCCTCTTCATAAAGTTAGTTAGCCAGCACCTGCTGGCTTTAAACTGGCTCCGCATTAGCCCTTTTTCTAAGGCTAACTGCATAGACTGCACTTGGAGCAGTTCTATCGTCACGGGCCGCTGTGCCGCTCACTGCTCAATCACATACTCGCCGAGCAGCTCTTCAATTTGCGCAAACCGACCCTACTGTGGTCTGCTGAAGCCTTTGCGTGAATCTTTGCTGTCGACAATATTCTGCTTTTGTTTGCGCCAGTCCCGCACGCACGTTTCGGGAACTCCTAACGACCGCGATGCAGCCCGATTTACGTCCGTTTTGGCACACGCGATGACTTTTCTTTTAAAATGGCATCGTGGTGCACTCGCCGAGTTTTTGGAGTCGGCCCTATCATGCCGTCGATGCTAACGCACATCAAGATGACGAACTCCTCAGCACACGTGCGAAGTGCTGCACATGCGAAACCCATAGGCAGAAATGGCCAACGCGCCATGCCGACGCACGTAGGGGGCGGCCATTTCGGAATGCCGATGACAATAGAATGATCGTATTCATTTTTTTTCGTACTCGATTCTAACGCGCATGCGATTTATGAACTCGCTTAACCGAAAAAAAAGGTGAGCGTTAGGTCCGAGTAATTATGGTATTCTCAGCATCCGAAATTTCTGATGTTTTGTTTCATTGACGTCTACAGGACAGATTAGCAACTGCGAATTTGACGCCCTTGACCACCAAAGAAGTTGGGCATCCACAGAAGTTTAATGAGGAGGAGAGGCAGAAGAAAATAGCATTTTTTCCTTTCAAGTGTTGTGACACCACTTTCAAGTGTTGTGACACCACACTGGTTGCACCAAATCATATAAAAATAAATACAGTTCAGCCAGTGCATTTCCTCATCCTCGAAAAAACAACTAGAGAGCACCATCCCACCAACGTTCGACCAACCTAACCAAAGTAAACACTTCCATGTTCCTATCTCATAAGAATGTGCCTAGGGACCCTCCGCAACTTTTTTTTGCGTAATTTCATGACAAAGGGTTTGAAAAATATTAAACAACATTCGACAGCTATTCAAAATTTCTCAATTCAACCCGCAATCAAGCTTTAATATTCGAATTCGCTTCACACGCAAAATATTGTTATTCGCACAGGTCTAATGATACGCTGAACATTTGTGAGCGAGTAAATGTCAAGCTGGAGATTTTGCTGACGATGTTCAACATAGCACAACTTGCGTTCAAATGGGTTTTAAACATCCATTCTTGTCTTCTTGCACACATTTCTGAATGCATATTATTTTCATATGCTGATTACCTTTTAACTCCCCTGGTTTAGGAAAATTTTCGCATCTCAAAAGGTACACAAAGTTGATTCAAGAAAATGCTGGTTCCAACATGAAGATGACAGATAAAGTGGGGGCTCAAGTAATGCTGTTCAGTACTTGAAATTTGGGCAGGAAGTCCGAAAAATCGGATGCCAGAGATTCTTCCCAAATTCACATGTTCTTATATATTGACGTCTACGAGGCAGATTTGAAACTCCGGACTCTAAGAGAGCACACCCTTGTCCACTGCATCAGTTGAGCTTCCACAGAAGTTGAAAAAGGGGGGGGGGGGGGGAATCGCATCTTCGCCTTTCATGTGTAAAGTGTTGTTGGCAACACTTTGGTTGCACTAAGTCGCATACTAATACAATTCGACCTCTGCATTGCCTCGTTTTAGATAAGGCTATGAAACACCACCCATCAAGTGGTTCATCATCCTAGTGAAAAGGAACACTTTCATGTTGATAACTCATGAGAACATGCTTAGGAGCCCTCTCCAACATTTTTTCCCAGTAATTTCACTTCGAACTATTCCAAAAATATTATGAAAATATCAGGAAAATATTCGAATCACACTCGCACTTTAATATTTGAATCCACTTCGCACTCAGAATTTTCTTATTCGTGCAGTTCTACATATTATACAAAAAAATAATTATAATGTTTGAAATTACTCCAGAAATTTAGTCAGAATTCATACAGAAATAAAAATAATTTCAAGTGACATGTCACCTCTTAACTTTGGGGCCTCCTAAGTTGTTCAGTATTCACCTTTATGTGAAAGTGATGTCGTCGACGAATAAACTTGAACAAGAACGAAGCATGCAAGAAGGAGGATACATCAACTGACTTGTGCTTGAGCGCTTCCAGCTCGCTCCAGAGCCGGTCACTGGTGTCGGTGGCGTCCGAGAGGCTCTGCTGCAGCGAACTCTCCTGAGCCTGGCTCTCGGCGGCCTGCTCTCGCCAGTGGTCACGCTCCGCACACGCCTCGCTCAACTGCCGCTCCAGGGCGGCCAGTACAGCACCCTGTTCAGTCGCTTCCGACTCCTTCTCCATCAACTGCATGACCCCCGCACACACACATTGTCAGGAGGATCGCAAACTGATGCGTTTCCACACAGCTGTCGATCGTCAGACACTTCTGTTGAATGGTGTATTAAATACATGATGCTCATAATCGCAACAGCGCTTAACAGTGCCACACATTGACCTATCTAATGTTGGCACCTGTTGGGCTTCAAGGCGAGAAGAGAGGGCTTGTCTACTATGCAAGTTTATGTCAAGAGATCCGAGTCTGCATTTTCTGGGTCAGAGCAGAAACAAATTGCACATGAACACTCTGTTTGCCAAAGCCACAACACTCAAATCTCGATATAACGAGCTTGGATATAACAAAATATTTCTTATAACGAAGTAAATGAAGAACAGTTTTGTAAAATATATAGTTTTAGGAATATATCTTTATAACAAATTTTCGGATATAACGAACTTATTTTTGTGTAAGATGCAACTTTGTTATAATGAGTAGAGGCCGGATTTACAAGCACAAAAAAATCGAGTTTTAGGTCCCAAAAATAAGCAGGCAAAAGTTTTAAGGCCCCCCGAAGTTTTCAATATAGGCCCAAAAAACTTTTACAAAAAAATGCAAATTTTCGAAGAAATTTGTGCATGACCTCTGCTTAGAATAGGAAAGCAAAATAAAATTTTTTTTAGTTTATGATGGTACAAAGGTGGCAGTGGTTTCGTAGAGCCATGGAATTTTTTTTACCGCACAGTTTGCAGAACATGGTCTTCCCTTTTATTGCCCAGCATGGTGAGTCAAACATTCACTGTCGAATAAACACGCTCTTGGATCTCTCTACTTTAGGCAGGGCTGAGAAGGGCAGCACAAGAGCAAGCAGCCAGACTACTAAAAGGGTCTTTTAGCCTCGTATAAGCTGGGTCTAATCGCAGAGGGTCAATTTCTCCTGGGTCTGTGAACACCTTAAGGGCGCCCTCACCAGGTTTTTCGAGTATGCAAGAGAAATGCATGCACTGGGCGCTCACAATCTCATTTGCCAAAATTTTCTACTCTTCGCGCACTGGAAAGAGGTGAAACGTCCGACTGAATGCCGCTTGCCCTTCATCACACGGGATCGTGCCACAACATAGTGGAGGCGACGTACAACAAGAAATAGTCCTGCGTACATCAAAGTAGTATGTGACACTGCGAGAATTACTCGAGGCGACATAAGTAATTTGTACAGTCTGCTGCTTGAACAGAAGTATGAAGGTTGATAGAAAGCTATAAGGAATATAAAAACATACAAGTGGAATCTGTGCGCATTATTTACTGTATTTACTCGAGTAATGAACGCACTTTTTTTTTTCGAAAAAGCCGAGCAAGTTGGAAGTGCATTTATTGTGCGGAGTAAATATTGTCCAAACTTTTTCGGGATGAGCAAAAGGTGCAATGCGAAAAAAATTAGGCCACCTAGCATTGCGCAATTGACACACGCATACACTGTTTGCAAACAGCTTGTTTGCAGCATTTCACACATCTTCCGTGGTTAATGGCACTATCTTCTGCAAGCTGTCCCCGCGCCGCCCGCACACGCCATAATAGAGTTTTGCGGCTCTCTTTTCCAGCAATCGCTCAACTGCAACAGTGGTATCTGCAGTGATGTCAAGGGGAGCCCAGAAGCGTACGATACGATGCACTTTGCCAACTTCGTGGCAACCTTGCACGACGACTGCGATATCGCCGTTGACATTGTATCAAGTAAGCAGCATTGCAGCACGCTACCACCGAAGGATCAAAACAAAAAGGTCGATAACAAGATGACCAGGTCGACAAGGTTGACCGAAGAGGGCAAGGAAGAAGTTGGCTTGCTTCGTCTACACAGGGCGAGTGGCCGTTTCAAGCTCACCTCCTCGCATCACGCTTTTGCAGCTCGCAATGAACCAACTTAAAATTCTTGTGGTACAAAGCTGGTACAATTCTTCTGGTATTGAGCACACAACTACTTCCCGTGTCTAACCAAAATCTCTCATGTGACATGGTCAATCGCCCGTTAAGGAGTGAACGACAAACAAAACAACAGCCGCTATCTGATTTTTTTTTCTTTTTTGATTTACACTCAACTTTCCCGTGATGACACTCCACGGTTTCGCATTTGTTCTCCCTTTTCCTATGGCTACACAGAAGTGCCACTTGTCCCATGCCTTGATAGTGCTGAAAGGTACATCTGAGATGGAGTATAGGCTGTACCCCATAAAGTGCCGAAAGCTCAATTTTGACCAGTCACATGAACACCGGTCTCCAACTGTACTTGAAAGTAATATTTTAGTTTAAATAGTGCTCTTATAGGCACCAATTGTGAATATAGGCACTTACAGGCACTTATTGAAACTTGGGCACAAACACCAAAAATGGGCATTTATAGGCACTATAAACACAATAAATGTCTCCTTAACCTCTAATTCATGCTCCTGTATGAAAGTGGCACGATAGGAACGCAAGGAACAAAATAGACGTTTGCCTAAAATGCGGTCTCTAATAACGAGGTTTGAACATAGCTGCCATTAGTTTAGACAAATAACTACATTGTAGGAAAGGTAGCATTACAATTAAGAAAAGGTTCTACTATAGTCTTCAAACACTGTTGAATTGGAAGAAAGCTCTCAGAAAAGGACTAAGAAGAGAAAAGACAGACCCTGCGACTTCATCTTCGGTTGTTAGCACCGTGCTTGTCTACTTTCGTTCAAGTTATCTGCCATATTTGATTTGTAGGGTTTAACGTCCCAAAACCACCATGAGAGACTCCTTAGTAGAGGGCTCCGGAAATTTCGACCACCTGGGGTTCCTTCATCAGAAATGCAGCAGCCACAATTTGATCCCGCGACCTGCGGGTCAGCAGCCGAGTACCTTAGCCACTAGACCACCGTGGCGGGGCTATCTGCCATCTTTAAGGCGTCCGAAGCATAGGGCAGCAAATGGGACATGGCTTTGGTTAGGCTCTCTGCAAGTCACGACTCTCTATTCGTCAAGTCATTAGTATGACAGACAATCCAGCCAATCCATCAACAGATGCTAGAAAGAAAGGAGGCATTCCTCCTTCCACAATTTGGATTACCCTTTCACAGAAGTAAACAATAAAAGTATCATCATAATCATCATCATCATCAGCCTGTCTACGTCCACTGCAGGACAAAGGCCTCTCCCATGTTCCGCCAGTTAACCCGGTCCTGTGCTTGCTGTTGCCAATTTATACCCGCAAACTTCTTAATCTCATCTGCCCACCTAACCTTCTGTCTCCCCCTACCCCGCTTCCCTTCTCTGGGAATCCAGTTGGTGACCCTTAATGACCAGCGGTTATCCTGTCTACGTGCTACATGCCCGGCCCATGTCCATTTCCTCTTCTTTATTGCAGCTATGATATCCTTAACTCCCGTTTGTCCCCTAATCCACTCTGCTCTCTTCTTGTCTCTTAAGGTTACACCTACCATTTTTCTTTCCATTGCTCGCTGTGTCGTCCTCAATTTAAGTTGAACCCTCTTTGTGAGTCTCCAGGTTTCTGCTCCGTAGCTAAGTACCGGCAAGATACAGCTGTTATATACCTTCCTCTTGAGGGACAGTGGCAATCTACTTGTCATAATTTGAGAGTGCCTGCCGAATGTGCTCCACCCCATTCTTATTCTTCTAGTTACTTCAATCTCGTGGTTAGGCTCTGCGGTTATTACCTGCCCTAAGTAGACATAGTCTTTTACAACTTCAAGTGCACTATTACCTATCGCAAAGCGCTGCTCCCTTCCGAGGTTGTTGTACATTACTTTCGTTTTCTGCAGATTAATTTTAAGACCCACCTTTCTGCTCTCCTTGTCTAACTCCGTAATCATGAGTTGCAATTCGTCCCCTGAGTTACTCAGCAATGCAATGTCATCGGCGAAGCGCAGGTTACTGAGGTACTCTCCATTAACTCTTATCCCTAACTGTTCCCATTCTAGGCTTCTGAAAACGTCCTGTAAGCACGCAGTGAATAGCATTGGGGAGATTGTGTCCCCCTGCCTTACACCCTTCTTTATTGGTATTCTGTTGCTTTTTTTATGAAGCACTATGGTAGCAGTTGAACCCCTGTAGATTTCTTCCAGAATGTTTATATATATTTCATCTACGCCCTGATTCCGCAGTGTCTGCATGACGGCTGATATTTCTACTGAATCAAACGCCTTCTCGTAATCTATGAAGGCTATGTATAGTGGTTGGTTATACTCTGAGCATTTCTCTTTTACCTGATTGATAGTATGAATGTGGTCAATTGTTGAGTAGCCTGTTCTAAATCCTGCTTGTTCCTTTGGTTGATTGAATTCTAATGTTTTCTTTACTCTGCTAGCAATTACCTTTGGAAATAGCTTGTATACTACAGAGAGCAAGCTGATCGGCCTGTAATTCTTCAAGTCCTTGTCATCTCCTTTCTTATGTATTAAGATGATGTTAGCGTTCTTCCAAGACTCTGGTACTTTTCCCGTCAGGAGACACCTCGTAAATAGAGTGGCTAGTTTTTCTAACACAATCTGTCTTCCATCTTTCAGCAGATCTGATGTTACTTGATCCTCACCAGCAGCTTTGCCTCTGTGCATGCTCTCCAAAGCTTTTCTGACTTCTTCTATCATTACCGGTGGGGTGTCGTCTGGGTTACTGCTAGTTCTTATAGCATTAAGGTCGTGGTTGTCTCGGCTACTGTACAGATCTCTGTAAAACTCCTCCGCTATTTTAACTATCCTATCCATATTGGTAGTTAATTTGCCTTCTTTGTCCCTTAGTGCATACATCCGCCTTTTGCCTATCCCAAGTTTCCTCTTCACTGCTTTGACGCTTCCTCCGTTTTTCAGAGCGTGCTCAATTCTCTCCATGTTATACCTTCTTACATCGCATACTTTACGTCTATTAATCAGCTTCGAAAGCTCTGCCAGTTCTATTTTGTCTGTTGTACTTGACACTTTCATGATTTGACGCTTCTTAATTAGGTTCTTCGTTTCCTGGGAAAGCTTGCCGGTGTCCTGTCTAGCTACCCTGCCTCCAACTTCCACTGCACACTCCGTGATGATACTCGTCAGATTATCATTCATTGTATCTACGCTAAGGTTGGTTTCCTCGCTAAGAGCAGAGTACCTGTTCTGCAGTGACACTCTGAATTCCTGTACTTTCCCTCTCAGTGCTAGCTCATTGATTTGCTTCTTGCGTATCAGTTTCTGTCGTTCCTTCTTCAAGTCTAGGCGGCTTCGAGCCCGTACCATTCTATGGTCACTGCATCTTACCTTGCCAACCACTTCCACATCCTGCACGACTCCTGGGTGTGTAGTCATTATAAAGTCTATTTCGTTCTTATTTACACCATTAGGGCTCCTCCATGTCCACTTGCGGTTTTCTCGTTTTCGGTAGAAAGTATTCAAAATACGCAGATTATTGCGTTCTGCGAATTCTACTAGTAGCTCTCCTCTGGCGTTTCTAGTGCCGATGCCATAATCTCCTACTGCCTGGTCTCCAGCCTGCTTCTTCCCTACCTTTGCATTAAAGTCGCCCATTACTATAGTATACTGTGTTTTCACCTTACTCATTGCCGATTCCACGTCTTCATAGAAGCTTTCAACTGAAGCGTCATCATGGCTGGATGTAGGCGCGTAAGCCTGTACTACCTTCATTTTGTATCTTTTATTCAGTTTAATTACAATGCCTACCACCCTTTCATTAATGCTATAGTAATCCTCTATGTTGCCAGCTATGTTTTTGTGAATTAAGAACCCTACTCCCAGTTCTCTTCTGTCTGCCAAGCCCCGATAGCAAACGACGTGCCCATTCTGTAGCACAGTATAGGCCTCATCTGTCCTCCTAACCTCACTCATCCCTATTATATCCCATTTAATGCCTTCTAGCTCCTCGAATAATACAGCTAGACTTCCCTCACTAGATAACGTTCTAACGTTAAACGTTGCTAAGTTCAAGTTCTAATGGTGGCCTGTCCGTATCCAGAGATTCCTAGCACCCTCTGCTGCTTTGCAGATCTGACCGCCGCCGTGGTCAGTTGCTCCGCAGCTGGTGGGGACTGAGGGCCGTGAGTTAATTGACGAATGCCTACGGGAGGGGGTGGCCAGATACTGCACCAGGGTGGCCAATCCTTCTCTGGTGAGATTATCGGTGCGTACCGGCTTTAAGCCGGTACGATCAGACAGTAGTGGGAATGCTCCATGCATGTCTTCCTTATTGTTGTTCAGCAGCGTTGGCGGCCACCCACCACGGAGCCCAACGAGGGGACGCTACAAGGTTACAAATGCTGAAACCTGCAGACGCCAGCCGTACAACGCCACTATAACCCAATGCGCCTAGACCAAGGTAGGCTATTCGCACAGGGTTAACCCTAGCCGCCAGGAAGTTTGGAAGTAAACGGAAGAGAGTAGAAGACAGGACAGATAAATAGTAAGAGGTAAAGACGAAGATGTAGGGAGAGAGAGATAGGAAAAGGCGACTGCCGATTCCCCTGGGTGGGTCAGCTCAGGGGTGCCGTCTACGTGAAGCCGGGGCCAAAGGGGTGTGTTGCCTCTGCCGGGGGGCCTTAACGGTCCAATCACCCAGCGTCGGCTCAACCCCCAGGATCCTCTTTTCCTCGGACACGGCAAAGCCACGCACGGCTAGGCGTGGGAGGGAGTCGAAACTCCCCCGTTAGCTCGGGTTCGTGGTGTCGCTACACACCAAACGCCTACTTGCGCAGGCGCCCCTGCGGATATAATAAAAGTATATAGTTATCCAATGGAAATGGACACTTCCTAGTCACAGCTAATTTATAGGCAAACACCAACTATATAGGCAACACAAGCCGAAAGTTCCTTATCCTCAAAGGCAGATGCACACAATGCCTGCATGAATGGGCCTGCCATCCGGACTGACATCACGAGCCACACGGCTGGTGATCCCGCTTTCAGAGGAGACATTTCCAAGTGCAGGAGCAGGACTATTTCTTCAGTCACGAAGACAATCGGCTGCTGCCGTGCTTTGGTCTTCTGGGCGGGGCCTCTCCAGACTCCTTAATCAGACTGCAGCCCCGCTTGTTTGACCTGATCTCAGCACAAGTGCCTTTGTCAACTGACTGACTGTGACGAGAGGTGGGCCACTATACACCATAATCCTTCATGGAACTGACAGGCCTCTACAAACCAGTCAGTAAAGATAATTCTTGTAATATATGAGTTTACACTAGCTACACCTCTTGTTACACCATTACATATCTAATCTAATTCTTTTTGCCAAACTTTTTGGAGCTGACATCAGTGAAGCTATAAGCCACGCTTGCATTCTGCCGTAGACAGAGAGAGAAAGACAGACAGACACACGCACATACGTGCACACACACGCACACGTGCGTGCACACACACACACAGCAGTGAACTGCATGTCTCAGAAGCACATTTTCATCCACTTTACTTTCTTCACAGTTGCATCATAGTTACTAACAGGAACCCCTATACTTTCTTTGGCTGTTAGCTCTAATTAATGATTTGCCAGAAAAAGTTGTTCATCAGTACTAGACCAACCTTGTGAAAAGCATAATTTTCCACCACTGCACAAACCTCTTGACACTTGCAACTGTAAGAAACTCGCAAACTCACCGTCTTTTGAGCGACAGCCAGGGCAACTTGGTTTGCTTCCAGCTTCTGCGTTTGCTCAGACAGGCGAGTTCGAAGTTTGCGCAGCTGTTCTTCTTGGTTCTGTAAAAGTCAAAGTACTCCATCACATGACTACTCAAGCAGCAATGTACAGGAGGAATGGAAATAAATGCAAACAGATAAGCAACTACAACCTCCACTATTAATCACTTTTTTTAAAGCGGTTGTAGCCTGAATGGTAATAAAAAGCTAATACACTCAAAGCTGAATATAATAAGCACAGATATAACAAAATATTGGTTACAATGAGGTTAATGAAAAATAGCCTTGCAATAGATACAGTGTCAGGAATAACCTTTATAATAAATTTTTGGATATAACAAACACATTTTCTGGAAAAATGAAACTTTATTATAATAAGGTTTCAGCGACTTCCATGATATCAGCAAGAACCATTCTAGCATCTTTTGACTGCCACTAAGGTCAGAGCACAATGAAAACACAACACCAAGCTGTTCGCGTTTCTTTCTGTCCACCCTACACACCCAGTTTGCACACACAAATCTGCACAACGCAGACCTATGGACCACCAGAAACAGAGCAGATAACCAGTGAACCTTTGGAACAAGGTTGAATATAGCCAGTGTAAGACCATCAAGTATAAAGAGTTATTGGAACAGCAGACAATGTCAAACAGGGAATGGCCCATCTTGTCTACTGATTGTGTTCTCAGAAGCAAAGCAAATCAGTGGGCAATACGTAATCATATTAAGCCCTGCTCAACTTCATAATGTTGCAATAAAGTCATGCGCAGATGTCTCGTTCCACTGGACCTCTAAAATTACAGATTCCTGCTCCTGCAACAATGTCATGCCATAATCTTGAATGACTCAAATTGGATGCACTGCAGTTTCATCGGTTGTCGTCATGGAAAGTGTAGTGTGAAGCGCAACTTGCATGTGATAAAGGTAAGTTTTGCTTCGAGTCGAATTCAGAGTTTTAAGTGAGATTCACACGAGAGAGATATACACGGGGGATAAAGGCAGAGCCTAGTGACATCAACAGGCGATGTTAAGTCCCCCCAAATGTCCCACACTCACCTGGATGAGGCGAACGGTGGGGGAGATCAATGTGGCCGAAGCCTCCACCATAAAAAGAAGCTGAAAAATTATTTTACACCCAGCAATAAATATCGGCAAGCTTTCGTATTGGGGGAGGGGGGTTGAAAGATGCATTGTGTATTGACTGGAGAAGGAGGAAAGCGCTGGTGTATCTTGGATGAGGAAAGTACTATTGTGGTTTGAGGTAAGTTCTCGTTTTGCTCCCCCCTGCCGCTTTGCTCTGCGGCATTGCCCTTGGTATGACTCGCCACCACAAGCTTTTCTTTTCCGCAAAGACGAACTCCACCAAAGCAACATTCCGGGCAGCGTAATTGACAACAGCTTTTCTTTTTTCGACTACTAAATAGCTCACGGCCGCCCTGACTCATCAAACACTACTATTGATTCGGTAGATAGTAATTTCAATAAAGTATCTTTCAATGAAGGTTGACTTTCTGTGAACGAAGAAATTTCTTTCATGAGGACAACCGAGAACGGAAGGAATCTAGCCTATTAATAGTTGACAATTTTATCTGTACGAACATTTCATTATAGTTACGAAATACAAGTTAATAGAAGACGACTTTCTTCACTACGCAAACTCAGCCTAAGATTCTGCTGCATCAGTGCAGCCGATAAAGTAAAATGCGAAGTTTGTCATGTTTCTGAAAATAAAAAGCAGCTCTGGGATTCTACGACTGCCTAAAGTTTAAGCGTCTAATCTTGAATAAAGAGGCCTGTCAAAAAATTTTCTTTATGGAGTAAGACATCTCCATCAGGCTGAACAAGCAGAGCAGTAGCAGCGGCAGTAACAACAACAAAAGTGGGCGATGTCACAATGCTTATTAGAATAACCCCTTTAAAACAAGACTAAATGTCACTCCATAGACACGGTATCGCTCGATCATCTGCTTGCCTATTTTTTCCCACACACAATTCTTTAGGTTAGTATTACTATAGTCATCGGAGGGGGTGTCTCACAAACGAAAATATTCTTGCACGAGAGAAAATGAAAAAAGTTGCTTCATCGTTCATTTTTGACATCACGATGCACACAAGTTCGGAGCGTAATTTTGTAGTAATTTGAAACGGCCCCCACCGCCGCATTCTGCAAGAGAGAAGGCTACAATGTGGCCAGAGACCCACTCAAAATTCCACGACATCTTCTGCAGCACGGGGATCATTTGACCGGTCAGAGAAACAATACCCGCCTCCCCCGAGGAGCCGCGAGGAGGTTGCGTCGACACACTAACCCGTGACGTCGTTGTCACGGGATGCGCCATTCTCGCCTCTCCTCAGGGGAGTTCTCCCTCGTGTGAATACCGCTTTAAAAGTGAGCCGAGTTATGATTAGAGCCCACAAAACATGAACTGCCATCAAGCTTACCACCCCTATGGTCTGTATTATGTGAATTGAGCTGCAATACGTGGGGGCTCACTGCTTCACCTGCACTTCCTCGCGAAGCGTGTCCAGCTCACGTTCATGCTGGGAGAGGGTACGACCTCCGCGATCTGCCTGTGCCTTGGCCTGCACCAGCTGGTCCGACAGCACCTGCCGCTCCGTCTCCAGGGTGAAAAGCCGCTGCTCCAGCATGGACAAGTTGCCTGCACCAACCAGTGTCATCAGTCAGTTGATTCTACAAATGTAACTGTTAGAGGAAACTTCAGCACAATGTGCGAGGAAGCAGCAAACACAACAAATCAGCCAACACCACAACAATGGGGAAAAACTGGTATGTGCTCTAGGGAAGCAGGACTATCTCCTCATGTCTTCTCTTTGTAGCTAAACACAAGCTAAGTGATGAAAACATGCGTTGTGCCTAAGTACTAGGCCTGTGCGAATAGTGAATTTCAGGTTCTAAGTGAATTCGAAGCAAATAGCGATTTTGTTCAAATAATTTTGAATCGAATTGGAATAGAATGTATGACGTATAAAAAAAAATTGGTGTATTTATCACTACCTAACTAACCTGCACAATATATTGTTTTTAATTGAAATAAGGCCTCTATGCAAGTGCTTTTTTTTTTCATTCAAAGGAAATCGAAACAACATGAGAAGTAGGAGGATTTGACTTTCAGTAGGATGCAAGTGATAACCTGTAAAAACTTTATTCATTACAGTTAGAGTGTATAAGTCTGCAAAACAAACTTTTAAGCTTAAAAAATGATCAATAAATTTGAGGATCATATGTTCATTTGAAGGGTTTTTCAACAGCTTTTGAAGTAGCCATAGAATAGATTCACTAAAGAAGCTTATTGCCTCACGAATTAACTACCGCAAAAACTTTTATAATCTGTCCAGCCTGAGCAAAGTTTTGCGATTTGCCACATGCTGCGATTGCATTCTCCCTTCTTGTCCCGACAAAAGTGCTTGAAGCAAAGCCTGGACAGATGACACGGGGAAAGAAAATATGTCACGAGCGCGTCGTGACCTTGAGGATTCTTATTCTTTCCTTTTTCTTTCAAAGCGCGACTTTTCATTGCAATCGCGCATGTACTTTTGGACAAGTCGCGGCCACCCGCGGCGGCCATAGTAACGACCGAGCGCCCCATTCTCAAATCAGCCAATGGCTGGTAGAATGGCTGTGACGAGTGATTTTTGACATTATGGCATCATTTGCCTAGGAAAGACAGCAATTTTTATCTGACTGAGAATTTATCATGAATCCTAGGTCGCATGCTCCGCTATAATATTTAGCTCATGTGTTCTCGGTAGCCTTGACTACCGATCAGCAGCGTTTGCAGATCATGCGCAAAAAGTGTTGCAGGGCCCCTTTAAATTTGAAGCAAGGCTTTGCAGCACAGCAAATTTCCCCTGAATAGGTGCTTTCACGGCTTAGCCCCGCTATACTGCCGTGAAACCACCCTTACAAGCGGTTACATGGAGAATAATACAGACCTATTATACATTTCTATCAAATACTTCGAAATATTCGATAATTTAAATTTGAATACTAAACTACTAGTTCGAACATTCGCAGAAGCCTACTAAAAATACCTTACTGCAAATATTTCCTGCATCCCATTCTTCGAGATTAATAGGTTAGAGAAAACGTTCTCTACGCGAATGAAGCACAGTGGATGGCTGCACTACAAGGCTCGAACCCTCAAGGTCGACTGAGGGCCATTCAGCAAGCTCGCGAATAGACAGGTTCTCCAGGCCTTCTCGAGGACAGCCCAAGCACTAATTTGGCAACTTTCAATAAAAGCTGTTACCACCACCTTTCTTGAAAAGTATTTCTTTGCCGTATCAACACTGTGACATTTCTGTTCTTGATGTATGCAAGCGCCGTGGCATCGTGAAAAAAGCGGTTCTCATTCCTCAATTATACGACTTGTTAGAGCAGTGAGCTGTGCTGATGGCATATGGCTAACTGCGTTTACTGTACTAAATGTGCAATAAATATTCTTTTTGTTACTTTTTCATAGTGGGTACTATGTCCTTTATCTCTTTTGCACTATAACCCAAGCAGCGACTTGCTATTTGCATGCAGCAGTACAGCTACATAGGTACATCAAACATAGCTTCCTCACCTGCAAGCGACGATGCTTTTCGATGAGACTGAAAGAAAAAAAGAAAGTTATGAACAGCTGTGCAGCATCGCAGTACCCAAACTTTAACTACAAAAAGCTATGCGGGCCACAAATGAAGGCTGGTGTTGTTATTTGGTAACAGCACTTATTTATGTATGCCATTTTAATGCAGTCAATGCCAATGTTGCTAAACTACTATTTACCGAAAGCAGCTGTGCTTATTGCGAGGATGGAAAAAAATAATTTATTTGTTGCAATGATAAGCTGAAATAAATTGGTAGCTGTGAGACGTCCATACTAATTATTAGGTTAATTACTCTGCACACAGAATCAACAGACAATAGAGCTACTACTATTGAATAGTAATAAAACACAAATAAGGAATGTTAAAAAGTGTGTGGCATGGAGCCTTCCTTTGCTATTCCTTTTCTCTGCGTACAAAACTTTGATACCTGAATTGTTATCATTTAACTACACAGGGGCACAAAAAGATGGGGATACTGCAGTTACGTAGTTATAGAAACACCGTGTAGTTATGCTGCATAATCACACACATCGTTGTTCCACATTGTACGTAGCCACAGGATCAACATACATACTGGTCGATTCACAAATGTTTAAGTATAATAGCTTATGCACAGAGAAACATAACCAAAAACTTTTAACAAGTCAGGCATGCTCCTAACAACGCTTCTAGTGCAAGTTGATTTAATTTTGCAGACGTAATTGTTTTGGGGTGATGATATGACAGATTGATAATAACTGATGAGGTTTATTTATAAGAGATGCTAGGTGCAGAGAGAAATGCGCAGTCTTGCAGAACCTGTTATTTCTCACCGTCTGTCATCTTTGCACCCAAGAAGTCATGTTCAGTTACCTTCTCTCGATGGTTCACACTTCAATTAGCTTTTTCTGCATGCAAGCTAATTATCTTCTTTCTTGCCCACTGAATATAGGCGAGCTAGGCTAGCGAACACTGCCAAAGAAAGCAGCTGTTACCCAAAAAAAACACAAGTCAATTGTCAAAATGTCTTCAGCAACATTTCTCACTTGAGGACTTGTTATTGCTTCAAACTTCTAATTTTCCCTGAGCTTTTGTTGTGTTTGTGCTTCTCCTGAGTAAGGCTGTATTCCGAAAAATGCAACAGCTTGAAATACGAGCGCTACACATAGACAGGGACAGGAATGACACAGACAAGCGCTTACTACCAACTGAAAATTTAATCAGAAAGTTGAGAAATATATATTGACAGACAAAACGTTTCGTAAGCACATACCACAGTGTAAACCAAACATAACAAAACCGATAAACTATATATGTATGTCAGCCCCACCTCATACCAACGGCAATTTCGCCTTACAGCAATTCCTCAGCGTCTATGGAATCTGCCACTGTCCAAAAATGCGAGCTACTTGTTGGACAGAGCTATTGATGGTTAGCTCACGCAAGGCAAGTTACCACGCGCTATGTTTGCAGCTTTAATGATAACGCTTGTGTCCTCATCTTTACGTTTATTAACCACGACTATACTGTCAAACAACTTCACAGCCACATCTACTGACATGTTGGGCCAGAAAAACATTGTTGCCGCTGCAAACATTGCACGCATGCACTTGTCCATGTCTTTCCTGTCCCGGTCTATGTATCGTAATTCAAACCATTATGAATAAAACTTGCCTAATCAACCATTTTGACAATACAGCAGTTCAATGCAAGTAGCTCTAAAAAAAGTTACAATGCTCACCAGCCAAGCAGTGTGAAGGGCGATTACCATGGTGGCAGCTAGCAGGCCACAGCAGGCCAGTAGAAGTGGCACCGGGGACGACAACAGAGGCCAGTCCAGTGCTGCTCGCAAAGGCTCGGGCAACTGAAAAACGGGACGTTAACGAGGCACAAAATATTAGCAAACTTGTGCACACAGACTGCACATAATGCACGTTGAACAGTTCTGTTTCTTGATCTAGTTGAAATTGCATAACGGCAGTTAATTAAACGGGGTTTTTCATGTCGAAACCCCTGTATGATAATGACACGCCCTATAGTGACAAACACCGGTTAAGTCTTCAATATTTCGTGTCCTTACTACGGACTTAAATCTAAGTAAACATGTGTGGCATTTCGTCACAGTCAAGAAACATTCCCCACAAATCTCACCTCCGTCAACCAACATCGTCAAGCTCACCTCATGAGCTACACCTACCCTGACAAGTACGTACTATTTTAGGGGCTCACAATTAACATATCTTGCTAACTGCATTAGTGATAGCCTTATTTCACTTGACATGTTCAGAACTGCTTAGACTGGTACATTATTATGTCACACATGTTGCTATGTCTACTAAGGCATCTTATTAATGAATGGTTTCTGTATTTGTAATATAAAATATTTAAAGCTTTTAAATTATCACACTACTAACCACCCTTCAGTTACATTTCAAAGGACTCACCAGAGCTAGCATCTGCCAGAAGTACTCCTCGACCACTCCCCAGTCTGTGGTGCCACCGCTCGATTGCTCTTGGCTCGGCTCCGTCTCGGCTTGCTCTGGTGAAGCGGCCAGGCCATCTGCTGGCAGCAAGGAGGGAGACATGAGCGCTTCAGCAATGGGTTCTCTATGTGCGACTTCTCCTTGCGAAGTCGCAGAAGTCGCAACGGATTCCAAATCCACTTGACTGCTAGGTTCTGTAGGTGGTGCTACTGAAGACATAGGGGTAGCCGCACTTTCTGCAGAAGACTTCTCGAGCTGTGGAGCATCAGGCAGTGGATGCGATGGAGTTTCGTCAGACAGTGGAGCCAATGGTGTAGTAACGAAGAGATCTGAGGTAGCAATGTAGGCACGATTCTCTTCCAGTGAAGGTGTAGCCAAGATAGATTCCAAAGGCGCGACAAAAGAGCTTTCTGCTGTGCCTTCGTATGAAAACGGCAACGCTGTTGTTCCAAGGCTATCATCTGCAGACGATGGCTCTAACTGCGAGACAAGGGACTCTGTAAGCGGGGCACTTTGCATATGGTTCTCCTGCAATGACACGGGCAATTCAGACACGGCAGGTTCGACAGCAGAGCTTGAACTCAGACTAGCCTCTACAGGCTGTAGTGCTGGAACAGGTGAAATGGGGGCTTCGTCTGACCCAGATGACAATATAGCCACGGAACTGTCCACAATGGCAGACTTCTTCGTCGAGCTCGGTTCGATTGGGGGCACAGTTGCATCTGTCAAACTAAGTCCTTCAGTAGAGCTTTCAATGGGCTCTGTTTCCAGAGACGAAGGCAATTCAAAAGTAGAGGTATACAACTTCTCAGACAGCAGTAGTGATGAAATACTCACCTCTTCGTATGTAGATGGCTTTGAATGCAGCTGGTCTGAGAGTGGATCAACTGAACTCGAAGTCAGGGAAAGTTCATGAATGGAATTTGTACCAAGCCCTGTCTCCACGGGCAGTGAAGATGCAGTTGACAATGAAGAAGGCTGCTTGAGCGACTGTGACGAATAAACGTCCTGTGAAGATGTTGGCAGGGCGGGAAGCTGAGACTCTGTGGAAGGCTCATTCACGTCAGTAATTACTGAAGGTTTATCCACTAAACTGCCACTCGAATCTGTTTCCGAAGACAGCGAATTTCCAGCCTCGCTGGTTGATGCTGATGACTGCAGAGGAAGCGCTGTTGAGGACGGAAATTCACCTTCGCTGGTCGATGCTTTTGAGTGCAGAGAAAGAACTGTTGAAGACAGAAGTTGATCGGTGGTAGGCGAGTCGGGTTGCTGAACCGGCAGTAATGGTGTAGACAGGCTGGAAAATGCGACCTTATCTGAAGAACCTGCACCGAGGTCTGTTCCAGATGGTTCCATGGACGAAGCTGCTTCTGTAGTTTCCACATCATCTTTCAAGTGGTCCTCGTTTGAAGGTGTCTCATCCTCCTCGTCAACTTCCCCGGGAATAGGCTTTTCTTCCTCAGCATCTTGCTTATCTTCGTCTTCCACCTCAACCGACACCTCGACATCATCTTTTGCCGTCTCCAAAGAGGCGCCCAACGGCTGCTCACTAGAGGCTGCCTTGCCTTTTCCAACATCTACATTGTCAATTTCTGTATGGTTCAAACCAGGAATTTCCGTGCTGCTCACTGTCATGGTCTCCTCTGAAGATTTACTACCATACACTTCAGATGACAAATCAAGCTTTATATCAGTCGTAAACGAGGGTGACCAGCTGTCGAGAGAAGATGTTGGTGAATCACCCAGACTGCTCTCCAGCTGAGTCACGGCATCGACCTCCTCAATCAGCTCGCTGGCTTCTTCGTCGTCGCATATAGAACCGCTCATAACAGTGCCATATATCCGGCACCTTTTCATGACTGGTGGACTCGGCGTCGCCTCTGTGGGCACGGGCTCTGTGAGTTGTGCTGTGGCTGCAAGCAAAAGCGTTCTCAGCAACACTGTAAACACTGCAAGAGTTGAAGCTAGGGCAAGTTAGTCAAGTTTTAAATTTCGCGCTGTAATCTTAGAGTACAGCATAATAAGTTCCACAATGTATTTTTCGCACTTTTGCGCCATTTGCTCGATGAAATTTTTTGAAACTTTGTATGCTAAGTCTATGGCACTCACCGATGACAATGCACTTCAATTTCATCGATTAGAAGGTACGTAGGACGCAGTAGACGCCTTCAAAATTTATGACATCAGAGTGTCTGGTGCAAAAATCTCAAGGTGGCATCTCCCCCTGCAGTTCTTTTTTTTTTCACATGTCCTCTCGCTTACTAAGTGCCGTGTCATGGTAAGAGCGATGTTTTCGGGATTGCAAAATTGTACTTTACTAATATGCAAAAAAGTGTTTTGCTCTTTAGTGTCCCTTTAAGAAGGTATCAGCAGCACATATCAAACGGGAAAGAAGTGTTGACAAAGGAAAAGCTAAGAGCATAACTGGCATATCAGTAGCAGAAATCAAACGAGTGTTCAGCAAGGTAATCAACTTCTCTATCAGATAGCACATTGTGCCCCTGCTTGTCCCATCCCATTTTCCAAACTTCTATGTGCATGTCGCATAAGTTGGCTCTTCCAAAGTAAGTGACCTAGATAAACAATTTTATGTTTTTTCTAGGGCCTAGTTGCCCCCCACCCCCAAAAAACCACGCATTCTTCTTTTTTTCACCGAACCTCCCAACTTTACCTCTGCGTTTTGCAAATTTATCATTAACACTTTGTCCATTTAGTTTTTCAATTATAATTTAGTATTTCATAACCACAATCGTTGGTGAAAAGAACCCGTCATCTGAAAACGATAAGCTGGTGTGATGACGTCGGTTAATTTTTATTCTCTCTTCTTCCTAATCTAGTCTTCTTAATACTTACTTGTCTGCGTGGTTAGAAGTATTAAGAAGACTCATATAGGAATTGAAGTGGCACCCGCAACAGCACCAGCAATCGTCGTCATTTCATCATTCCTATTACATATAATTCTCATTCGCAACTACATATGCCTGAATAACAAATATGTGTGTCAAAAACAAATACATGCCTGATAGACTAGAATTATGAAAGTGCTATTGTCACAATAAAAACAGTTGGAGTTACCTTGTGTTGCTTCCTCTGGAACAGACTTTGACGGTTGCATGGACTCAATCTGGAAATTTGAAGAAACCACTGTTACTAAATATCAAACATTACCAAGCCGTGCAGTCTCCTTACCTCAACTTCCACCAGCTGATCTTTAGTAAAAAACATTCTTTCAATCTTGATGACATTCTCAGGGGCATAGCCACGTTTCTCGCCGACCTGAAAACATCAGACCTAGAGTGAGATGCCGACTCTGGTATGTTGGGGAAGGAAACAGCCCAATTCATCTATCATACCACTTGCTGAACTCAGTTCCGAAACCCAGAGATGCCTAGGAACAAATCTGCAGAGGCTAGCAAACTGAAGTGCCATCACGCAGCGAAGACATAAAACACTGCATCACTACAGTCTTTGCAGTCACTGCGCGAGTCATCGTGGAAAAAACTAGGTGAAGTGCCATTCAAGAAGAATGCAAGAAGCCTGCGTTCATAATATCATCTGCAAGAAGCCAACTGCAAACGTTATCCCACTAATCACTTATTAAAGCATGCAATCTGCTGCGATGCAAAACACTAGAAAATGTTTTCAATCAGTTTTTCTCCTACAGGTGGCACCACAATCAGCAGAGTTCCCAGGATAACGACCAATGGTGTGTTTGTATTCTGATACACTGCTTGTGAAGAGTTTTGATCAAACAACTTTTTGCAAATGTAATGAGGAATAAGATTGACAATGATAGCAATAGAGGCCCAACACATGACAAGCACAATGGCGAATAAAAGTCGGGAAACCAATTTTCTAACATTCAAATAAACTCTGTACGTATAGCCGAAAAATTATAGGTCCATCCTCTTTGCCAGTACTCAGCGAATTTGTCCAGGCGGTGCAGCACTTTGCCATTAATTCCAAAAAGTCTACAAGAAATTGATGCCAAGTTGCCTCGACTTTCTGCATCACAGAGATCGTCATGTGTCAACACCACGCAGTACGACGAAGCTGACTAAGTCACAAGCGATTTCACAAGTTCCATTTCAGCAGACGATGCAGCGAGGAATAGTACTGTGATACTGACAGAATTACTGCGGCCCCTTGAAAACACTGGCAGTCATGATGGCGAGAAAAGTCGACATTTGTACTCGATAGTACAGGGTGCCTACACTCGAGGACAACTTTTCTTGGCAATGAAGGGAAAGCTACGAAGAAAAACTGGGCATGCGCCACTACTAAAGAATATAATCGCAAAATTGTGTCCATGTTTCCCCCGAGATAATCATAAAGAACATTACCTTATTTTCTACAGGGTGTTGTTTATAAGGAGATGCAGCGCACACAAAGGACATATTTATAATTCTTTTACTTGATGCAGTGTCATTTCCCTTTTTGCACATGTGAAAATGTTGCACATTTTACGCACGCCTCACTGTCAAAATGGTATCTTCATCTTTGGGTAAGCGCTCATGACCATCTAGCTGTTTCGACTCGCCCAAAGAGTTTGTGAAGAATTGCACTCGCAAATGGCTGTCTAAGAAGATGTAGGTAAATTGTATACAGTGTTATTATTCAAACACTGCCATCATTCAAAGTGCGAGTCGAGCTACTTCGCAAGTGAGTACATGCAGAACAGCTCTACCCCCGTAGCTTTCCCTTCATTGCCAAGAAAATTTGGTAAAGGTGCCTCGAAATTAATGTAGTTTCCCGCTTCACACTCCTAAACTACATGGATCCTTTCACTTATATATCTAGTTTCATCCATGCCCTTAATTTCTACAAGTGAAACCCAACTTACAAATTGCAAAAGTAGAAAGATGGGCGAGTTGGAACCGATGTATCTTTGAAAACTTTTCAGCGCAAATGACAGCACTTGTTTGTGTGTTCTTCTTTGTGCTTCACCTCGTTCGCACTGAAAAGTTCTCAAGAACCCACTCAAGTTCTCAGGGTTTTATCGAAAATTTCAATCTGGGGGTAGTTATCAAAATATAGTGGGGGGGGGGAGAGGAATGAGTGCCCGTCTGTACGAGAACTTAAGAAGGGGGAAGGTAGGTTGGCCTGGGATAGTATTGGGGGAAGTGGTGGACATTGTGCTAAAGGAAGGTGCCCTAAATACAACATTCCCAGTGTCCGTCCCCGCAAGGAATCTACATACAGCGATGTATTCGAATCCCCTTTTTGCATGTCGTTCCCACCCCTCCATCTACCTATTTCCGCGATATGCTGCTAACTGCCGCTGCACTAAGTATGTCCAGAACACGCATCAATGAGTTTGGGCGATGTGGATATGGCAATCGGCATGCTCAAAAAGTTTGTGGTTTCGGCAGAGGTGCAAAAAACAATTTTATTAAGGGCTTCTTTAGGCCATAAACTCGTGAATAAACTTTTTTCAGGTTGAGCTGCATGCATTGTGTTTTATCGTTCAGCAGTAATTTAGTTTTTCTATTTAATCACATGTTCCGCAAAAAAAGATATGGCAGATGTTCTCTCCTGTAACTGTGGATGAGGGCCAGCAGGTAGACAAGCATACAAGTTTTCATTTTTTCAGTCAGTGTGGTGTGTCATCCAACAGATTCATAACTTTTGTACAAACATTAATAGTGACTATTACAGGCGTGCCATTATAGTGCTAAGTGTTGCTGTCCATGAACACAATTTGAGACCAGCACCAACACTAAGCAGCCTCTGTCAATGTATTCATGACAGAGACACAGTGTACAGTATATAGATGGCTTGTACTGACATAAATGTCATGTTATTGTGGTAAAAGCATAGAAGAAAACTGGCTCTATAACATAACATGAACATTATCAGACATTTCATGCAGTACCTGTCGTTATTCTGGCACAGAAGCAAGCAATGTTTTGGATGAATCTTCATGACATTAAGGAAGGTTGGCCACAGCAATGTACATGCTACGTTAACATCAGTGTACCTGATAACTCCTACTTCAAGAATCTGTGTTCATATCATGTGCAAGCTCTCAATATATTTATGCACATGGCACAGCTCGAAGTCTGGACACCCAGTGCACTGCGTGAAATCGGCATTTTCGTGCCAGCCTGTGTGAAACAACGGTAGCCAAGCAACAAGTTTGCTGCCAGGCTGAAGAACGTCGTACTACAGACCGGTCTATAAAGATTAGAGCAGCGAATACCTCAATGTGCAGGACATCGCTTTTCTCCGTTTTGCCAAGAACTGTGACCTTTTCATTCTTGCCAAAACTGATGTAACCGTCCACGATGGGAGCGTAGGCCTGTAACGTGATTCCTTCGCCTAGTTTTCCTGCAACAAAATAATAGTACAGAACAATCCTGCTGTTCATAAAGGCAAATTACGCTGGAATCAATATGTCACGTGCCAACCACAAGACAAAGCAAAGACACGAAGTCTTACAAGCACAGCGTCAATACGCTGCAACTTTAATCTGTAGCGCTATATAACGTTAGTTCGGTGCGGTGGTGTCGGCGTATCAACAACAACCACTGCGCTTGCTGTGAACGGCCAGGGGGTTTCGCCTGAGAAAAATTATGTAATACAGAGCGAGCGAGTTAAAAACGGTGCGACACAGGTGACCTTATTTCAGCACCGTTGAAGCGAGCCAAGAAATCAGCGAACGGTGCAATCGTTCGGAGATGAGAGCATTCCCAGCGATATCAGTGTAGCCCCATTAAAAATAACGTCACGTTTTGAAGATCGACACACGACACTGCCCGCGTGTATTCCTACGTTACTCGCTCGACATTGGGTAAGGTTAACGGTCCGGTAAAGACGAAAGTGCACAAGAGAAACAACAGCAATATGTTTTCGCGTGACACAAGCTGTCAGCACTTCAGAAACCAGCGCACAAAAAACGACTGGTTTCGCACCAACTGGCTGGTATCTTACCTTGACACTCTTTGTCAACACATAAGATGCGTGTCGGGGGACTTGGAGCTCTAACGAAGGTAATTTCACATAGAATAGCTAGGAAGAGCACGGCGCAAGGAAAACCGCTTGCGAACGCCATGCTCAAAGTTGTAGTACACGTCAGGAGGAACGGAGGCTAAAAGGGGCAGCAGCGCCGTCCACTACGAACTGACCGCACGGCGCGGGGCCGAATGAGATCGATGCTTTCGTGTTGACGAGCCAGCCGAGAAACACGAACGCAACATATGTTTTCGGTCAGGTCATCAGCCGCCACATTTACACAATTTGTACTCGAATAGTGGGGCCCCGGCTTACTGGTGCGGCAGAATTGGCGGACCATGCCAACTGCGATAACACAGGGGGCGCTGACGTCAATGTGACCTCCATCATCTTCTCAGGTCGGCCGGCGAGCCGAAAGGCCCTATAAACATGTTCCGTGTACCGCTAAACCAGGGGCTCAGGGCCTCTTTCAGGCCCCTGGTGCAGGGTTCGCTTCCCTTGCGCACTTCCGCGTGCCTGCAACAACAGAAACAGCAGGCGAAGCCCGAGAAAATCGAGGTTTTCATTGACGACCAGCCCGTGCTAGTCGATCCTGGTACCACAGTGCTTCAAGCTGCTGCAATGGTCGGTGTCGAAATCCCGCGTTTCTGCTACCACGAGCGGCTCTCCGTGGCCGGGAACTGCCGCATGTGCCTCGTGGAAGTAGAGAAATCTCCAAAGCCTGTGGCCGCGTGCGCGATGCCCGTGATGAAGGGCTGGCGAGTGCGCACCGATTCGCCCATGACGCGCAAGGCTCGCGAGGGAGTCATGGAGTTCTTGCTGATGAACCATCCGCTGGACTGCCCCATCTGCGATCAGGGAGGCGAGTGCGACCTGCAAGACCAATCCATGGCCTTCGGGAGCGACCGTAGCCGCTTCACGGACGTGCAATATTCGGGAAAACGCGCCGTCGAGGACAAGGACGTGGGACCTCTGGTCAAGACCATCATGACCCGGTGCATCCAGTGCACCCGTTGCATACGCTTCGCCAGCGAGGTGGCCGGAGTGGACGATCTTGGCACCACAGGCCGGGGCAATGATATGCAGGTGCCTCGCATTCCTTTCCTGTCTTGCATTGCCTTCCCGCTGCAACGATCAAGATGCGCAGATGGCGTATCTTTCATTTGTTTAAAAGGTCATCTTTCATTCGAAACTGCTACCGTAACCATCTATACTTCTTTCGTGTCCTCATGCATCAAATGCAATATAAAAAAATGCGTGCTTTTTGTAACTCTTTCTTTTGGCTGGATATATATGTGTGAAAGCCTCTGTCAGATGTTAACATTCCCACAAGCGAATTTGCCTCGGTTGAGTTGTTAACATGTACACATAGCTTTGCGGACACACTGGCTATTGTGTGATTATACGGGAACTTGTGCAGGTGGCACTTTATAAAACCTGCATCCTGTCCAATGCTTCCAAAATGTACAGTGCAGATATTCTCTCAGTTGAATTGCCCTTGGTGCTGAAGCAGTTCTGTTGTTCAGGTGGGCACCTACGTGGAAAAGATGTTCATGTCGGAACTGTCGGGCAATGTGATTGACCTGTGTCCCGTGGGTGCCTTGACATCCAAGCCGTACTCTTTCGTGGCCCGGCCGTGGGAGACGCGCAAGGTGGAGAGCATCGATGTCCTTGACGGCTTGGGCAGCAACATTGTGCTTAGCACCCGCACGGGCGACCTGCTGCGGGTGCTTCCACGGGGTAACGATGACATCAATGAGGAGTGGATTGCGGACAAGACGCGATTTGCCTGTGATGGCCTCCGCCGACAGCGCCTCACGACGCCAATGCTGCGAGACCAGCAGGTAGGACTTGATTGCAGCATAGGCCCAACCACCTAAAGCACGAAAGATCAGTTTTTGCTCTCTTTAGCATTACTACACACGTCACTATATGGTATTGGAGTAGAGAAGCCGGCCACCGCAACCAAAACTGCCAGCCCATTCTCTACAGTCAAGTTCATTTCTTCTGAATATTTCATGCCTAGAAAGGAGAGAGTTGGTCCATTCAATATACCTAAGTAACAGTTTGAATGGGTATACTACAGCACATGCACTTTTTTTTTTTTCAAGCGTTCAAAGGCTAGTACACAAGCAGTACTTATATATACATACTTTTTTTCAAAATAGACAGTATCTCCTTGCCTTACAAACAATTTGTTTTAGCAGAACTGTAATGTACTTTTGAGTAACAACATGTTCTTGCACTGTTTGAAATATGAGAAAATTCGCTGTGTTAAGGACTGCCAAAATGTAAAATTGCTGTAAACTGATGTATAATGATGGAAACTTCATAATGTAGCCATTTCTGTAATGATAGCTGGTGATGAACATTAGATGTGCCCTGTCTTATGGCACATATAATGTAATTTGCAAATAATGAGATTGTCTTACATTTTAGCAGAATAGGCAACTTGTGTTTATTCAGGTACACTTCATAGCGGCAACCACGCGGAAGAAGCTTCCCTTGAATTTTCAGCGGCAGCCACATGATGCTGGTCGAAATGCACCGGCTTTCACACCATGCTAGCGATTTTGGCTGTTGGTGCTTTAAGGGAATGCCAAAGAGAGCTATTTTTTCATGTTAATAAATTACTGTTTCACATTGCCAAAAGCATGACTCGTGCCTTATAAAGATTCTCTGCACAAAGAGAAATGGCAGTGGTAGTAGAGAGATCTATCAAGATTTTTTTTTTATGGAGATACTTTGGGCTCCATTGTATGTTTCATCACCTTTTATTTCCACTCTATTTAATTCTCTCAAATATTTCTACTTCTTCTTTAGGAGCTTTTTTTTTTTTTGAACTGAGTTATGCAGTTTCTAATATTTCACATTGTAATCTCTATTTCCGGTTGTGAAGTGTGTTGTACTATGCTGTGACATAAGAGAGTTATTAAGTGGCACCCGGTTAGAGTGCATTTAGTTTACTGCTCATTTTATTGCACATTGATCGGTTGTATAGAGCTTCAGATCCAACATACTGCAGCAGTTGTCACTGCCAGCTCTGTCGAATCATCTGTCGATTTCTGTCGAATCATCCCGAAATCGCTCGCTTAGATGGACAGTCCATACTTGGCAGACTCTCCTGAAAGTACACTTCTCATGCTGTGTACACCTTTGTTGTTTTTGACCCTGAGCTCACGGTGTTCCAACACATGGTACAGGGAGTGCTACAGCCATGTGGCTGGCCAGAGGTCCTGTCGGCAGTGGGCAGCCGTCTGTCGTCTGCGGCTAAGGCTGCGGCTCCAGATGGCACGGGAGGTATCGTGGCCATTGCAGGTGCCTTGGCGGACGCGGAGGGCATGTTGGCGCTGAAGGACCTGCTCAACACGCTGGGCTCAGAAATACTCTGCACAGAAGAACGGTTCCCGGGATCAGCGGACATGCGTTCTGACTACCTGTTTGGTGCGGGACTGGCCGCCGTCGACGAGGCGGACCTAGTGCTGTTCCTCGGTGCCAACCCACGGTGGGAGGCTACTACGCTAAATGCGCGCATCCGTAAGAATTGGCTGCACAACGAGCTTCAGGTGGCTTCTGTTGGCCCACCCATTGACTTCACCTACGAGTGTGAACAGCTGGGTGACAGCCCTTCCACCCTGCAAGCCCTAGCATCAGGATCACATCCGTTTTGCAAGGTGAGCACTACTAAAGCCAGCGCTGTCGCAGCTTGAAGGAACACTTTAACGTGATTGTTTCATATGCATGGGAGCAGCTCAGGTTGTAATCATCTCTAGTAGTCTGATAAGTGGCTAATGTAAACACCACCCACAGAATCATGGCTCACCTACCCTTTCCGGAGAAATGCCGACAGTGGTAAATTCCATCAGGGCCCAGAAGGAGCTTGCGTCTCGGCATTATTCAAGCAAAACAAAACAAAAGTAATAACAGAAGGTTGCTACTTGTCATGCTGGCATTATTTATAGAAATTTAGTAAGTGGGTCAAAGTTTCTTGGGGTCAAGACAGCCAAAAAAACAATCAGTGACAATGCAGGTATTGTAGTTTTATTTTTCAGAAGATTAAACAATCAATGACTTGGGTACGCAGTTTTCCCAAAAAACTTAGATCTCAATTATCTTGCATGCAAGTTGGCTATTGCTTCTTGTAACAATGGTGCGTTTTTTCCCATCAAAACTCAATCAAATGAAGTGATGACGGCATTCATATTTCATTAAATCTGAAAGTTCGTAAAATTGCAAAAAAAAAGTCTTACGGTTGTTCAAAATTTACAATTATAACATAGTAACACCCAAAAGCTACCTTGGCATTGAATTTGCTGATAATCTATTCCAGCATGTATAAAAAGTCTGTGAATGTGGCCTAGACATGCAAGTGCTTAGGTGCAGCGATTGGCCTCATCAAAATGAATCAAGGATCGTGAATAAGGTTACTGGAATGGTGGAAACCTGTATAAGGAAACCTGTATGGTGTCAAAATGAGAAAGTAATCACACTTTTTTTTACTCCTGGTCAAAAGCTAAAAAAAGAGATGCCAACTAAAAGACAAAAAAAAATTAAGATGTTGCGACTCCTATATGAAGGTCTTGTTCATGTCTGTTATTTTTAAAGCTTTTGGTCGATGTCTTCCTTTTACTTTTTGATGTCTGTTATTTTTAAAGCTTTTGGTTGATGTCTTCCTTCTACTTTTTGACCGCAATTATTCCTGAGCAGATGAGTTTTTGTTTCATCGAACAGTTTTTTTTTTTCAATTATTTACTCATTTATTTCCGGAAAGACTTTGTTAAATCGGGTTCGGTGCCATGATACTTTCGGTAATTCGAGTTCACGACAGCATTGAACCGCGGGTATATGCAAGGATATGAAAACTTCTTTGTTAGATCAGAAAATTTGTGAAATCAAATTTCGTTAGATCGTGTTTCAACTCTAACAGGAATTTGGCCAGAACTAAGAACAAATCAAGGAATAATCACTAAAATCGCACTTTCCACCATGTGCATCGAGGTTTACCGGCATCTAGCTAGGTCTGTGAAATGCAAACAGCAGCACTCAATGCATACAAGAACAATGCATATGTTTCTGTTCCCGTATGGAAGGGTCGTGCATAGCGAGTAGAAAAACAATGGCAAATCAACAATGTGTTCACAGGTGCCTTAGGCATCATATAACACAGCGCACACACACGAACACAAAAGAAGCAAGGAAGGAAGCAGCGCTCGTGTCGTCGGGTCATTCCTTCTTCTTTTGTGTTCGTGCGTATGCGCTGTGTTATAACGTGGCTTGTTAGTATAAGAAGATATGAGCGGCGAGTTTTTATTTGGTGGCCACCATCTGCTCCTTTAATGAAGCAGTCTTGCACACTTCGCACTGCACTTCGAGAGCTGATTAGCCCTTTGTCCATTGTGTGGTACAGGCATTGTGTCACAGCTCACACTGCCTGCAGCAGCTTGCATGAGTTGCTTTAAAATGCGAAGTTGGAGGCAGAGTAGGGGTGAACAAAGTTTATTCAAAATGCTTATGTGCATTCAAAGATGCGATGTTCTTAAAAATTCCGTGTGTGGCTCTGGCTAACAAAAGGCGAAGCCGCAGAAAGCATGCGAAAAGAGGCGACGCGTTCAAATGTTTACTTCCGGCAAGCTTCGTACTTTTTCACAAACAAATACGAATACATTAACACAAATATATAGCATGATTTCTAGTTGGAAAGAATTACCAATGGTGAAAAACTGCGTTTAAGCTTTTTTTGCCATTTATTTTTATTAAAGTTAGGCCTGCCTGATTATTCGAGTGCTTCGTTTATTTGAACGAATGGTACTGTATACGAATTCGTTTTGACATCACGTTTCTCATTCTAGTACTAATTCTCGAAAATATTAAGTTATTTGGATTGTAATAATTACACTCAATTTTTTTATATGATGTGACACTTTAAATTTGAATTACTTGGCTAATTATACAACCAAAACCCTGTTGCTCTGAACTGCAAACTCGCTATTCGCTCATTCCTCATTGAAAGGTTTTACTAGGGCATCCACCATCTTAGTTTAAAAGTTTAAATGTTACAATATTCAAATTTGCTTTGACATTAATTTCTAATTTTGGTTCTAATTCTTGAAAACATCGCTGCTTGACTTGTGGTAAAGAGGTTCAGTGTTAATATAAGTGACATGTTCAATTTAAATTACTCACTTGGAAGTTGTTTCATTAATATGTTAGCAGAGTTGACAAGCCAATGAAAGATTGTTCATGAGCAGTAAGCTTTGTGAATTCAGCCCATTCATGTCTGTATTCCTGATATGTATGTAACACATTTTAGTATCATGTATGGATCCGTTCTAGCACGGTGCTGTGAAGTTGAGTGCTCTTTGTGTGCAACTTATATACATGGTAGCTCAGGTTAAATCAACAGAGAAACGAGCCCTCGAAAAAAAAAGAATCTGTTCTCCCATTAAATCGGCCCATGAACTTTGAGGAGCCCCAACACAAAATTCTGAAGACGAGATAACTTGTGGGATAGATTTGCGTGGACAAACAGACATCACGTGCAAAATATCAGCGGCTAAATACGATTTAAAACACATCTGAAACCTGTTTTAAAGTGCATGTTAAACAACTGCACACAAAACATGACACCTCATGACATCGACACCCACTTGGTTTTAATGTAGGCTACCGACAGCCACCTACATCACGAGTTTGTATTGGCTGCCATGCTCCTTGCGAGCACTCTCTTCGAGCAGAAATTTTTAACGGGAAGAAGGAGCTTTTTGCACGGAGGCACAAATGTGGTGTCGGGGTTTTGGTTCCGGTTTCGGAACCGGTTGGCTGGCCCCTAGGGGGCGTTGTACATATGTATATTTAGAGATGCTAGTGTATATAAAAAAGGAGTTCCTGCTTGGCTACTGGCTGCTGCGTATTTCTTGTCGACCGGCGCTTCAACGTGCGTCTGACGCACGATACTACAACAAATCTGACACCCTTGCCCCAAGAGCGCATTTTTGGGGGTCAGGCCTATTAACAAGGTACCAGAAGGGATTATAGCAGGAACCTATTGAAGTGATTTGTCAATGCGGTGCTCATGTGCATGCAGTTTTGCGTGCTCACAAACTCCACGCTCATGTCTGCACAAAAAGCACTCTGTTCTCACCTCACTTGGTGCTGTCCGAAATTGAAGCTGCACCTGGACAAGTGAAACCATCTTCAAATAATTACCTGTCGTGCACTTGAGCAAATGAGGTTTCGAGCATGATAAGTGGGTCATTAGTTACGTATAGCAACTAGGCTTGTGCCAGTATTCAAGCACTTGATATATTATAGTAATTATTACAGTATTTGGATTTGCCTTGATTCGAATTTAGGCTTTTGAAAATTTCGAAGTATTCGAAATGAATGAATAGGTGTGTACTGATCCGCATGTAACTCTCCTGTAAATGTGGTTTCACTGCACTGGAAGGCTGCTTTGCGGTAAATACATCAATTAGGGGAAATCTTACTGCAGCGAAGTCGCACTGCAAAGTTAAAAGAACATATTGCCCTCACATCGATTTATCATTTTTCAAATCATGCCGGCCTATATGCTCAAAGTATAGTAAATTTTAAAACAATATATTTTGAATTTCGCTGAAAGTCAAATCCTGCTGCTATTCAAAGTTGCCATGACTCCCTCGTCAAATCCTGCTGCTATTCAAACCCCGCAGGGGCGCCTGCGCAAGTAGGCGTTTGGTGTGTAGCGACACCACGGACCCGAGCTAACGGGGGAGTTTCGGCTCCCTCCCACGCCTAGCCGTGCGTGGCTTTGCCGTGTCCGGGGAAAAGGGGATCCTGGGGGTTGAGCTGACGCTGGGTGATTGGACCTTTAAGGCCCCCCGGCAGAGGCAACACACCCCTTTGGCCCCGGCTTCACGTAGACGGCACCCCTGGGCTGACCCACCCAGGGGAAATCGGCAGTCGCCTTTTCCTATCTCTCTCTGCCTACATCTTCGTCTTTATCTCTCGCTATCTATCTGTCCTGTCTTCTACTCTCTTCTATTTACTTCCAATTTTCCTGGCGGCGAGGGTTAACCTTGTGTGGTGGTCCTACCTTGGGTACACCATATTTGGTTATAGCAACGATGTACAGTTGGCATGGCAGGGCTTGCTCCATCACAACCTCTGCCGTGTCCCCTTGTTGGGCTCGGTGGTGGGTGACTGGCATTGTTGCCGAACAATGTACTCATTTAATGGGATCGTCCAACATTTTCGCAAATGATCGTCCCCCGAAGCGGGGGCGCACCGATGCAACCGCTGAAATCCTCCAGAAAAAGAAAGACACCTTCCCCAAGTATCACGTCATCCACTGTGAGAACGCCGACAAAAAAGTCCGTAACATTTCACCTTTCCTAGTGTCAAGGTGTCTCACTGAGACCATCGGAAGCGGCTACAAAGCCACGAAGATGGCCAGTGGGGACCTGCTGGTTGAAGTTAAAGATAAGTCGCAGTATCAAAAATTGACGAACCTTGTAGCGTTTGGGGACCAACCGATAACTGTCACCGCCCACAGAACAATGAATACGGTGAAGGGTGTCGTGTCAGACGATGACCTCATGGACCTTACTGGCGATGAACTCCTGGCCGGCTGGAAGGATGAGAATGTTGTACAGGTACAACGAATAAAAATCAGACGAGACAACAGGGAAATACTCACTAGGCACATAATCGTTACCTTCAACTCTAGCACACTCCCAGACGAAATAGAAACAGGCTACTTGAAGTTGCACGTCAGACCATACATTCCGAACCCAAGGCGCTGCTTCAAGTGCCAAAGGTTTGGCCATGCATCACAGAGCTGCCGAGGGCAGCTTACTTGTGCTAAGTGCAGTGCTACGGGACACTCTGCTGATGACAACTGCAATGCTGAAGCTCACTGTGCAAATTGTGATGGTGACCACCCGGCGTACTCGAGATCCTGCACAGCTTGGAGAAAAGAGAAGGAGGTCATCACTATCAAATATAAGGAAAACATAAGCTTCCGCGAAGCCAGACAGCGCCTCTCACCGTACCTTGCTAAAAAGTCATCATTCGCCGAAGTGGTGCAACGGGGGCCAGCACCACAACGGCATCAGGCGGCCGTCCAGGCCACGCGTAGTGCGCTGAGGCGACCGCCCCTCGCCCCCACGGTGGGAGCAGCCACGGCTGCCCTACCCTCCCCTAACGTGGCCACACTGGAGGCCTCTCCTAGACCTGGCACCAGCCGGGACAGCTCAGAGGCCAAAGAGGTCCTGCCGACCTCTTCTCTGGTGGGGTCAAAGGCCTCGTCTGCCAAGACGAGGCCTACACAACGCCATCATCGCTCGCTAGAGCAACTGTCCGACGCCTTGCACGAGGCGATGGACACTACTTCTAGCCCAGCGGTGCAGGCAGCGCCTAAGGAGCGGCGAGACACTCTCGACCGCTCCAAAAAAAGCAAAACCCCAATTACAGGGCCAGAAAAGGGTCCTGTAAAATAAGTGAACCTACACCATTTTGGAACTCGCATTTTTTAGTTCTTTTAGAAGCAAGTCACCTCCATTCTACTATATCCTACTCACTTGTCCTTCGATTTTTAAACTTTTACATTCAACATGGCTTTTATAATTCATTGGAACTGTAGAGGGCTTTTAAACAATTTTGGTGACGTAAAGGAAATACTACACGACTTTTCTCCTGTAGCCTTGTGCCTTCAGGAAACCAACCTAGGTGATCGATATCAAAACATCCTAAAAGGCTTCACTGTTGTGCGGCGCGATCGTACGCAGGCAAGCCGACTGTCGGGCGGTGTGGCTGTTGTTGTTAAAGGCGGTATAGCAGTGAGAGAAATTCATATTAATAGTCATATAGAGGCCGCCGCCGTTACCATTGTAGCGCACAAAACCATCACCGTCTGTTCCCTCTACATTCCACCGCACACACAATTCACCGTAAGCGATTTAGAATTAATTCTAGACCAACTACCCGAACCTTTTGTGATAGCAGGTGATTTTAATGCACATAACACGCTTTGGGGTAGTAAAACAGTTGACTCTAGAGGACAAACACTTGAAGATTTTATTTTAGCCAACGATGTTTGTCTTTTAAATTCTGGCGCTGCCACTTACTGCTCCCCAAGTTCAGGAGCTATGAGCTGCCTGGACCTTGCGCTATGCTCTCCAGCGCTGTTCACAGATTTTAAATGGAAGGTAATAGATAATCCATACGGTAGTGACCACATGCCTGCACTCATCAGTCTAACCACAGCACTTCCTACCATACCCTCCAGACCACCCCGCTGGCGACTTCATTTGGCAGACTGGGCTCTCTTTACCGATCAAGCCAGTCTGGATAAAGAGAGTCTAAATAATCTGAGCGTAGATGAAATGAATCAAAGGATTACAACGTGTATAATCGCGGCAGCAAAGAGAGCTATTCCTCAGTCTTCTGGTTGCTTAAAAAAGAATTTGAAGCCCTGGTGGACGCACGAATGTACAGAAGCCAAAAAACTCCAAAATAAAGCCTGGGGTATCTTCCGGAGGTACCCGACGTACGATAACCTCATCTCCTTCAAAAAGGCGAAAGCGAAAGCTAGATATGTTCGTAGGCAAGCCGAGAAAATCTCCTGGCAAAACTACGTTTCATCCATAAACAGCTCGGTCACATCCAAAAGAATGTGGGATCAGGTTCGCAAGTTTAATGGCAACTACGCTGCCTATACCATCCCCTTTCTTTCAACAACAGGTACTCAGACATCCCTACAGGAACAGGCAGACCTATTAGGGCTTCACTTTTACAACATATCTAGCTCAGCAAACTATTCAGAAACGTTCCTAAGGCACAAGCAATCTATAGAAAAACAAAAGCTTCCCACAGCAGGTTTCTTAGACTTGCCATACAATGCGCCTTTAACCATCCATGAACTGAACACAGTACTCTCCACAGGTAAAAAAACAGCGCCTGGTCCTGACACAATACACTATGCAATGCTTGCCCACCTGTCGCCAAAAACAGTCGAGGCCCTTCTGTTTTTCTTCAACGTTATTTGGCAAACTGGTCGAATGCCCACGGATTGGAAGAAGGCCATTATAATCCCATTCCTAAAAACGGGAAAAGATTCTACATTAGCAAACAGCTATAGGCCAATCGCACTTACAAGTTGTCTTGCAAAAACCTACGAGAGTGTCATTAACATCAGGCTTACGTACGTCCTCGAAACAGAAAACTCACTAGATATCCATCAATGCGGGTACAAAAAAGGCTGTTCAACAATTGACCACCTAGTTCGGCTTGAAAACACAATACGAGAAGCTTTCTTACACAAACAACACTGCCTAGCAGTCTTTTTCGATCTTCAAAAAGCCTACGACACTACTTGGAGGTATGGTATTTTACGAGACTTGGCGGATCTGGGAATCCGCGGCAGAATGCTTAACTGTCTCTTCGACTTTTTGTCCAACCGAACCTTCCAGGTCCGCCTTGGCGTGACACTCTCTCGTGTATTTACTCAAGAAAACGGTGTACCTCAGGGGTGCGTTCTGAGCACTACACTTTTTGTTGTGAAAATGAACTCTGTAAACAAAGTTATACCATCCACACTGATGCATTCTCTGTACGTTGATGACCTCCAGATTGCGTGCCGCGCGTCTAACATGGTGACATGTCAACGACAGATTCAAATCACGTTGAACAAACTAACACAATGGGCGGAGAAAAACGGCTTCTGTTTCTCCGGGGAAAAGACAGTTGCCGTAGTGTATTCTCATAAAAGAGGCTTGCAGCCAGACCCAATTCTTGAACTAAATGAAACAGTCCTACCAGTTAAACAAGAGCACAAGTTTCTAGGAGTCATATTTGACAAGAAACTTAACTTTCTATCACACATTACCAGTCTAAAAATTAAAGCGACTAGGGCACTCAATGTCCTCAAAGTTCTGTCGCGGAAGCGGTGGGGCGCTGACCGTAAGTGCCTTCTGCACATATATCGTTCATTGGTGCGTAGCAAATTAGATTATGGAAGTGTAGTTTACGGTTCAGCGAGACAATCCTACCTCAAGAGACTCGACCCCGTACATAACAAAGGGATACGCTTGGCAACCGGTGCATACCGGACCTCGCCGCTTCCCAGCTTGTACTCCGAGAGTAACGAACCGGCACTGGACAGCAGACGAACGCAGCTAATGCTTACATATGTCCTAAGAGTTCGCTCATCGCCAAACCATATATGCTACAACATTATCACACACTGTGACAAACGACTCCATTACACAAACAAACCAAACGCAATAAGGCCACTTATACTCAGATTCGAAGAAAAATGTCGCGAGTGTAACGTCCCTACAGATGCCCTTTCTGTTACTAAAAGGCCAAGAAGGCTGCCTCCCTGGAAAAACTTTACGCAATTTCTTGACCTCTCATTGACACATCTCAAAAAACAAGGTACACCACGTGAACACATACTGCAAGAATTTCGCATCGTTCAAGAAAGGTACAGCACATACAAAGAATTTTACACTGATGGCTCCAAAGCGGCTAGCTATGTCGGTAGCAGTGTCGTCCAAGGTGCGTGGGAAGAAACAGTCAGATTACCACGGTTTGTTTCAGTTTTTACTGCTGAATGTTATGCCTTGTGGATGGCAGTAAAAAGAATTGAAAGTGCTAGATACAAGAAAGCAATACTTTTTACGGATTCCTTGAGTGCATTGAAGGCCCTCCATATACGCTCTCAATACGAACCCTTCATCGGCGACATTTTAAGCGTATTATCGCGTCTAAGTGAAGGACAAAATATCCGGTTCTGCTGGGTCCCAAGTCACGTCGGGATACCCGGAAATGAAAGGGCAGATCAGTGCGCAGCAGCAGCAAAGAACTTAAGTATCTCGCAAGTAAATGTTCCCGTTAGGGATAGTATCCGCGCAATCCGTACAGCGCTAACATCTAAATGGCAACGGGAATGGAATATGACAGGCAACAACAAACTTCAACTAATCAAGCCATTCCTAAGTGAATGGAAGTCATGCTACCACCAAGAACGTTTTATCGAAGTAATCCTGTGCCGTCTTCGAATTGGTCACACGCACATCACTCATAATTACTTGTTAAAACAAGAAAAACAGCCAACATGTGATAAATGCGATGAACCTCTAACAGTGTTGCACATCTTGCTTACATGCGCACATTTGGAAGCACATCGAAGAAAACATTTTTACACCTTGTACAAGTTACGCATTCCACGTCACCCCATGTTCCTTATAGGAGATGACGCGCTGATACCCCTAACTGACGTTGTCAACTTCCTGGATGACACCAAATTTCTAAATAAGTTATAAGAAGCACGCCATCGTATTTGTACGGTACAGATCTGCAAGATTCACGAACCTGTGTGGCCACAGCACGGCCTCTTGCGAGAGGTCAGTGCTGTGACAGCTTCTTCTGAACACAGCACTTACCTCCTGGTCCTTGCGCACAAGGACACAGGTGAGGCGGGAGTGCTGGAGCGATCCCCTTACATTTTTTGACAAAATCACCTCACGCACATACCATACCCATTGACCACACCATGTACCATGTCCATAATTTTAAAAGTATACACATTACGCGATTGGTTTTAGGTCTCTATACAGCCGCACAACATTATTCATTTTATTCCATTAGTCATCGTTAACCGCGCATTCATAGTCATGACCATTGTAAAGGAAAAATCACTTGGACGACGAAGCACAATTTCCCCTGACTGACGGATTTACTCCCTCAGAGAAAATAGTTTTTCAATCAGACTTTCACAGCACAATGTATGCCGAGCTAACTAGTGACGTTTTCTTTTGCTCTTTTTTCTCTCTCTCTTTTTTTTTTTTTTTTTTTCACCATGTGGCTGGCGCAGCATAGCCTTAGTTGCTTTTGCGCCACTAAACCCAACATAACTAACTAACTAACTAACTGCTGCTATTCAAAGTTGCCATGACTCCCTCTGAACCAAAATTGCACATGCCTTGTTTCAATTTTAAAACAGATATTGAGCAAGTTAGTTGGGCCTTGACAAATATGCTCATTTCTCTTTATGACATGTCATATATATTATTTGAATTCTATTTAAAATTATTCGGCCAAATCACTTGCTTCAAGCTCGCTTCGAACCTAAACTTTGCTATTTGCCTAAGCCTCAAAGCAACAGAAAAAACATGATGCGCAATTTTCGTGTCTGCACTCCTTTGGTTTAACACTCTTGGTCCTTTGTTCATCTTCACAGACACTCGCGCAGGCCAAGCGACCCCTGGTGTTAGTAGGCAGTGTGCCGTTGCAGCGTTCAGATGGAGCAGCTGTGCTGGAATTGGCACGCCAGGTGGCTCGGCAGGCGAAGGGTGCCGATGCCGGCTGGCGGGTTCTCAACGTGCTACAGAGGACGGCCAGCCAAGGAGCTGCTTTGGACCTGGGTTATCGACCGGGCCCCGACAGCATCCGGCAGGTCAAGCCCTCCGTGCTGTACCTGCTCGGAGCCGACGAGGGTGTTGTGACACGGCAAGACTTGCCTGCAAACTGCTTCGTCGTCTACCAGGCATGCCTGTCACTTCCTGCATATTCATTGACACATTGTTTGGGTAGTTGGAGCATTGAATTTAGGAAATATATTCAGTAAAAAAGAATCACAGGAAACGGTGTGCAAGACATAATAGTGGCTCGGCTATCAACTTTTTTGTTTTATTGGTAGTCCAATACATATAGTAGTCCAGTCACTGTCCTCCTGTCTCTTTAACTGTTGCCTGTGTTTATGTGCCTTATTATCAAATTGTGGTGTTGGCATGTAATACCTCGGAAATTGCTATTATATTATTATTCTTATTGATGCAAGCAGATATCCCTCTTATGTATATCCAGCTACCTTTGGGCAAGTTGCCCAGTTGTGTTTTGATACAGTTAGTAACTTGTTCACGTCTGTTTGTCTGGTGTCTCCGGTCCAGGGTCACCACGGTGATCGAGGAGCAGAGTTGGCAGATGCAGTGCTACCCGGTGCCGCCTACACTGAAAAGCAGGCAACCTATGTCAACACAGAAGGGCGTGCCCAGCAAACACTGCCAGCTGTCGCACCTCCCGGCTTAGCTCGTGAAGATTGGAAGGTGATATCCACTGCTCTGTTTAATGCTTTGTAGGCAATGTTGTACATAGGCTACGAAGACTCTTCTTGCAAAAAAAGGATAGTGCGTCACACACAAAGCAAAGACATTAGTACTTTGCATTATGTGATGAGATGTCATTTTGGCATGTCGCCTTGTCGAAATACTTATTGTTAAACAACTTTTCATCGCCTCTACCCTCCGTCTTCTTCCTTAGAAAGCTTGGGTGAGTTTGCAAGATATGAAATAACTGCGCATTGCTGATGGGTGAGGACATACGAAATGGTCACTCAAACTATTGGTTCAGAGAGCACCGCAGCTCCACTGCATGGCTAGGAATGTGGGTTTACACACGTGTGCCATGCTAAAGGCAGGTTTTTTTTCCTTTTCTAGATGAGTTCCAGAAATGGTAAATGGGTGTGTGCACTTCACAATGTTTGCATGATAGACGAAAGGAGTAGACGGCACAGGCGCATGTCTCGTCTACTTTCATCTGTTGTACAAACACTGTGAAGCATTCATACTTACAAGTATGAGCCCCCTACCGACTCGCTCAAGCCTCTGTTCTATAACGCGATGGTTGTGACTGGATACTGCAGGTTGTCCGTGCTCTCTCAGAAGTGCTGGGGATGCCCCTGCCTTACGACAGCTTGAGCGAGGTGCGAGGCCGCATGAATGAGGTGGCCCCGCACTTGACGTGTTACGGGGAGCGCCAGGAGCTGCTCGTTGCCGATGACAATGCCAAGGCCGGCAAGGTCGAGTTGTCGCAGCAGGAACCGATACGGCCACAACTACTGGCGCTGCGTGACTACTACATGACAGACGTCATCAGCAGGGCGTCGCCCACCATGGCACAATGCGTCCAGGCCGTCGACCAACAGGCCACCCGACCCTACTGAGTCGCTAGTGTATGATTGTACATAGGAGGAGCCCTTGAATTATTAAAGCTTGCTACCAAATCACCTGCCTCTTTTCATTTGCACACTTGCTGCAGTGGTCTATTGGTTATGGTGCTTCAGTGACCCTAAAGTCGCAGTATCAAATATTTGCAACGGCGGTCGCATTTCCAGCGGAGGCAAATGCTCACATGTGGTGGCCCTCTAGGTTTGCCGGCTACCACGCTGTCTTGCAGAACAAGAGACGGCACATCTAAAACAAATGCCCTCTTAATGGAACATTAATTAAAAAGAACATATGGCTTCATGTTCTCAAGCGAACAGTAGCTCCTGAGGAGCTACTGTTCGCTTGATGAAATGAATGATGAAATGCGATGAATGGCGATGATGAAAGACGTCTAATAGGCTTGCGAAAAAGAAGTTCTAATACTGCGTGCTTTTATTTAGGCACATGTTGAAGAACCTCGGGTGGTACAAATCTCGGGAGCCCTTCACTACAGCGTGTCTCATAATCGTATCGTAGTTTTGGGATATGAAAAACCAAACAATACATAATTTCATTTGCTCTACCGATCAACAGCTCGTGTGACCAGTCAACTCAAGTGGCATTCACGTTAGTAAGCGTAACCTGCCAATCTCCACATCTAAATGTCTTGTGCCTGATGCCATTCGGACTTGTTCGATAACTCAATTGAACCTCATTGCAGTAGAATTTCAGCAAACGGAAATTTCTAAAGCAAGATAAGTTTCCCTGATATGATTGATTTCATACTTGGATTCTGGATCTCCAAACCTCTTCCAGCGAATGAAACTTGTCTAAGATGAAGGATGTCTTACACGTCCCTTCAGATTCTGTCTAATGACAGTCTACTGTACAACGAAGTCGCATTTGACAAAAGAATACACTCAAGCCTCATCACAACAAAGCTACATCTTACACGAAAATAACTACGCTATATCCAAAAATTCATTATAAAGGTTTATTCTTAACACTATATCAATTGAAAGCCTATTTTTTGTTTACTTCGTTATAGCTGGTGTTTTGTTATATTGAGCTTTGTGTGTAGCTTCATTATGTCTGAAAGTTCACTATTAAACGTGTAGTCATCTTTTTATCTATTACAAGGCTACTATTCATTTGCTTTATTGTAATAGATAATTCATTGTACCAAGGTTTATACCAGTTGTTAAATTCCATTCTGAAAACTCAACATCTGGACAAATTTGTGGAGTATGTCGAATTAACAAGGATAGAAAACGCAGGGCACCACCGTGATGGCTGCGGTCCTTCCTTGCTGCCATTGCATAAGTCAGTGAGAATCGGGAAAAGTTTGTTCGAGAAGGGTCAAAGAGCTCTGTCAGTATCATCTGCAAAGCAGAAGCCTCAAACGTGACCATAATGTATACTCGCTTTGACAATGTGGCATTGCCTGCATGTTTGTGCAATGCAACACACAGAACTGCCATTCATTAACTTGCTTTTCCGCATGTAGATTATGGTATTCACAGGGCTTGGCACATGAGCATTGGCAGGATTTGGTTTTGGAAGGTGCTAACCCATCTTGCATCGCTGCTGGGGGAATGGGAACATTGATGTAGCTGAGGTGAGGGACAACTGCTGGTGTGGCTTGATGGTGTCAAGTGCTCCCCTGCACCCACCTGCCAACACCCATGGCATGGCGGTTTCAACCAACGATTTTGGGATGTTGGCCCATGGGGGACGCAGGCAGCTACATTACTCGTACCACCACTAGAGAACTCTGCATGCCACTCACAATTGCTCGGACAAGTGTAGTCACATAAAATCACTAAATACATTCCAACTTCAATATACTATTCATTATTAAGAATAGTCTTGTCATGTAAGGAACATTCGTTTAGAACGACTTTCACGAGTTAGTTTCATGTCAGATGCAAACATGTAAAGAGACCTCTACTACTAGGGTGCCAATTCACTTAGTGCACTGCAAACTGACCAGAGAGAGCTGCGTTGCTCTCACCGCCCCATCTCAAAATTTTTTACCTTCGGCGTTAGGGGCACGCAGAAAATAGACGCGTGCCCACGTCCCCCATGTATCCCAGCCACAATCCGCCGACAGATGCAGGGTGCGTGACCCGCTCGTCGCGTTCCATTTTCCTGAGGCCGTCTCAAGGTTGCTTTTTCTATCCGCTAGGCTATGTATTCTGGCGCTGCAGTCAGACTTTAGCTGCAAGCAACAGACTCAGATATATTGCTTTTCAACCCACTTGGCCAAGTGGCCTGCGAGTCATTGCTGTGAGTGTGCTTTTACAATGCAATACCCTTGCATTGCTCTCGTATTGACCCTGCCTCTGACGAGTGCCTACTTGTCATGTTTTACATGCACTTCTTGCGCCTCTGACGCAGCTCACACAAAAAAGCAACATGGCTGATGCATACCCGGGAAGAAACCATGTTTCTTAACCTTTCATTTATTTACTGGGGATCTCTAAGGGCCCTTGGATGACGCATCCGTTGAGGGGCAGGAGCGGTGTCAGAATTTTTAGGGGCGAAGTTCCTCACGCCGTGGGCTAGTGTGTCCCTTGTTTTGCAGTATGTAGTACTAGCCATTCCTCATTTATACCACACAAAATCTCCGCTGGATGGCGGTACTTGGAGTGTTCATTAGACAGATGGACGGACGAATGGAGGACGCAAGAATGAATGGACGCTTCACCCCACTCGTCATCATTCACTCCGTGGATATGCTGTGATTTTTTTTTGGTTTGGGGAAGGGGGTGCATTATGATCATGCATGATTCTCGGAGGGGAGGACCCGACCCCCCCCCCCCCACACACACACTGGCACCACTGCTGTTGAGGGAGTTGGTATTATGGTGCATAATGGAGTTTAAAATGGATGAACTGAACGACTGCTTTCTTCCCTGGTTATCTTGAAATGACAAGGACCGATGACACTAGCGATATCAGTGGGTAACGTATTCTGGCTAGCTCTTTGATGTACAGTCCTGCAGCGGTTTGATTGACGCTGATACCACGTATGTTTGGGTTCTGTTGCCAAGATGCTAACCATACATCCCGACTTACTATACAAGCCTACCGAGGTATTATCTTGGCAAAAGCGCCCAGCACTTCGCAGCTGGCTTCAATCAAACTAGCCCTGGCCACGCATCGAAGTGTTCGTATTAAAGGTGCTGACGGCAGTACATTAGAAAAGTTATGGTAGCAGTGGTTGGATGTATCCGTGGTGGGTACAAAAAGTACAGATAGCTTTTATAAGATCTGGTGAGCACGTTTCTTTTGCAGCATGTTCGCGACCAAACAAGCTAGGGGCTGGAAGGGATCCTGGTGTTCCCCGAGGACCCCACCACACGTCCACCTTGACCTTGGGGGATGCTTCTAGATCTCCTTTGAGTGTACTTGAGTTAACTTCAAGGAACCACTAAAAGTGGTGGAAGTGGTTCGCTTAAGTGGAAATTCCAGAACAAAGCGTCCGTGATACCATGGTTCTAAAACATTCTAACGATGGCAACATGGTGTCTACAAATTTTCTTTATTTATTGACGGAAGCACGTTTTAGTTACTTCATGACACGCGCGAGTGCGAAAAAAAAAAAACTGAAGGAGGCGTTGCGTGCGAAAAAAAAAAAACGCTAATTATTTAGAGCCCTACTATTATTGCGCACATGTGCGAACAAACAATACAGCTTTATCAACATCAACATCGCTGAACCAAACTAATCCAATATAAGTAAGTAAAAAGACCGCTTTCTAGCCGTTTTCGGAATAAGCAACAGGAAACTGGATGAATTGCTTTCGCAGACGAAGTTAGCGCACTTTGCTAGCCGTGTGCCCTGAAAAAGCAATGGCTGAACGACGGTGGTGACCACGATGGACGAAGACGACTGGGAAGCCCGTGTCGCGGACGTCGAGTGGCAGCGGCTGCAGGCAGCGCGGGACCAGGATGGGCTTCGCGACGGCATAGCTGAGGGCAAGGAGCGCGCACTTCAGGCCGGCTTCAACCAGGGATTCCGCGAGGGTTTTCAGCTGCTACGCCAAGTCGCCGTCTGGAGAGGCCTCGTCCGGTCAGTTACCGCTGATTACCGTGGCGCAAGCTGAGCGGATTATGATACGTGAGCATGGCAGATGAAGTATAAAACAGCGCTTAGGTAGACCTTGTTGTCATCTCGTCTCGTCTTGAGCGATGTGTTATCCTTCGTCTACTCAGCTGATTATAGAAACGTTGATATGGTAATCTCGGATGAAATAACCGACTAAACACGAACGATCGTGCTGTGTCATTCGTTTGTCTAGTTTTGATGATGCAGCAGCGTCACCCCCTTGAGCGGGACATGGCAGGTGAATAAAGTGTTACAAAAAGCCCACGTTACCTGCATCACTAATGACGTCACAGGTCTTCGAACTTTGTGACGTCATATGACGACGACGGGCCATTGTCGTTTGGTCAGAGGTGGGCTCATCCCTGATGCGGTGCGACGTACAGAAAGATACAAGGAAGGAGACGAGGAGAGGCACAAAGCAGTTGACTGTTCTGTCACATACAAAATGTGTAGGGAAGTGGTTTTCAATGGAATGAGAGATCTATTTGACTTTAACCAACCTATAGAGCGTGATGGTTCCACGGAACAATACACCTTGTTGGATCACAGTTATCAAGTAGGTGATCGAGGTATCTGCAGAATACAACAAACCCAACTTGTATACTTTTCAAATAATATAAAAAGGCCTTTGACTCGACAGAAACACACGCAATCTTGGAAGAACTAAATCACCAAGAAGTACCGAAAACATGTAGCTTGATCTACAAAAACTAGACAGCTATTCTGCTTCATCACAAAAAAAAGGGAAAAAAAATTAGGTTTAAAAGGAATCAGACAAATGGATGCATTCTCTCCTTTGTTCACTAAAGGTCTTGAAGTATTTAATCTAGTGGACTGTGCAGAAACAATAAAAATTGACTATCTTGGCAACCTATGATCTGCAGATGACAATGTGCTATTATATACGATGACACTTGAACCAAGAATGTAATAAAGTAGGACTAAATGTGAATATGCTCGAGATGAATATAATGCCGAGTAGTCTGGAGAAAGGGCTCACTGTTGGAGACTAACCGTTAGAATCTGCAGAACATTCACTCCTATAGTCTAACACAACTTAAAAAGTCTGGAAAGCCCTGCCCAGATGACTGAAGCGCAGCAGCTGATTGCCTGTGCGACTGAAAAAATAGTTCCGCTTGTGCACTTGGCAATGAAGGCAGAGTCGCTTACCGCCCGACTCACGACATCAGCCTAGAGTGTGCACCCATTGGTGCAAGCTTGTTTGTATATGCCTTTGAGGATGAAATGCCATGGACTTTGAACATTGCATCCGACCACAGCTCATTTACTAATAGAGGAGGGAACTTGGAAAAGGGAGATTCAGAAAAGAATAAAGAAAAAGGATATTCAGGAAGTATGTGCTTAAATATTGTGGTAAAGCTCCCAAGTAATGATACGCAGTCTCGTGCTGTTTCCAAGGTGAAAAGTATACAATCGCGGCATACTGCCAGTTCTAGCATATGTGGCTGAAAAATCAGGATATTTAAGAAAAAGTGAAGGACAATGCAGCGTGCAGTACAACAGGAAATCGTAGGCCTAACATGGAAAAATTCGAGAACAGCATAATTGGTTTGGGAACGAAGATGAAGTGGGTATTCCAGTTGTCATCAAGTGAAAGAATTGGACTTGGGCTGGCCACACAATGCATAGAAGAGATAGTTGATGGCCAGTACAAGCAACAGGATGGTTACTGTTGTGTTCCAAGCACCCCTGTGTCACGAGCGAACCCGCGAGGGACCGGTTGCTGAAACTGCTTCCAGATGTTGACTCCTCCCCTTCCCCCGCTCGGCACAAACGAGCCACCGTCGTTTCCCCAGGCAGTTCGGCCACCGCCTCCATCCGAATAGGAATAAACTTGTTTTTAACCGTTCGAGGCAGTCTGAGCTTTTTGGACTACCGCGACCAACGCGTACGTCTATGGGCCGACGACAACACCGGACATAACAGTTACCAAGAGATGGCAGTTGAGAAAGGGAGGGGGAGGTAGTGGCAAAATTGAAAAGTTCACAGGGATAAAATGGAACCAGCTCACACATGATAGGGTAAACTGGAGATCACTGGGGGAGGCCTTTGTCCTGCATGGGGCCAAAGCAAGCCGAAAATGGTGATAAATGATAACAAATATGAGAGCAACTTACACTGGCTCCTTATGTCGTTCAAAAAGTGTGGCCCCCAATTGTATTAATTGAAATCCATTACGAAGTGTGCAGTAGGTGAAGTGGTTGGTTGTTCATCAGTAACTTGGCACAACCCATGGGGGGTGATTTGATATAAAACAGGTGTATATAGTTTTGTAAATTAGAATGCTTGGTAAAATAAGTAGCTTTAAAAATGAAATCTTAGTGAATAACTCATTGATAACCTAAGCAAGGAAAATCAAATGAGCAGTTTAATCACCAGAAGGAACGGCACTTAGACTGGCTTAAAATTAGTTTCTTTTTTCTTGCATTGGAAGTAACGCTCACTGCGGTGGTCTAGTGGTTATAGTCACGTGTTCAAATCCCAAGCCGCACTTTCAATGTGGGCGAAAATGGTCGAGGCCAATGTACTTAGGTGCACATTAAAGAACCCCAGATGGCCAAAATTCCCAGAGCCTTGCACTATAGCATCTCTCAATGAAATCGTGATTTTGGGACACTAAGCCCTATCAATTATTACGTAGTAAATAACATATGGCATCCCACCAATCCTGTTGTTGTAAAACTCAGTGTAGCAGCAAAAAAAAAAGAACTACCAAAAGCAATTTTTCAGATGGGTTGCTCGACTGATCACTTCCTTTGATATATGAATGTCTGCCATGTTGAAAAGAAATGATGCAGAGATTCACTCTCATTGCAGTAGAGGCATAAATGTGAATGTGTCACGCCAGACTTTTGAAGGTAAGTATTGAGTAGGAGGGTGGACTTGGCATCGTAGTCTGGTAAATAATATTTCTACCCTTCTATTGGAGCCCCATGAATTCTTGCAAAAAGTGTAAATGTGCTACAGATCCTTTAGAAGGTAGCTCTTAGGCAGCCGTTCTCCAGACCTTCTGCATGGCAGTCGAGCATTCTACCACTGAGCTACGTTGATGCCTGAAACTCGTTTGCAAAAAATTCCAGGTTTGTGTGGAAAGCGCAGCACAGTCATAGCAAAACCTGGAAGTACAGCATTTCTAGAACACGTAAGATTTCTTGGGTCTTGTACTAAAAGTACGCTTGCAGGGTACCTACTTCACTATAAATTGTCATTTTTGTCAAATTTGGAAGCAACCAGTATGCTATTATTCGTCAAAGGTATCTGCTATGCATTTGCAAGGCATTATGTGCATTTTGTTAATGCAGTGTCTGAGCTCTTAGTGATGGGATGGAAGTATTCAACGACCCACTTATTACACAATTCGTATTGCGTGACACTTGGTTAGAAAATTAACACTGCGTGGTGTCTGGTCGTTAGGTCACTTCTCTACCATGCCATACTGCATATGTTGATGCAATTCCTTCCCGACTTAACGCCTGCATAGGGTCTTTTCGCAGAGGAGTTTCGAGCACCGGCATGGTTCTGTGGTAGAATACAGGGCTGCCGTGGAGAGTACCTAGGTTCATATTCCAGTCTATCCTGGATTATTAATTTTTTTTTTTGGAGCGCTAGCACGTACGAACACCCACGGCAGACAGCTACAGCGTCAAAAATGGCCTTTGTTAAAATCTCCATAACAACTTTTGTTGTAAAATACCCTATACAAATGTCATGTTGGGCAAAAAATCGCGTTAGCTTACATAATGTAGCGTGGCAGAAGAGTAAAATAACATCCAGTCTTAAGACGATGCTAATTGTGTGTGGTTTGATCTCTCCCACCCACTGCAAAGTGCTCAGCCATAATTCTACACAGTTATCAGCCACATACAGCATCAACAAAGTGCACATAATACCTTACAGATATGTAGCAGGTACCTCGCTTGTCCATAGAGACTAATAATGTTGCAATAGGTTCTGTCCTACTTCACAAAAATTATGATTTTTGGCATAGTGGATACCTTGCAGATAGCCAAAACTTCAAACGCAGTTGACCTTGCCCCAGCATAGACCTTAATTTTTCACTTTCATTACTCGCCACCTTCTTAACCAATCCCCCTTAGTGAGTAAGAGCCAGGACAGAGGGACAAGCAAGCTGTGCTCAGAATTCACATTAGGCAGTATTGTATTAGTCTGTGAATTTCTTCTGTCCCTTTCTTTACAGGGGTGCCTGCAGTTTTGCAGAGGGCAGCGATCGGTCGGAGCTGTCTGAACTGTCCGGCCGGCTGGTTCAGCTCGAGAGGGACTTGCTCGCCGGCCGTGCAGGTGCGACGCAAGTACGTGAGACTCGCGTCCAAGTGCAGTGTGCGCTGCAAGCTCGCGGACTGAGCCTACCAGATGAGGGCCCAACACAGGAACAATAATAAAAGAAAAACCAAAATCAGTTCCACCCCAAGTGAGAGCTGTACGCACTGCAGAGCATTGATTCACCTGTTCTTGTTATATGTTCTTTTGTGTTCTTTACGTGTGAGAACATGATATTGCTGCGACAGGTTCGCCACATTCAAGTAGCCCGCCACAATCATCGTCACCAGCACCAGGAAGACCCGGCTCGGCTGGCATGCGCCACGCGTTCGGACGTTGAACAACGAGGAAGAGGAAGATAGTCGGATCTGTGCCACTCGGCTACTCGAACTTGACGACCATAGTTTTTAGAATCGTGGGCACAAGTTCGCCCTAATAAAGACGCTTGTTTTTTTTAACCTGTCGGCGTCAGCATCGCTACATTTCTGGTGGAGGTGCTGGGTATGAATCGAAGCCCCACGAGCTCAAGACAGCGTAACCCCGACGACCAGCGTATCAACCCCGTGGAAGTGACTCCTGTACACCAGAGGGCAAGTCGCCGTCTTCGAGGTGACTCACCTGAGTTCGGTCTTCTTCCCTTCACACCAAGGGGAATTCAAACGATGGATGCCACCACTATGACTACCCAGGTAACACCGGCACAAGTGTTCATTAGCCAACCGCACCAGCCGCCAGTTTTCCACGGCGACTCGTACGAGGATGTTGAAGATTGGTTGGACCTGTTCGAGAGAGTAGCGAGCTTGAATGGATGGGACGAAAGAGAGAAGCTCCGTCGCGTATACTTCGCCCTGGAAGACTTCGCGAAGACATGGTTTGAGAACCATGAAACCTCGTTGTCTACCTGGGAGGTATTCCGACGACAAGCGGTGGCTACGTTCGCGAACATAGACCGGAAAGAAAAGGCGGAGGCAGCTCTTCAATCGAGGAACCAGCTAACAAACGAGAGTACTGCTATGTACATTGAGGACATGGTCCGCCTGTTCAAGCGTGCGGATTACAACATGGCTGAGGATAAGAAGGTGCGCCATCTAATGCGCGGAGTGAAGCAAGAGCTGTTCGCCGTTCTCGTCCGCAACCCTCCGAGCACGGTTGCTGAGTTTCACTCGGAAGCGACGGCCATCGAAAAAACACTGGAACAGCGGGCTCGGCAGTACAACCGGAATCTTAACTGCGCATCTGCACAGGTATTTCCCGGAGGCGTGCGAAACGACGTTGAAGCCCTGCGAGAGCTAATTAGATCAGTTATCAGAGAAGAACTGAGCAGACTGCATATGCCCCAGACTTCAACTGCACTATCTGTTACGGACGTTGTTCGTGACGAACTGAGGCAGGTGATACGAGAGCCAGAGCGTGAGCTGCAGCCGGTTCGACCTATCCGAACATACTCTGAGGTTGTCAGACAACCCACGGTACACAGCAATGCAGCAGTTGCGATGGCAACGACTCCTCTCCCACCTGCGGCACGCAGTGCACCTCGTCCACGGGAACCGACAGCTACCTATCTGCCCCCAGGAGCACGTAGCACACATCACTATGTGGAGCGTAGGCCCAGGAAAAGTGACGTCTGGCGTGATCACGAGCGCAGGCCTCTGTGTTTTCATTGTGGGGAAGCGGGTCATCTCTACAGATTCTGTCCTTACCGACAGGCTGGATTAAGAGGCTTCCCGTCATATGCACCGTGCCCCCGAAACGGCGAACGACCAGCGGAGATTGAGGAGTACTTGTCGACGCGCCAGAACTCGCCAACTCTACGCCAACACCGGTCACGGTCACCATCGCCTATGCGCTACCGGTCATCCAGCCCACGTACACCTTCAAGGCAGCCTGGTCATCGCTCTCCAAGTCCACACCCGGAAAACTGAAGCAAGCGACCTGTGGAGGTGAGGCCGCTGATAACGTCAGTTACGAAGATCCTCCAATTTGGTTTGAGGGTGATGACGGTGTATTTCCGGTAGATGGGTGCAGCAACGAAAACGTTACTTCAGATTTGCGGTTGAGAATGGAAGGATGGGAGCTGAATGCCTTAGTCGACACCGGTGCTGATTATTCAGTGATAAGTCACAAGATGGTGAAAAAGCTAAACAAAGTTGTGACACAGTGGAGCGGATCGCAGATACGCACGGCAGGCGGTCACATTATTACGCCCCTTGGCAGATGCACTGCAAGACTTGAAATACGGGGCTTTATTTACGTGGCCGATTTCATTGTGCTGCCAGAATGTTCAAGAGAACTCATTATAGGAATGGATTTTTTGCGAGCTAATGGCGCCGTAATTAACCTGCGTAGGTCCAGCGTGTCGTTTTCGACTGAACGAGCTATACCTGTGGAGGAATCTGAGGAACGACGCCTAACTGCTCTACGCGTTGTTCATGATGACGTAACTGTGCCGCCACGCTGCAGTATAATGGTGCTCGTAGAAAATGATGCATTGTACAACCGCGAAGGCATAGCGGATACAAATGTAGGACTGTTTTTGAACAAAGGTGTCTGCGTAGCTAGGGGTCTTGTTCACTTGACGAATGGCCGTGCAGATGTCCTACTCACAAATTTCTCCAATGAGCTTCAACACATCGCTCAAGGCACGGCTATCGCCTATTTACACGACTTCTGTATGGCGACTGAACTATGCAGCTTAACGACATCAACCACTCGACCCGTGGCCTGCAACATCGACACATCCGTGACCGTCAATCAGAGCCTTCCGGACAGTCAGAAGAAACAGATTTACGCCTTGGTAAAAGAATTCTCTGATTGCTTTTCAAGTACCTCGAAGGTCCAGCGCACGTCAATCACGAAACACAGAATTATAACGCAAGACGACACGAGGCCTATATGCCAGCATCCATATCGGGTGTCACAGAAAGAACGGGAAATTATCAAGAAGCAAGTGGAGGAGATGCTTTCTGATGATGTCATCCAGCCTTCGAATAGTCCATGGGCGTCTCCCGTAGTGCTCGTTAAGAAGAAAGACAACACACTTAGATTCTGCGTCGACTACAGAAAACTGAACAGTGTAACTAAACGAGATGTCTACCCCTTGCCACGTATCGACGATACACTAGATCGGTTGCGATCCGCAAACTTTTTCTCCTCCTTAGATCTGAAAAGCGGATATTGGCAAATAGAGGTCGACGAGCGGGACCGTGAAAAAAAACGGCATTCGTAACACCAGATGGCCTCTACGAATTCAAAGCGCTTCCATTCGGCCTCTGTTCCGCACCAGCGACGTTCCAGCGAATGATGGACACTGTCCTCGCCCGATTGAAATGGCAGTCATGCCTAGTGTATTTGGATGACGTGGTGGTATTCTCTGCAACGTTCGACAAACATCTAGAGCGACTACGCACAGTATTGGAAGCCATCCGGTCAGCGAAATTGACAATCAAACCCGAAAAATGCCACTTCGGCTTCGAAGAGCTGAGATTCCTTGGACATGTCATTAGTTCCGAGGGTGTTCGTCCCGATCCCGAAAAGACAGCCGCTGTTCAGAGGTTCCCTACACCCAGAGACAAAAAGTCAGTGCGTCGATTTTTTGGGTTTATGTGCCTATTATAGACGATTTGTGGAAAACTTCTCGGAAGATTGCGGAACCTCTTACCAAACTGACAAAAGACGACGTGCCCTTCACGTGGGAAAGCGAACAACAGAAAGCTTTTGACGAATTAAGGAAACGACTACAGGGTTCACCAATACTTGCCCATTTTGATGAGACAGCCGACACAGAAGTCCATACCGATGCCAGCAATGTCGGCGTCGGCGCCATCCTTGTCCAGTGGCAAAATGGTCAAGAGAAAGTGTTAGCCTATGCCAGCCGCAAACTATCAAAAGCTGAGGCAAACTACTCTGCAACTGAAAAAGAGTGCCTCGCAGTCATCTGGGCCATAAACAAGTTTCGACCCTACCTTTATGGTAGACCGTTTAGAGCTGTCAGTGACCACCATGCTCTATGCTGGCTGGCAAATCTCAAGGACCCGTCAGGTCGACTAGCAAGATGGAGCCTTAGACTGCAGGAGTATGATATTACGGTCGTGTACAAATCGGGAAGGAAACACAGCGATGCCGACTGCCTGTCACGCTCTCCCGTCGATCCAAGTGTACCTGAAGAGGAAGACTTCCCGTTTCTAGGCGTTGTCGACACATCCAAAATCGCTCAACTACAACGAGATGACCCGGATTTGCTGGCACTTATACAACACCTGCAGGGTCTCGACGTTCAAGTCCCTCGCATATTCTCCAGAGGGCTCTCCGCGTTCTGCCTTCGAGGAAGTGTCCTTTACAGGAGGAACTTCGAACCTAATGGTGAAACGTTTTTACTAGTCGTGCCCACAGCCATGCGAGAGGAAATTCTGCACGCATGCCACGACGAGCCAACATCTGGACACATGGGTGTGAGCCGAACATTCGCCAGGATTCGCCTGAAATACTATTGGCCTAAGTTACTCGCATCAGTGCAGCGCTACGTGAAAACTTGTCGTCAATGTCAACGGCGCAAAACTCCACCCGTAAAACCAGCCGGCCTTCTCCAGCCAATAGACCCTCCAGATGCCCCATTCCAACAAGTCGGCATGGACTTCCTAGGACCTTTGCCGACATCGCGTGCAGGCAAGAAATGGATAGTCGTAGCCACAGACTATCTCACCCGTTATGCTGAAACTGACTCTCTATACAGTGCGACAGCTGCCGAAGTCGCCAAGTTCTTTGTGAACAACATAGTGCTCAGGCATGGTGCGCCCATCGTCGTTATTACGGATCGGGGCACCGCATTTACCGCAGACCTAATGCAATGCCTGATGCGCATGACAAATACCGATCACAGAAGAACAACGGCGTATCACCCTCAGACAAATGGCTTAACCGAACGCCTCAACAGAACTCTCTGACCGACATGCTATCAATGTATGTTGATGTTGAACATAAACAGTGGGACGAAATATTACCCTACGTAACATTCGCATATAATACAGCCGTTCAAGAAACAACCCACGTTGCCCCTTTCGAACTAGTATTCGGCCGAAGAGTGACCACCCCGCTGGATGCCATGTTACCACTACAGGACGAAAGCAGCTATCCACCTGACTTAGATGACTTCTTGCAAAGAGCTGAAGAAGCACGGCAAATGGCAAGATACCGAATACGCCACCAACAGCACGTCGATTCTAGTCGCTACAACAAGCGACGCAGTGACACACTTTATCATCCCGGTGACAAAGTGTGGATATGGATACCAGTGCGCCGCCGCGGACTCTCTGAAAAGCTTCTTTGCCGATACTTCGGCCCTTATGAAGTACTCAACCGTATCAGCAACGTCACTTATGAAGTTACATCCGCTGGACGCGTGAGTTCAAGACGCCGCAATCCCACGGAAGTGGTCCACGTAGTCCGCATGAAGCCCTATCATGACAGATCGTCGAAAAACGAGTGAGAGTGCGCGTGTATCTTTTCACTGTCTTAAGCATCGAAACGATGCGTCTGAGGAGGGGGGCAATGCTGCGACAGGTTCGCCACATTCAAGTAGCCCGCCACAATCATCGTCACCAGCACCAGGAAGACCCGGCTCGGCTGGCATGCGCCACGCGTTCGGACGTTGAACAACGAGGAAGAGGAAGATAGTCGGATCTGTGCCACTCGGCTACTCGAACTTGACGACCATAGTTTTTAGAATCGTGGGCACAAGTTCGCCCTAATAAAGACGCTTGTTTTTTTTAACCTGTCGGCGTCAGCATCGCTACAATATTATATAACATTTTATGTTCTTTTCGTAAGAAGGAGAAAGAAGACAACCACCCATTGTAGCACAAAGCCACAAGGAAATCTGTACGGATTGCTCGGAAAGAAAAGCTATTTAGTTGCCAAAAAATCTGTCCTCGTCCGCAGTTCTCGAACCCAAGACCAATGCCTTTCCGAGGCGGTCGCTCTACCAATTGAGCTAACCAAGAAGCTAGAAATTGAGAGTCCCAGGGCAAATTCATTGACAACTCGAAGCACATAGACACAAGTGTTGCAAACGAGTTCAGCGGAAGCTCGCAAGGTGGCGGAAGGGTTAAGAAAGGGAAAGACAACCACCTGTTTTAGCATGAAGCCACAAGGAAATCTGTATGGACTTCTTAGAAAGAAAAGCTCTTTGGTTGCCGAAAAATTCGTCCTGGTATGGGGTTCCTGCAGTTTTGCAATTATCTTTTCTAGGTAGGTTATTATGTTGCAAAGACTGGGCCGGCAAACATGGACATAAAAGATACCACCAATGCTTATGGTGTCTTCTCTCTTGAGCCCGTGTTTGTACGGCCGGCCAACATTATTATCCGATTTTGTTCGTGATTATCTATCTGCTGTTGTACGCTCTTCATTTCTACTGCTTGCTGTTCCGAGCAGAGTGGGTAACTCCAAGTGCTGGTGTTTCGCTGTCACTTGGCTGGCTCGGACAAACGATTTGGGCTTCGGACAACGCTGGCGTTCACGGGTGGAGGAATGTGCTCGCATTAGAAATGTACAGGCTGCTCGATGTATGTGCATCACAAGTTGGACCTGCATGGCCGCAACTTGAGGCATGAGACGACAGTGCCGCCCCTCAGAGAGACACTGAAGAGCAAAACAATTTTCCGCGTATAAGTAAAGTACAATTTGACAATTCCGAAAACACCGCTCTTACTGCAATACAGCTCCTAGTAAGCTAGAAAACGCGGGAAAATAAAATGCAGGTGGCAATGCCACCTTGAGACTCCCGCACCAAACACAGTGAAGTAAAATTTTCAAGGCATCTACTTGGTCCTACATAGATTACAATTGATCGAATTGAAGTACATTGTAATCTGTGGATGCCACAGACTTAGCATGTGGAGTTTCAGAAAATTTCATTGAGCCAATGCCACAAGAATACCTAAAATGCATTTTAAAACTTTCCAACGTCATGTGCAGGAGTTCTGTGCTCCCTTTAAAAATGAAACTTCTATCTCGATTTCCTTTGTAATAATGAACTTATGACAGCAAAACATGTGGCATTAGAATTTTCAGAGTGCATTTTATCAATCTAGACTGAGTCATTGTTCCCTTTAGTGTCCCTGTAACTGCTCTGCAGCTAAAATAAGAGACTCCAGTAACACACTTCCTACGTTCCTTTACTGTCACGATCCGGCTCTGCCGGCTCGGAGTTGCCGTTCCAGCGGCCTGTCGTGAAGTAGTTGTAAAGCAGTTCGTGTGGCAGAGGCTTCCTTTCCTCGGCAGGCACGAACATGTCGTTCCGGGCAATCTTGAGCCAACCCCAGTAGACGACCGTCAACCATCCGGCGGAGATCAGCACAGCGGTACCCGGCATACCACCTTTCACCGCCACTGCAAAACAACAGTGCGGGGGGAACAAGTTTCAGGTTTTAAAGGTCCCACTACACTGTTCCAGGAGATGCGCCAAGCCAGATTTTTTTTTTCTTTGTTCTGGGAAGGGGCACCGACAACAATTGTGTTCCTTCAGGAAGCAGGGATGCACATAACTTATGCGTTGTGTTTTGACTATGCTTGCTAGGCAGGCGAGGATTTTTGGGAGGACCGCCACTGCAAGACAACAGTGCAGGGGGAAGAGGCTTCAGGCTTTAAAACTCGCCACACTGTTCACATACCACACACGGCACGCATTTTTCGGGCCGCCTCGGCGAAGCTACTGCGGCCCGCGCGAACGGAACGCAGAGCGCGTAGGCATGTGCGTTTCAATAACACCGGCTTCTCGCAACCGTTCCTGCGCAAGCGGCGATACAGACGCTTCAACTTGGACACGTCCTCCGGCTTGCTGCTCCGCTCCTTGACCAGCCGCTGGCAGAGGCTGCGTACGCGCGCAATGGACGCGAGAAGCAGCAGGAGAGTCTCGATTTGGTGGCCGTTTTGCATTCGCTGCAGTATGTACGCGGCCGCTAACTCGCAGTCCGCGACGGCTTGGGCCGCCAGCGGCTTGTTGAGAGACTGTCGCGAAAGGAGACGTCGAACGGTACGACACACCTTGCGCACTCGGCCCAAGCCGCTCTCCGGAGGCAAGTGGTTGAAAACGGTGTGAACGAGCGCGCGTAATATGCCCGCCTCCGCTATTAAGTGACCGAGTCCGGCACGCCGAGTAGCCATGGGAGGCACAAGAGCGGCTACTCACTCTCTTGCCCTTGACGCTGCGCCCTAGGAAGTCGCCGCCGCTGCTACCGATTCATCAACGCTCTCCGACCCACAGTTGCGATGCTCCGCTTCGACCTCTGCGGATTTCGAGTTCCTGCGTTGCTCCCGACGCTGGCAGAGCCGCTGTCGTTTGAAAACAGGCGAAAGTTCACGACCATTCACCTACATACATGACATCGGCTAACATGTAAACGCATGAAACATTTTGTAAATGTAACAGATTGGCTTGGCTCAGATTGGCTACGAATCGGCAAGGCTTGGTGTGGCTCGTTTTATTGTGCGTACAATCGTGAAAGCCAGCAAAACGGTTCACGCTTTAAACATGGGATGGATTTCATATCTTAAATAATAGGGTTACAATACGCGTACACAGGTGACGACGAAAGCAATTTGGCTACGCTGCGGCGTAATTGTAGAACAGGTCACTGCAGCCGCCAGACTAGTTAGTCGACAAGGGCACAACTTCACAACTTGGTCCTTGAAAGAGAAATAAAAGCTGAGACAGAGCGCTGAAATGTACTTAATGCAACAAAAATACCACAACACAATCATGTCAAACACTACAAACCATTAATAAACGACAATTGTACAATAAAGGCTATTATGGCGAGTGAGTTCGTTGGCGCCGTGGCTTAGTTGGTTAAAGCGCCTGTCTAGTAAACAGGAGATCGTGGGTTCGAATCCCACCGGTGCCTAGCTGAAAAAAAAAAAAGCTAGTGTTTTTTTTTTTTTTTCGCTAATTATGGCTCAAGCTTTTACTGAATAGCACAATTTTCTATCCATTTTGGAGTGCATAACAGGCACGCTTTTGTGTGCGTGCGCTCTAGTTGGAAAAAAACCTGGCACACTCACCTCGACTACATCCTTTTTAATGCGTTCCCATCATTTTATTTGCCCAGTCCTACAGACTACAGCTGCATCGCTCAATCCACCAGGTCGAATCACCAAGTTTGCACTCTCACTTTTGATTCTGCTGTTAGTGTACCAGAACACAGTTTACAAAATAGTTTGCAGCAATTACCAAGCAGTACTAAAACACGCTGTTTCTGACTGTGCCAATGCTGCATTGGCCCTATCAGAAATGGCGTCTTGAGTACTACAGATACATGAACTATGATTTCGCCACAGCAACCTGCCTGCTCACCTTAAAATTATGCATGCTATTTCTTCACACAGTACTGCCAGTCTCCACATAAGACTGTTAGGAGGTGCAACTTTTATAAAATACAAAACAAAGTATTATAATTTATAAAAGGAATTCAGACACAACAAGTGTGCCGCACCACACTAGCTGACCGAAATAAATTAGAAAATATATTCAAGAGAAGCTTACACAGCTTACAATCTGCAGAAAAAAATTGAAAGTGTATTAAATTTCATTCTGTTCAACTAACCATTAAAAAAATGGTTTTTAAGAACCCTGTTTCTCCTAATTTGAACCGGGAGCCCACGACTTCCATTGCTCCTCGCACAAGTCAGCTCGGAGTGATCATCATCATCATCTGCCTGACTACGTCCACTGCAGGACAAAGGCCTCTCTTATGTTCTGCCAATTAACCCGGTCCTGTGCTTGCTGCTGCCCATTTATACCCGCAAACTTCTTAATCTCATCTGCCCACCTAACCTTCTGTCTCCCCCTAACCCGAAATACATTGTGATCAGTGTGATCACAATGTATTGCAAAAAGTTGAAGCCAAACCAAATTTATTACACATGCGAAACAGCAGCAGTTCTCTGCAGGGAAGAATTTGGACTCCGAGAATTGAATTCCATTAGTGAGCTCCTCGGCAAACTCAAAACGATGATCATGGAGTTCTGACAAATAAAGTGCAACAAAATCACTGATTACTTTTAGTTTTTATAGCATGAACTCTGCTACGCAAATAAAACTATTTTGGAGCAGTAAGAGCATCATGTATCTCGACATTAAGACTCAGTGCCCACACGAATGCATGTAGCCGCTGTTTCTGGCTTATCGTTGACCAATCAATTAATTCTGTTAGTTTATTTCTATGAACATAATTTACCAAACTACCTCTCGCGAACATGTAGTATCGCCCAATTCACAATAAGTCCAGAGGCGGCTTCTTTGGGTTCTGCCTGTGCAGTATGGCACAATGAGAGTTATTCTATGCCCACTTGCTAATTCGAACAATTTTCTAGTGCCGTTTAAATACGAATCAATGAGCGTTCACTGTACAATGGAATTGCTTGTGCAAACGCATTGGTAGTTCGACCTTCCACAATACTGCCAGGCTTGAAGATCAGTCTTACACTGCTTTGTATGAGATGGTCTGATAATTTGCTTAAAAATTAGTTCCTGTGTTGCTGAGGCACAATGCTACTCACACACACTTGGCATTCATAGTACTGACTCCAATACAAATTTACCCTAAAAAGACTAATGCAATGCTAATGTACCTTGGAATATTAGAAGACTGATGCATAATACAAACATGCCTGCACCACGTCACATGGAATCTATCTGCACCACGTGGTTTTAGTCTCATGCACACCCTCCATAAGGTATGATGAGAAGTTATTGAACAGCTGCCAATTTTAATATTTTGAAAGGTGGCCTAGTCTTTCTTAGTTCCTGCTCTGCAAACACAAGTCTAAGCGGAATCCCTCGTTTAATTGCTGTCAATTACTTTAGAACTTCCTGTGATTCGGCCTTTTTCATCTTTGGCTTAGTCCATGCTGATTTTGCTTAATACACTTGACTGTGGCAGACAATACATTTCGTGAAAAGAGGAAGGATCAAGAGAGAACATGAAGTGCCGACTATGAAGTGTTTAATGGCACCTCAAGAAACATACAGGAAAAAAGACCATGCATGAAGAGCCAACAAACGACATGAAGTGGCATGGTCACGATAACACACCATCGAGTAAGCGCATTTCTGTGGAATACGAAGTCATAGATGTGTCACTGACCCAATCTATAACTCAAAATCTACAACAGTCAAAACTGTTATATCAATAACACTCGAAGGCTAATAAGAAGCGGTCTCAGAGCAACATTCAGTTTCATCTCTTTGCATGGTTAGGCTGATCTAACAAAGTTCTGCATGAGCACAAATGCTGTAGTCAACAAGACTGGCAGCATTTCTCCCTTATATTCGCTATGCAAGCACTAACTCGCAAAAGAAAAAGTATTTTTAGAATACCATGCCTCAGGTGGCAAAAGCAGAGATATTTTGTCAACAATACCTTCACGCTGCATTTAATACAAGGCCGTTTTGCAGAAAAAATGCATCCCACAGCGGAGCCAGCGGCCAATGAGAACACAAGCCATTCGAGTTACTCTTTGAACTTCCACTCCTGGCGGCACATGGGGCAGAGCTGCTGCACCTGCTGGGAGTTGAGCCACTTCATGATGCAGTGGATGTGGAAGCAGTGCGAACACTGGCCCCACACTGCAACGAGACAATTAAGCAGGCATTTAGGCGAAGACTAGGTCCCAGATGTACACTAACTCAGGCAAAGAAACACTATTCCAGTAAGCAAATTAATTAAATTTGCATTGAGAAGATTAATATGGAGAGTGACTCTGAATTCGTCACATATGCGTTTTCTCGCTTGCTGTGAAAACGTTCCCATATAGCTTTTGTCAAAGCTTACTGGGAAAGAAGTCTTTTGACATTATTACCAACTAAAGAAGCGTGTTTTCAATTTACTTCAGTTTTCAATCAGCACCTGCCCTGTGTGTTCTTCTCTGTGTCCTGTTTTACACATGCTACGCCCCGGTGTGAAAAATTTGTTGCAATTAAGTTGCATCAAGAACATTTGTACAGAGAGAGAGAGACTCAGAATTCGTCACATAGGCCTTCTCTCACATACTAAGAAATCGTTTTCATAAAGCTTTTGTCAAAAGCTACTGTGAATCAAGACTCAGAGCAACAGCTTCAGCTCTCGTAGTGGTTAGTCTGATCTAAGTGTTCTGCATGAGAATGCCAATGCTGCTGTCAACAACTTTGGCAGGATTTCCAACTTATATTTGCTTGGTGCACGTACACCTTACTTGGACTCTACTCAATGCCTATCAGGCACTGCTAGGTGTCTAGAATGTATGAAATAACTGCAACATTCTTGCATTTCGTGCCAGTCAGCTGTTCTTGAAAGCAACTCCTCCGTTTTTTCTGTGCCTAAAGTGTGGTATGTCCAGTACACCACCGGAGAAACTCTCTTGTCTAAAGGTTCACGGTTCCAACATTAGTGCAGCATAAATACGAGTGAAACTTCGAAGCGTCAGGCGAAATCTCCTTATCGCACTTGAACCGCCCACCCGATAATGGGTGTCGCAGGGCTTCTCATCTGCTGCGAAGAATGCTTACTTCCAAGGCGCGGTCGCGGGAAGAATACAGTAATAAAGAACGAAAAACGACGTCGTACGCATACTCCCATTGTAGTGCTACTTTCTTCTTACCGAGCGGGCAGTCATCGCCAGGCATTTTGCAGTCGGGACAGCATCCGTCGAAAGCCACCCGGCATATTCCACAATTATCGTCGTTGGCGATCCAACGCCAAGAAGCTACACTCGTCCAGCCTGCAAAGTCGGCGGGCGAGAATTGGAATTTTTACAACTCGGACACATCTCGAGGTAGCGTCTGTGGCGACAAAAATCGAGTCTGCGAAGTGTGTACAACTTCACCGAGCGACGAAATAGAGGAGAAACGATACATTCGCGGACACGATTCGATAGTTTCAATTGTAGTTCGGCCTGAATTTTATAATCGGTTATAAGCGGAAACACGTGTACTTAAAGACGAGCCCTACGAACGCGGAGTCAACGCCCAACACGGTGTGGCCCGTTCGGGCTACGGAGACTCCCGAGGATCAAATAAAGGAGAATTCACTACCAAATTTTGCTATTTCCGAAGTTCAACGCCCCGTACTGTACAAACACGCCGTGCAGGGATTGCTCCACCGCCACTTTTCATTTAAACACGAGGGGCGTCTTGCACCCAACGCCGGCTTTTCGCAAGCTTACATGGTTTGTTACGAAGCTGAGATTTTCGATTAGTCCGCCCAATACTCTATCGGCAAGAAACGATTGTTTTGGAAGCATAATTTCGCCGTACAAACATCTCGCACGTACTACGCATTACGATGACGTTCGCACAACGCCGCAATGCTGCGGCAGTGCTTTTTAATTGGAACGCTTCGATGGCGTGGCAAGCAACGCTACTAAATCTGTAAAACACAAACATAAATCTCGCCTACCAATCTGAAGCATTTAATTGTGAGGCAGTTGGCTGCCAATTTCACGATCAACACTCGTTTTTGTCACGTTGGGCATCGTCAACGCATCAAAAAGGATGAAATGTCGGTGAAAAAAGAACACGAAGAGCAACGGGAACGATCACAAACGTGCGCCCGTTAAAGCAGGCGACGCTAGGGCATAAAAATTTGAGAATCAGAAACACACTCATACGTTTAATAGTCACTTTCATCCCGACTGCACGAGAAATTTCGCGAAAACTTGCCGGGTAAAAGAGCGCGGACAATAGCCCATGACGTCATCCAGACATCAACTTCCGCCGGAACAGGGACTACTTTGCATCACGATTGTTCTCGAACGTTCTAGAGGGTTCCAGACATTTGCGCCTGTTTGCTCACATAATACTGTTTCCGGTAAATAGTTCTAAAAATAAAAACGCACTACATTTATTAAAATCTTTATTATACAACAAAAATTGCTGTAGCATAAATTGAAAAACGCAAATAAGCATTTGTATGAAGTAACAAACCCATTTAAAATTATTTTGAGGTGTAGGCATCAGCACCGGAAATGCGCAGCAATACACAACGGAACCAAAGCACCGAGAACATTCGGTGGCGTCTTTAAAAGCCGGCGCCGGCCGCGTGCGAGGTAGATTCATCGATTCGCTGATCGTCGATTCGTTGCCCGTGCGTAGTGACGAAGTCCGATCAGGGTAAGTGAGTTTCGGCGATTCATTGGAGCCCCCTGTTAACGGTTACTGCAGATATTTGCGCGGAGGCTGCTGTATTAGTACATCATTTTTATCAACGTGGTCGGCACCTTGGCGTCCCGGATTTTCGCGGCGTTGTGCAGCCATGTGATGTGCCATATTAAGACTTTGCAGCAGGGAATAGGCAGCGGATTTGTCTGACGATACTGCAATCAAGAAAAAAACCACTTTCGCTGGCTATATCTGTAAGGGCACCCCCCGGTCTGTACTTCCTTTGTTAAAACGTGGTAACCCTACTTGTGATAGCACCGTGCGATGTCATAAGATTTTTTGAATTATAATTGTACTCCTTAGGTTCGCAGTTTTTTTTTTTTTTTGCGAGGAACGATTACTCGGACGCTACGGAAGTTTTCACATAAGTTCTCTCCCCTTCTGTGCAGATGCCTGAGGAAACGCGCATGGATGACTCCGGCGAGGTGGAGACCTTCGCCTTCCAGGCGGAGATCGCCCAGTTGATGAGCCTTATCATCAACACCTTCTACTCCAACAAAGAGATCTTCCTTCGTGAATTAATCTCCAACTCATCGGACGCCCTGGACAAGATCCGCTACGAGTCCCTCACGGATCCGAGCAAGCTCGACGCTCAAAAAGAGCTCTTTATCAAGATCATCCCCAACAAAGATGACCGCTCGCTGACCATCATCGACACCGGCATCGGCATGACCAAGGCCGACCTGATTAACAACCTCGGCACCATCGCCAAGTCCGGCACGAAGGCTTTCATGGAGGCGCTGCAGGCCGGCGCCGACATCAGCATGATCGGTCAGTTCGGTGTGGGTTTCTACTCCGCCTACCTGGTCGCCGACAAGGTGACCGTGACGTCGAAGCACAATGACGACGAGCAGTACACTTGGGAGTCGTCGGCCGGCGGTTCCTTCACCATCCGCACCGACAACACCGAGCCCCTTGGTCGCGGTACCAAGATCGTGCTCCACCTGAAGGAGGACCAGGCGGAGTACCTCGAGGAGAGGCGAATCAAGGATGTGGTGAAGAAGCATTCCCAGTTCATCGGCTACCCGATCCGGCTGTTGGTGCAGAAGGAACGCGAGAAGGAAGTCTCGGACGACGAGGAGGAAGAGAAAGAAAAAGAGGAAAAGACTGAGGAGAAGCCTGACGAGGAGGGCAAGCCCAAGATAGAGGACGTCGAGGATGACGACGAGTCTGCAGACAAGGACAAGAAGAAAAAGAAGAAAATCAAGGAGAAGTACTCCGAGGATGAGGAGCTGAACAAGACTAAGCCCATCTGGATGCGCAACCCGGATGACATCTCTCAGGAGGAGTACGGCGAGTTCTACAAGTCCCTCACCAACGACTGGGAGGACCACCTGGCTGTCAAGCACTTCTCGGTCGAGGGTCAGCTCGAGTTCCGCGCCCTCCTTTTCGTCCCCAAGCGAGCGCCCTTCGACCTGTTTGAGAACCGCAAGCAGAAGAACAACATTAAGCTGTACGTGCGCCGGGTCTTCATCATGGACAACTGCGAGGACCTCATTCCCGAGTACCTCAACTTCATCAAGGGCGTTGTAGACTCCGAGGACCTTCCCCTGAACATTTCCCGAGAGATGCTCCAGCAGAACAAGATCCTCAAGGTGATTCGCAAGAATCTCGTCAAGAAGTGCCTCGAGCTCTTCGACAGCATCGCCGAGGATCGCGACATGTACAAGAAGTTCTACGAGCAGTTCAGCAAGAACATTAAGGTGAGAACTCTCTCCCCTCATTTTCAACTCGAGATTTTTATGCCTTCCAGCACGAAACGCGCCGTGCACAAGCACCAACACTGGTCCTCTTCGGAGGTTGCTGGTGTTGTTGCCAGGACGTGTGAGGTGGTGCTTAATGGAAGGATATAATTAGGGCATTAATCGGATCCGTCAGGGCCTCTCTCTGTATGCCCCATTGGCGCGGTCTATCGTACGTGCCCTACATACCATTGTTATAAGGCTGCTATAGTCTATGGGCTGTGCTCTTGGCTAACTACGGGCCTGAACGACAGTCTGGTGCGCATTCCTTCTAGTTATTCAATACGCTGAATCTCAACCTTCCCCAAGCTCTGTATATAGTGTTTTATTCTCAGTCATTATTTGTTATCACTTGATCTCTTGCTTGTAGCAGTTATACTATATGCACTTTATCTCTCTTACAGCTGGGCATTCACGAAGACTCTCAAAACAGAAAGAAGCTTGCAGAGTTTCTCCGGTACTACACCTCTGCCTCTGGCGATGAGATGTGCTCGCTGAAGGACTATGCATCTCGCATGAAGGAGAACCAGAAGCACATCTACTTCATCACGGGCGAGTCCAAGGACCAGGTCGCCAACTCTGCCTTCGTGGAGCGGGTACGGGAGCGAGGTCTCGAGGTCATCTACATGATTGAGCCTATCGACGAGTACTGCGTACAACAGCTGAAGGAGTATGATGGCAAAACCCTTGTCTCTGTCACCAAGGAAGGCCTCGAGCTACCAGAAGACGAAGCAGAAAAGAAGCGGCAGGAGGAGAATAAGACCAAGTTCGAGAACCTGTGCAAGGTCATGAAGGACATTTTGGACAAGAAGGTTGAGAAGGTCATTGTCTCTAACCGGCTGGTCAAGTCTCCCTGCTGCATCGTCACCTCCCAGTATGGCTGGACCGCCAACATGGAGAGGATCATGAAGGCGCAGGCGCTGAGGGACTCCAGCACGATGGGCTACATGGCAGCCAAGAAGCACTTGGAAGTCAACCCTGACCACCCCATCATGGAGAACCTGCGGGTGAAGGCAGATGCAGACCGCAACGACAAGGCGGTCAAGGACCTAGTCATGCTGCTCTTCGAGACTGCACTCCTGTGCTCTGGCTTCGCCCTCGAAGACCCTCAACTCCATGCGGACCGCATCTACCGCATGATCAAGCTTGGTCTTGGCATTGACGAGGATGAGGTTGCTGGCGCCGGAGACAACACATCCACTGGGCCCACAGCTGATGAGATGCCACCCCTGGAAGGAGACGATGAAGATGCATCTCGCATGGAAGAGGTTGACTGAGCTGGACTTAGTCTTAAAAGGTTTTTTTTTTTTCACTTGTACATACCTCACACAGTCATGTGTTCATCTGTATTTTTTCTCCCCGGTGTTAATAAAAGTTTGTGTTCTGTGCAATCCAGACTTAGTCTTTGTTGAAGTCATGTTGAGCAGCAAATTGGAACATAGTGGTGCAAAATGCAATAGTAGGGCTTTGTAATACTGGGGCAGCCCAGAGTCTGAAAGTCTGGGTCTAAAAGGCCAATTTCTGGCTTTTTAGCAAATATGTCGAAATTGTGCTCTGTTCATGCAATTGTATGTTTTAAACTAATTCTTTGTGTACATTTTACGGAGACTACATAGGTCGTGTGGAGTCAATGTGGTATTTACTACGAGTAACCTTAATGGAAAAACCTTCCATATCCCCATAAAATAAAAAACAGATCCAATGTATCACAGGGAGCATGCAAAGGGAATGTTTTTCATTGCAATGTTGGAAAAAGATCTAGGTGGAAAAGTCGTGTTTCAGCAATTAAAAATATTTTCTAGAACTCTTTTACATTTGTGTAACAATGCCAAGAGAAAGACTGGTATTAGCAACGCCAAAAGCAACTGAAATTTAATGCTTGCATCAATAGTAATCTTGGATAGTGCTATGTAGACCAACTTCAGTAAATAGCACTTAAGTGTAATAGACCCTAACCTGATACATCATCTGATCACATTGCTAATGTTTATAAAATTAGCACTGCAATCACAATTGATTTTTCACCAAGCATGGGGATCTTCCAGAGACTTCAGACATGGCGTCGCTTTGTGGTAGAATAGAGTTTGATTGGGTTCAATTCCTGCTGGGACCATGAATATTTGCATTCGGGTCAACGCTGCTGATGTTTGTTTTCTTGTCATAAGAACAGAATTTTAGTAGGTAAAAAAATTTGTAATGAAGTACAGTTTGAAACCGTAACCGACGCGTTTTTAAGCTCTCGCACCTAATTGACCCATGTCTTCTCTCACCGGTTCTCACTAGATGTGAACTGAAACATCTATGGCGCATGCCCTGGTATACAGGTATGTGCTGCATAGGGATGGCACCAGAAAGGCTGGGACCTCTCATGAAATTGAGCCTGTCTCCCCTTTGGCCCTCCCCCAATAGAAAAGCTAGTCCAAGTACAACCCACAACTTCCCACCTCTGTGCCACACCTAGGTAACTCACTTGCAGTCTGTGTCCTCCCCCTTAGTAAGAAAATCCTGGCATCACCCCTGGTGCCACATGTCTGGAAGGAAATGTTTCACTTCGTACACCATGGGATGTTCACATTATTAATGTCATGGCCAGACAGTCATAATTGTCAAACCCTCCATGTTCCCGTACTAATTTTGGTCAACCCCACGTTAAGGAAGTGTTGCATACCCAGAAGTAGGCGGCCAGATAGGTAGTTGGATACCTAGATAGAAATCTTGTCTGCAGTGCTCAAAAAAATGTTTCGCATTGAAAAGTTAACTTAGGGGAAGATGTGACGTGTGTAAGAAAAAAAGTTGCATTAATCTGTAGCCTAAGGCAATGAAATTTCAGTTGTATATATACGCTTTTGTACTGATTTCAAATAAATAGTTTTATATGAAATGTTTTTGTTTTCTGCCATGACAATGTAAGTATAGTTCATTTCGGACAAACCCTTTGTTTCACTAAATGTGTATGGTTCTGAGTCAATAAGTCATATGCTTCTATATTAACTGTAGAATGCAAAAAACTGTAAAGTATGCATAAAACATTTTAATGGGTTAAGAAATGGTGATGTGAGAATTTTGAGAATCCTCAGCTCGTACTAATTGCTTACATCAGGTTTGCAATAATTATGCTGATGATATCAAGTTTCAAAGGAGATACTTGCATGCATTCAGATGTTAATAAGGGATATGTGGGCGAAATTTCACCCCGGTCGTTAAAGTAGCAAAAACATGTCCAAACTCGCGAAGTTGCCCAAAAATGGATCTTGAGAAAAACGCATTTGAAGGTATGAGTGACAGTTCATCTATACAGAAAAGATATGTTTTTTGTTAAGATGATATCTTCCCTCATGAGAGCTTGGAAATCATGGTTTATTTGAGCATGTTTCTTTAGTGAACTCTTCATGCGAAATGCCGTGACAAGCATCCAGTAGCTACCTCTTTAAAAGCGATTTTAACCTACTCCGAGTTTAATTAGAATCTTCAGTTTTTTTTTTGTTGTGAAAGTAGAGAAACTAAATTTATGAAAGCAATTAAAAATGAGAAATATGTAACCTTGAGAAAAACTTGCATTTTTAGAGTCTCCATATACAAAACATGGTGGTTGACGGAGCACTTCCAGTAGGGATGCTGTGTAAGCTTGGCACCAAACGCGCTGATTTCAACCGAGGCGTGCTCATCCAAGATTTATTGTATGTACATTCGACCAATGTTAGAATTAGCTGCATTTGTATTCTGGCACTCGGGCTTCTCTTATCAAAAGGTTTCATGTTCTAGCAGTATGAACATTCCTATAAATCAATGCGTCTCCACAGAGGACATAACGGTATGTTTTCATTTACCAGTAAGCCTCACTTTTTAATCCTCACAGGTCTAGATTACATTACCCCAAGTCATTTTTACACAGAGAATTTGGGACCCATTGAAAGTTCACCTCTGCAAAATACTTATAGTGAGCACTGTAGGAACAATTAAGATTGAATTAGACGATATATGTATCCTAACAATGCTAAACAGTTACCATATCCACACCTGAATGGCACTACAGTGGATCATTTGGCCAATATAGAAACTGTATCGATCAGCGGGCCGATCCAATTATCCTTTCGCTGTTCGGTAGCGATGATGTCAACATCAACGGCAGAAACAGCAGCCGAGGATACTGAGCAGAGCACATCACCTTCAGGCAGAGGGGAGCGCGAGAGGGCGTCGGCGTCAGCATGCTGGCGTCCGTTGCGGTACAGCACGCGGATATCGTAGTCTTGTAAGCGAAGAGCCCAACGGGCGAGACGGCCTGAGGGATCCTTCAATGATGAAAGCCAGCATAGTGCATGATGGTCGGTGACGACATCGAATGGGCGACCATACAAAACAAATATCGATAGTGACTCATGCTTCCATTTGCAGAGAGAAGGCAGGTGTGAGAATTGCATCATTCTCTCTAAATTAGACTTTCTCAATTCGGTTACCTGATGTCACCCCTATTTACCAGGCTTAATTGCTGGCTATAGTCGTAGCATTACACAGACTGTCTCAGTGTCCGTTGGAAATGGTTGTTTCAATAGACTGCCTCTCTGTTTGTTCTGCCTTAAGCGTTGGTGCGTACGTCCACTACAATACCCCCCCCCCCCCCCCACGGGGTGAAGGGTACCCATCCTGGCGACTCAGGGAGTAGGCACAATGAGGGGGTCGTAGTAGGCCTACTATTTATATATGCAATGAATATGCGCATAGGTGTACCCAGGGTTCCCCTTTAGAGGGGGGCAAAGGTTCATTGCAGGGCACCCCTATTATATGCCAGTCCCCTGTGCCCCCTCTCTTATAGACCTACTATTTGCTAATTCCACGACAGTTATGGCATATTTGTTTAGTGTAGGTATCTAGCCATAAAGGTTTAATATGCAATGAATATGCGCATAGGTGTACCCAGGGTTCCCCTTTAGAGGAGGGCAAAGGTTCAATGCAGGGCACCCCTATTATAAGCCACAGTCCCCTGTGCCCCCTCTCTCCTGTGTGACTAAGGGAGGCTCGATAATTATATGTACAGGCTTGTGCAGGGTGCGTTCAACGTAACATCCTAGATTACGTCAATGACATCCTCTGTGAATGCATGATACACGCACCAGAGAGAAAGTGCATCCAATTTCTCAAGTACCTTATAGACCTACTATTTGCCAATTCCACGACAGTTATGGTATATTTGTTTAGTGTAGGTATCTAGCCATAAAGGTTTAATATGCAATGAATATGCGCATAAATGTACCAAGGGTTCCCCTTTAGAGGGGGGCAAAGGTTCATTGCAGGGCACCCCTATTATAAGCCACAGTCCCCTGTGCCCCCTCTCTCCTGTGTGACTAGGGGAGGCTCGATAATTATATGCATAGGCTTGCGCAAGGTGCGTTCAACGTAACATCCTAGATTACGTCAATGACATCCTCTGTGAATGCGCGATACACGCACCAGAGAGAAAGTCTCTGAAGATGGCCTTAAAGCTACAATCGGACTTAAAGTTGGCACATATTCTAGGCCTATGGCAAAGCAGCTCTAGTGTGTTACACGTCACAAAAGCGCTGCTGATATTATTGCGGCCCACAAGCCTGAACAAAACATTGTAAACAGTGTAGTTAACATGTGTGACTGTATGTGTTGCATGTTCACCACTGTATTATAACATAGTCATCACCCAATACTTGGAGTGGCACGTCAGGGAAAAACCAAGACAAACATCTGCAGCTCTCCATTAAAATAATTCTCTCTCTCCTTGGGGGGGGGGGGGGGCGGAATGAATCTCAGCAGACTTGCTCACCCTATTAATTAGTCAAAACATTGTGCAGCTTTGGCACCTTGCCATGCCTATGAATATGTGGATGCACTTGCAGTATCATCCCACGATGGCCCCGTGTTTTCTGTATCGTCTGCATCGGTGTACTATATCTAAGCAGAGCGATTTGAAAAGCTTGTCACAGTCAAGAACTTGAGAAATCTTGTTTGTGCTCACCTCGAACCTCAAAGCACAACTTTGGGCCGTCCAACGTGCAGAGGAGTCTGCTTTGAGACAAGGTCCCGGATGTGCGGTGGGTGCCCAGGCCTTCAAAAAGACGCTGGACTTGAATCGTCTTGATTCAACAATGAAGTTTATGTTCTCATCGCATTTCCCACTAATAAAATTTTGTTTGAAAAGCAGATGGTATTCCCCTACAAAGGAATAAATATCAATTACAAGGCTACGATGTCAAATCTCCCTACTGAACATTTGCCTTCTCAGGTATGGTCTGGCTCAGTCACCTTTATGCCTTTAGTGTAGTGAGAGTGAATCTCTGGATCACTTCTTTTCGACATGCCGAAGGTTTACAATTCCAAGTAAAACACTCCTAGAAGAGCCCCTTCAAATTTGTCATTGAAATTTGGATTTGCCATTTTTCAATGATTCTTTCATATGGAGCTACCTTACTTGGTTTTAGCGTCAAGTGCGTTTTCATTGCAGTATTCAATTTTTTACGAGAGAATAAAGGAATAGAATGCTAAGTTTAAATTAACGCAGCTTTTTTAAATGTTTCTATAAACACAGCTGCATTTAATATAGTTTTAGTCTTTTTTTGTTTTTTTATATTTTTATGAGGTTGTATTGTTAATGTGTAATGATTTAAACTTAAGCCCTTTTCTTCAGCAAATAAAATAATTTTTTAAGCAAGGCACAGTCCAATTAATGGCCTATTCCCTAAAATGTGTTTGGTGAAGTACCTAGGAACAACAACAACAGCATTTGTTAACAGCTCAATAGAACACTCGGTCCTTGGCTAGAAATCCACAATTTCCCCTCGCAGTACGATAGACAAGCGTTCCTTTCGTCTAGCATTGCTGCGATCTTGCCATTAGGTAAACAGCATGCACCAAATCATTGATTAAAGCTTCCGACATATGCATGCTAAGAGCACTGTAGACAGGATAGTGTTCTTCGACCTAGTGAGAAAAAAGAAATGAGAAAATAACGGTGTTCATCATCATCAGCCTGACTACATCCACTGCAGGACAAAGGCCTCTCCAATGTTCCGCCATTTAACTTGGTCCTGTGCTTGCTGCTGCCAATTTATACCCGCAAACTTCTTAATCTCATCTGCCCACCTAACCTTCTGTCTCCCCCTAACTCGCTTGCCTTCTCTGGGAATCCAGTTAGTTACCCTTAATGACCAGCGGTTATCCTGTCTACGCGCTACATGCCCGGCCCATGCCCATTTATCTTCTTGATTTCAACTATGATATCCTTAACCCCCGTTTTTTTCTAATCCACTCTGCTCTCTTCTTGTCTCTTAAGGTTACACCTACCATTTTTCTTTCCATTGCTCGCTGTGTCGTCCTCAATTTAAGCTGAACCCTCTTTGCAAGTCTCCAGGTTTCTGCTCCGTAGCTAAGTAACGGCAAGATATAGCTGTTATATACTTTCCTCTTAAGAGATAGTGGCAATCTACCTGTCATAATTTGAGAGTGCTTGCCAAATGTGCTCCACCCCATTCTTATTCTTCTTGTTATTTCAGTCTCGTGGTTAGGCTCCGTGGTTATTACCTGCCCTAAGTAGACATAGTCTTTTACAACATGAAGTGCACTATTACCCGTCTCGAAGCGCTGCTCTTTTCCGTGGTTGTTGTACATTACTTTCGTTTTCTGCATATTAACTTTAAGACCCACCTTTCTGCTCTCCTTGTCCAGCTCCGTAATAATGAGTTGCAATTCGTTTCCTGAGTTACTCAGCAATGCAATGTCATCGGCAAAGCGCAGGTTATTAAGGTACTCGCTATTAACTCCTATCCCTAACTGTTCCCATTCTAGGCTTCTGAAAACCTCCTGTAAGCATGCCGTAAATAGCACTGGGGAGATTGCGTCCCCCTGCCTTACACCCTTCTTGATTGGTATTCTGTTGCTTTCTTTATGGAGCACTATGGTAGCAGTTGATCCCCTGTAGATTTCTTCCAGGATGTTTATATATACTTCATTGACGCCCTGATTCCGCAGTGTCTGCATGACTGCTGATATTTCTACTGAATCAAACGCCTTCTCGTAATCTATGAAGGCTATGTATAGTGGTTGGTTATATTTTGAGCATTACTCTATTACCTGATTCATAGTATGAATGTGGTCGATTGTTGAGTAGCCTGTTCGAAATCCTGCTTGTTCCTATGGTTGATTGAATTCTAATGTTTTCTTTACTCTGTTAGCAATAACCTCAAGAACGGTGTTACATTTGACTAAATACGGTATTCATCTACACTCACTCGGGCTAGGACTGAAGACGCCATGTCCGTATGAGAGAGATTGACAGCAATTTTACCAATTACGTGTGCGAGAACTTGTGTACAGAAGGTGTAGCAATTATTTTTGATGGAGATGCTATGGTGCACTTTGTTTCTTTATTTGACCCATTTTACGAGCTTGTCACAAGCCATGGTGACAGGAGAAGGAGTAGCCAGCCCCATATAATGTAGATACTCCAGCATTACGCCTGGAAACTGAATATCGTGAGAGGACACATTGCAAGTAAGAAAAAGCAGTGCGATTCCTTAAGACTTTAGAATGACAATAAATGAGAACAAAAGCTTGACAGACAGTGGCTGATGACATCAGCACACTTGATGTAGTGAATTTAAGTTGTTGTTTCTGACCATTGATCTTGAAGTCATCAGAAAATCTATTGTGGCGAAGCCTTCGAACATTGGGTCGTCCTCTCCAGCGCCTTCTAGTGGGTCGCCCTTTTAGCAAAAAGAACAACAGCTCGTGCAGAGAGTCGTACCCGCATTGACTGTCGTTGTCAAGCATCATCGACAAGTGTCCGCCAATAAACGTCTCAACAATTTGGTGGAGAGTGCTGTGCCCTTCTAACACCTTCGGTTAGCATTCGATGCCCTTGGAGCTTCGATCCCGCACCGTGCCTTCTACCATGCACCAAGACGCCGCGCAGCAAACGCTTCCTCCTGCGCCAACGCCATGTTCCGGTGTCCCCCGCATCCGCGACCCTCCTGTCTTCACCGGCGCGGATGGCACCGACGTCAAGGACTGGCTCGCTATGTACGAACGCGTCAGCGTCCCCAATCATTGGGACGAGGCAGGTAAACTTGGCAACCTGGTTTTCTACCTCGCGGGTGTGGCCGGCATGTGATACAACAACCACACATCCGATTTCCCCACTTGGTCTGCTTTTAATAACGCCGTCGTCGACGTGTTCGGCCGTCCTGCCATTTGTAAGCCACAAGCCGAACAGCGGTTACGTGAACGAGCATAGCAGACCAGTGAGTCCGTCACAAGTTACATAGAGGACATTCTTGACTTGTGCAAGAAAGTGGATGCGAGCATCTCAGAGGCTGACAGACTTACCCATGTTCTAAAAGGCATCGCCGACGATGCCTTCACCATGCTCCTGGCCAAGAACCCTCGCACTGTGGCAGAGATCATAACACTATACCACAGTTACGAGGAGCTGCGGCGGCAGCGCTCGATAACCCGTCGACCACCCTCAGGTGACGCTGATCTCTCGGCCTTGACAACACTTCCTGACCACACCACCTTGCTCGCTGAAATCAAGTCATTCGTGCGAGAGGAAGTTGCCCGCCAGGTCTTTTTACTGGCTTTTGCTTCCCCGCAACGTGCTTGCTCAACAGTCGTCAAGCACACTTCTGCCTCTCCTCCGCCGAGCAATTCAGCAGGAAATCGCGGAGGTCGTTCCTGAATACCACCAGCCGCCTCCAGTATCTACACCACTCAGTTACGCCCAAGTTGTCGCCAGGCCACCCCCACCGATTCCTTTGACTGGCCCCCTTGGTTACACCGAAACCATCGCCAGGCCCCAGGCCTTCGGAGAAACTGTGCCGCCTACATGTGCCGACGTCATCCATGTGCCCCGTGTGCCGCCCACTATGCAGTTATTTCAGCAGCCGGCTCGCCCATTGCATTCTGCGACATGGATTGGACCCGCGAACCGATGGCGCACTGCTGACAATCGCCCCATCTGCTTTGCTTGTGGTTGCGTCGGTCTCGTAGCACGCTATTGCAATCGTGTGCAGCAACCACAGGTCGCCTCCAATTTTCCCAGCCAATTGAGCCGCTTTTATGACCAACCACAGTCTACGTCACCTCGTCCCGCCCGACTCCATCTACCCGCCGTTCACATTCTCTGCGACGTCGTTCACTGTCGCCGATGCGGCCACGTCCACTAGAGGGTGACCAGGAAAGCTAGTCGTCGCAGTCCACAAGGCAAGGGCTGCGACGCTGTCGAACTGCGGAAGCCCTCAGAAAAGCCCATCGAACGCGATAGATGTGCTTGTGGATGGTGTTCGTGCATCTGCCTTTGTAGATACTGGAGCCGCCGTATCCGTCATGGACGCAGAACTTAGCCGATTACTGCGCAAAGTGACCACGCCACTCTCCGGGCTCTCCCTCCGTACAGCCAGCGCCCACAGCATTCACCCTACAGCGATGTGTACAGCCCGCCTCGTGATTCAGGACGTGATGTATGCCGTCGAATTCATCATAATTCCTTCATGCTCTCACGACGTCATCCTAGGATGGGATTTTCTCTCCCGCCACGACCCCGTCATTCATTTAGCAACCAGCAGACATAGAGCTGACACGATTCTCTTCTTTGATGCCGGCCGACAGTCCATCTGCTGCAAGCAAGTTACTCGTCAGGGACGACCCACTGTTCGAAGGCAAGGAAGAGCGCGACAGGGCGTCGGCGTCAGCATGTTGCCTTCCGCCTGCTGTACTGCAACGGAAGGCAACATGCTGACGCCGACGCCATGTCGCGCTCTCCCTTGCCTGACGACAATGACGACGACTCAGCGTCTCACCTTGCCGTTTCTTCCATTAGCATTCATGCCGTTGCTACTGAACAGCGCAAGGATCAATGAATTGCCTCACTGATAGACTTGCTGACTGATCCATCCACTGCATCCACTCGCGCGTGGCCTCGTCAAGCCCACCATTTCGCCGTTCGCGACGACCTCCTCCACCGACGCAATTACAACGGTGACGGCCGCCAGTGGCTACTAGTCATACCCCACAGTCTGCGCTCTGACATATGCGAATTCTTTCATTCTGATCCGCAATGTGCGCACTCCGGGGTATCGAAGACTTACCACCGCATTCGCCAACGGTACTTTTGGCGCGGCATGCACCGCTAAGTGTAGAAATTCGTTCGCTCCTGCATAGAATGTCAGCGCCGCAAAACTTCAACGTACCTGTCGCCGGTAGGTCTGCAACCTCTACTTTGCCCTGCCAGGCCGTTTGGGCGCGTTGGCATCGATTTGTATGGGCCACTTTCACTAACGTTGGCTGGTAACCGCTGGGCCATTGTTGCTGTGGACCACCTCACATGATACGCCGGAACTGCCGCTCTCACCGCGGCTACAGCAAGCGATGTGGCCTCCTTCCTGCTCCAACGATTCATGCTGCGACACGGTCCACCTCAGGAACTGCTCAGTGATCGAGGCCGCGTCTTCCTGTCTGAAGTCGTCGAAGCCATTCTCAAAGAGTGCAACGTTGTTCACCGCAAAACTGCTGCTTACCACCCGCAGACGAATGGCCTCACTGAACGCTTCAACCATACGCTCGGCAACATGCTCTCCAAGTATGCCGCCGATCACACAAATTGGGATGCCATTCTGCCCTTCGTCACCTACGCATATAACACCGCCCCTCAGAGCACTGCTGGCTTTTCACCTTTCTATTTATTATATGGAAGGCACCCGTCGCACACCATCGACACTATACTTCCGTACAAGCCAGATCCGTCCGAGTGGGCGCCTATTTCTGCTACAGCCAAGCTTGCTGAAGAGTGTCGAGAGCTTGCAAGGACCTTTACAGCGCATGATCAAGAGTGGCAAAAAGGCATTCGCGCTGACACCAGCACTACTGCGCCCACGTTCCTCCCTGGAGCGCTCGTCTGGCTTTCGATTCCTACCACTTCAACTGGCCTATCTTCAAAACTATTGCCCAAATATGAAGGCCCCTACCATGTCGTCGAACGCACTTCCTCTGTAAATTACTTGATCGAACCCATCGAACCATCTTCGGACATGCGCCATCGAGGGCGCGACATTGTCAACGTGGAGCGCCTCAAAGCCTACCACGACCTGCTCATAGTAACCAGCTGTTAGGTCACCAGGCGGCTCCCTCTTCGTACCCGGGGTAGTTGTGGCGAAGCCTTCGAACAGTGGGTCGTCCTCTCCAGCACCTTCTAGTGGGTCGCCCTTTTAGCAAAAAGAAGAGCAGCTCGTGCAGAGAGTCGGTACCCGCATTGACTGTCGCTGTCAAGCATCATCGACAAGTGTCTGCCAATAAACGTCTCAACACTATCACTTTTTCTTGCTTAGGACCTTTTATCTCACAATCATGATGTCATCGCATCGCAGTCCTCTTTCAGGAGCAATTATCTATGTCATACTTGGTGGGCTACTCCAGCTGTTTTGGTCATACACTGGCTGGTGAAAAACTCGTAAAGTAGACCAAATAAATGACAGAAAGTATAGGAGAATGTCAAAAAGATACGTAACTATTGTCAATAGCATCAGTACATGACTCATTGCAATCATAACCTCAGCAGAACTGCTAACAAAAAAGGTTAATACCACATTTTCTTTAGCAGTTGAGTTATCAAGGATATGTTATCTCACTGAAACTAAAAGAGAAGGATAGTCGTGCATTCTGCTCCTGGCAAATTCTAATAGCTGTTTACTGACATCTATTGTCTTTTGAAAAGGTTTCCAGTGGTCAGCGTGGGATATGCGTTATTGCAAAATTTAAAAAACAAAAAAACACAGCATATCCACAGAGTGAATGATGATGAGTGGGGCGAACCGTCTGCCAGTCCTTCTGCGCGCCCAACCATCTGTGCATTTATCCGTCCGTGCGTGCGTTCGTCCGTGCACCTGTCTGCTTGCCTGTCTGTCCATCCATGCGTCCGTCCATCAATCTAGTGAACACTCCTAGTACCGCCATCTCGCATCTTTTTATCGCCATCACAGTTGCGCGATCGTCTCTCTCCTTCCCCTGTGGCATATACCTGTCTATCCCCCCTGGTACATACCCGCTCTCTCAAGTACGTGCCACTGGCGATAACAGAGGACAACGGGGGACGCACAAACCATGCCATAAGGATGTGGGTTACATCTTTTAACCCCAACATTTTGGTCGAACCTCCACATTTTGGCAAAATCCCATAATATGTAGCTGCGAGACTGTTTAAGCCTTACACAGTTTTCAACTTCATATGACTGTATAAGCCAATCATTGATTGCTGTAACATGCGAGGATATGGAATGTCTTGCATGTTCACACACCTCTTTATCTTGAATTGCATAAGACCATGCTTACCCCCGTATTCACAAACCCACCTCGACTGGACTTTCACCCTTCAATGACAGAGTTGAGCACTGCGTCACCGCTCGGCTGAAAACGACGCTGCACTACTCAAGAATCGCAGCAGACTTTTGCTGATATGCAGCGACTTGCCGTGCCTATAGATGGCGCTTCTATTGGCTTTCTCAATAACTATAAAGGTAACAAGGTAGTTCTATAAACAAGGATATCTATAAAGGTAACAAGGTAGTTATAAAGTGGGAAAAGCAGGTATCCAAGCCTGCAGAGGTAAAACAGGAGCTTAGGCAGGGGTGTCCTATGTCACCCTTATTATTCATGATGTACCTACAAGAATGAGAGGCCAAATTAGAGGGAAGTGGACTGGGCTTCAACCTCTCTTTCGTCAAACAAGAAAAACTCATTGAACAGGCACTACCAGCATTGATGTACACAGATGATATAGTGCTAATGGCCGACAACACAGAAGATTTGCAGAGATTGATGGACATCTGCGGTAATGAGGGAGATAGGTTAGATTTCATACTTAGTAAGAAAAAATCAGCAGTCATGATTATTAATGACAATGAAGGTAGTGAGCTTAGAATACAGGAGGTAACGCTAGAGATAACAGATAAATACAAATATCTGGGTGTACGGATAAGCAATGGGGCCGAGTACCTAAGAGAACATGAAATATACGTGACGACTAAAGGTAACAGGAATGCAGCGGTGATGAAAAACACGGCACTGTGGAATTACAATAGGTGTGATGTTGTGAGAAGAATATGGAAAGGGGTCACGGTTCCTGGTATGACGTTCGGCAATCTGATCTTGTGCATGAGATCAGAAGTTCAAGCGAGATTAGAAATTAAGCAACGTGGAATAGGTAGGCTTGCCTTCGGAGCTCACGGGAATACACCAAATCAGAGAGTACAAGGTGATATGGGATGGACATCATTTGAGGGCAGGGAAGCTAGCAGCAAGATAAAATTTGAGAAGCGATTGAGGGAAATGGGGGAGGAGCGTTGGGCTAGGAACGTATTCAGCTACTTGTACATGAAGAATGTCGATACAAAATGGAGGAAGCGAACCAGAAAACTGACTGATAAATACTTAGAAAACAGGAGGGGGCCTAACCAAAAAGAATTATCGGTTAAGAAGAAGGTGAAGGAAGCTGAGACTGATATGTGGAGAATTGGCACGATTAAGAAGTCTGCACTAGAGATCTATTGATCTTTTAAGCAGGAAATTGCCAAGGAAAGGATCTATGATAATACTCGGGGTAGTTCTCTACTGTTTGAGGCCAGGAAAGGAGTACTGCAAACCATGACATATCGGGCCAAATACGAAGGGGTAGACACGGTATGCAGTGCGTGTGGAGAGGAAGAGGAAAGTGCTTGATTATGTTCTGTAAAGGGCTTCACCCTATAGTTCAGGATGGTGGCGTAGAGTTTTTCAAAGCACTGGAGTTTAGGAACAGGGACGGCAAAATAGACTTTAAGCGGGTGGAATTAACTAGAAGGAGGTTATCTGATTGGTGGCTAAAGTCAAAGCACGAGTGAAAATTAAACCTTTCACTGCAAAGTACGAATCCTTAACCTCACTATTTAAAGGAAAAAAATAAATCTAGTTTTTGGTTCATTAAGTATTACGGCTTGGTGGCGCTAGCCACCGCCCGACCTAAAGGGTACAGCCATATTCATCCATCCATCCATCAAGTGAAGGCGAAGCGTCGAGTGAAGGGGGGTTCTAGAATACGGGGGTTAATCTTATGTGTTCATATTAATCTGAAGCTGTACTCAAGCTGTGTATGTTCTTTTTCAGCTAAATGGAGTTGGTTTATATCCCACGTTCCTTGCAATAAACCTGTTTTGAAAATTGGCACACGATGCTCTGTTTCCTTTTTTGGTGTACCTACATTTGGTGTGGTTTATGAGCATTGTTAATTCCACTACCTTGCTACGCTTTCGACCTTTTCCCGGTGGGCGGGAGGTGCTATCGAGAAAGTAAATTAAGGTAGAACAATAGACACTATGCCAAGTCATTGGCATGCAGTGCCGTTTAATGTAAAATTGCTTTCCTTGTGTCAAATAACTATGTAGAAACAAAAAATGGCACACTAAGCCAATGAAATAGTCTAACTGCTAGTATAAAAATACCTACGACTAGAGTGGCACTTCGCTTATTGCTCTGAATGTGCTGCATTGAAAAGGAACTGCAATGCTTCGTCCATGAAACACTTTTTTGTGCCTGAATCCAACAAGACACAGACGAACATCAATTAAAATTTATACAGTCAATACCCCAAAAAATGCTGGCCATTCATACATACAAATGCAAAAATATGCCCGATTCAAATGATCCCTACACTTGAAGGGATCTTTTGACTGATAGTGTAGGAGTTTTGATCATGATAAATATTTACCGTTGCAATAGTTGAAATGCTTATAAAATATCCCAAAAAATAAATAATTGTGCTATTATGACAACAAAAAGAAAAAAAAAAACAATGGCCAATGGGCCAGTGCAGACTGGCAACTGGCCCTCAGTCTACAGCAATCATCATGTTCTCATCAAGTGAAGCCAGACCTCTGCCAGCTTACCACAAGTACGACCAAATGTTAGCTTACGGTGGAGAGAAAGTAGCACTTCTTTCATATGCTCTACGAGTTTAAGGGGACTAATTATTCCAGACAGGTACTGCTAAAAGTGTCTTTTTGTGGTACTGGTTTTCTTAAAGCGACACTAAGGTGGAACATTAGATCAATGTAAACAAAGTGCTCTTACAGAACTCAATAATAATTATTTTATTCTCATATAATAATTACTAGAAAAAAATGAAGATCATGAAAATTCAGCAGGTGAATGTCAATGTGACGTCCAAATTTCAAACACTTTTTGAATATTCCCGCCCCATTGGTTCAATGACATTTTCTCGAACTTGCTATATTAGGACTTTGGGTCTATCAGAACATAATTCAAACATTTTCGAATGAAAAACAATTACGCAGTTCCTACAAGACACCACTGGAATCAACACCATGGTGTGGTAAATTTAAGGTGGCATCACCACTTGTATTTTCGGTTTGCGCATTTTCTCGGTTACCAAGCGTCTTATCTCGATAGGAATGATGATTATGGCATTATGAAATCATACTTACTAGTAGGAGAAAAGTTTTCTTTTTGTCGTTTGTGACCATTTCGAAAGCCTTAAGGTATTGGCTAGAGATCATGTTATTGATATCCCTCTGCATAACTACTTTCATTGAGTAATGTGACCTCTCACTTAAAAATTAACCTAGCATTTATGAGTGCAAAATTAATGTGAAACAAGATGAAGCAACTCACAGTGGATGCCCACAAGGAACATTGCTTTTAACAGTGTAGCGCGGTGTTCTAGCAGTTACATCGATCACTGTTGACCCGAAGGTTGTGCGAGTCAACCGTTGTAGCCACATCTCAATGGAGGTAAATTCTACACACCTTCCGAATCATATTGTGGTTTTGGGATGTAAGAGCTCTAAAATTGTTATTAGTCTATTCTATGTCGATTTCCGAAGTGTAAACACACCCTCAGCTGTACTGGCTGAGGTACAGCCAGGTGAACCTCAGCTGTACTGGCTGCATCTCAATGGAGGCTAAATAATAGGCAATATTCGGACAATACCTGCACCGTTGTTGTCTTCTATGCCGTTTTTTCTCAGTGGCGAATCTACATCAAGCTGGCATCTTAATCAGCGAGAATCCAGGAAAGTCACAAAACCAATAAAACTAAAGGCATGGTTGGCACATTGCAGACTCATACAGAGGATGCAGATGATTCAATGAAGTCTCGATACTTGTTAACACTTAGAAACTAGATGAACGGAGATTGTGTGCTGAATTCTGACAAGTTACATGTAACGAGCACTATGATCTGTTCATTTCAGTGAGCGCTCAGTCAGAGCAAAGGAGTGGGCATCAAGGAAATGGGACAAGAAATCAACTGATGATCGTTATGTGGGGTTTAACATTCCAAAACCACCATACGATTATGAGAGACGCCATAGTTGAGGGCTCCAGAAATTTTGACCACTTGGGGTCAAATCTGAGCACACGAGCCTACAGCATTTTCGCCTCTATTGAAAATGCAGCCGTTGCCGCCGGTATTAGATCCCGCGACCTGCGGGTCAGCAGCCAAGTACCTTAGCCACTAGACCAACGCGGCAGGGCGGAAAAAGAAATGAAGAATAGCTCTTGGTTAGAATGTGAAATTTCTTTAAGATTACAGGCATAAAATGAAATCAGCTAGCGGATCATGCTTGCCTTGACCTGTGGTAGACATAAAATCGGCTAAGAATGATGATGATGATTAATGAAACCATTCGCCATTCACATGACACAGAGACTGCTTACCACTGCATTTCTCTGATAACTACACGACGTGCACACTTGTAGAACTGTGGAAGCTCCTCTGCTCGGAAGACAAAAGAGCTTCAAGTGGCAAGCCAAGGCAGCTGGTTTAATGGACACGATTTTTTGAGTGATTGGCGTCAGACGACAGTCGACGCCCTTCCAGGGCGGGCCCAGGTGCACACATAGCCCTCCTGGCAGGCAGTCACGAGACAGTCTTCCCTGAAGACAAGCGCGGTAAGTCGCTCGGGCGCCACTTTTTTGCAGATGTGCGGCTCAAGCATTGGCACCTCGTCGAGTCGCGGGCAGGCGGGGCTTCCCACCAGACGCTGGTGAGGCCCCACGGTGGATGTGTTGTTAGCGCGTGTCTGTTGTTGCTGCTGCCGTGCCTGCTGCTGGGGGGCCGGCGAAGCGTTGGTGGCATTCGGGCTGTTGCTTCCGGTGAGCAGGAGCGAAGCACGAGGTGCGCGGGGCTGCTTCAGCACGTCCTCGGTTAGGTCCCACAGGCAGAGCTGCGTGTCCTGGCCGACCGAGCCGAAACGGTATGAGGTGTCGGCCGCAGGGCAGTCGCCAGAGGCATGCCCACCCTCGAGGCAGGCGTCGAAGGCTACCCCTTGCACCCACGACCTGTGTCCCTGGCCACGCGCCACGACGCGTTTGTCCTGGAAGGACCACACCGTCACTAGATCGTCCTCTCCACCGGCAACAACGTACTTGCCGTCAGGGCTCCAGCACACGCACAGCAGGCCTCCAAAGTAGCTGCGCACCAGACCCACAAGGTCCATTGTGTCATAGCAGAAGATGCGCAGAAAGCCGTCCTGACTAGCTGTGGCAAGGTATCGGGCACAGGGGGAGAAGGCGAATTCGTGCAGTGCACCGTCTCCGACCACCCAGCGGTAGAGTGGGTTGCGCGTGCTTTTCGTCTTGCACGTGAACACACTGAAGCCATCACCCTGCTTGAAGAGCTGGTAGTGTGGCGGCGTGGAGCCACACGGCAGATCCTCCTTGTACACGTAGAGTTGGCCACTGGCGTGTGACACCAAGAACAGGCTGTTTGAGTTGGGCAGCCACTTGAGGCAGGTCACTCGCGTCTTGTCGATGAAGCGTTCATCATTATAAAGCCGACTGAGCTCCTTCTTCACTGGGTCGATGAGTTGCACCTGGCCCGCGGAGAAGCCCACGAGCAGCAGCAGGCCACCGTCAGGTGTCGTCGATGGGTGGAAGTCGTGGCAGGTCGGATACGTGCCCTTGTACACTCGCTTGTCCAAAGGTTTGCTCAGGTCTGCCGCCTGAAAGAACATAAGTATCCCGTCAGCTTCAGCCGTAATAAAAAGCTTAAAAACTTGAGCTATTCATCCAGAAAATTTGTGAAGCAGTCCTCACCAGACGGGTCTAAGGCAGCATAAAGATAGGCTACTGGAAAATATTCAGATGCTATCTGAAAGCACTGGCAATCCAGGTAGTCATTTGCATATAAACCTGTGGCCAGTACTGCTCTGCATTCAATCATCTTTCATAACAATATGCTCATTCACCAAACCCCTACTTCCTTGGATTCCCAAAACTGTTAAGAGTATTCCACAGTATACGCATTTCAAAGTCTGTTGCACAGAGTTGTTCACTGCCTTATTCAATCCTCTCACCTTTTACTGTCACAATGCACAAAGCAATGTGCCGTTTGCTTTCACATCTTAATGTAGTATGATGCTCATTGTTTTCAATAAGGCGTAAACGGTGTTTGTGGTGTGTTGACCTTTCTATTGTGTCTGCACAACCAATATTTCAACATGAATGCATACCAAACAGCTGAGATAACTAAGTAAACGATAAAACAAGTTATTGTAATGAATATGCTATGAATTAGCTTACATTTGTTCCTCACTAAGAATGAACATAGAAAAAATTAAGTTTGTGCTAAGCTTGTCAGCAGTATAGCAGCTTGCTAAAATGTAAATTTTAGTGAGGGCGGATATACAAACTGCACTGTATCTACAGTCCTGCCCAAATTATAATAGCTTATTATCTATTATTGAGTGTGCAGTAAGCCCTATTCACTAACAATTGGATGTAACATTATACATTTTGTGAGACGTTCCGCTGTACTAAGAACGTGTAAAATTTGAACAGCTGCAATGTGCGACAGTTTATGCGAGATGATCCATTCTGGCTTTGCCTAATGCATGCAAACAAAGACAAAAAGAGAGAACCAGGAATGACTGATGTTTTAAAAAGGCACAGCAAATACCCATAAGCCTTCGTGTTATCAACAATTGATAGCTGTATTCCATTTTTCCAGACACATGTGCCATCAAATGGCACAGTCTCATTCAAGTGACTTGCAACACGGGAGCACGTGGTCCCACGAGTTCAAAGGTTGCGCATGGCTCAACTTTTTCTTATTACAAAAATGAAATATTGTTTTCTTATTTGGGATCTCCCAAGTGAAAGCAACACGTTCGGTAATGACGATGAGGGCTAGTAGAAGCCATGCGCAATCTTTTATCTTGGGAGGCCACATGCTCTTGTGTTGCAAGTCGTATCAAGTGGGACTGTAAACTGCCCCATAGAGTTTCCAAAAATAATTAAAACTCTGGTGCCGTTCAGGCACCATGAGAAAGATGCATGGAGGAATAAAAAGAAAACAGGGAGCATTATGTCATTAGCCAGCCTTGGCAAGCCAACCCGTTTTGAATGCAGTCGTGTCGGCCCAACACGTGACCTTTTGCGGTGAGATCGAGCAAGCAATGAGACTTCGGGGTATGGTGGCCGATAGCTTTCAATCACGCGCTTGTTTGGTGCAGACTGGCCAGCTCTCGCAAGAAGTTGAAAACAAAAACACTACCAAGAGTACTCAAACCTACCGCATGCTCCGACGTTTTGGCCACATGTTATGCCGACTCGGTTAGCTTCACTCAGTTGATGTAACAATCTTTCCTTTGTTTCTTCCTCCATGGAATGATGATTAGTACACGAATTTGCCTAGCCTTCGTACTTGTGGGCTTCAAATGCACTTGTGGCTTTGTGTATTGCTGTGTTTTGGTTTTGTTTAGAATAAGAAAGACTTGGCCGTTTTGAGCTTTGTGAGCCCATATGAATTGATAAGCCTAAAAGGTTAAGGTGGTGAAGTGCAACTGCTGAACACTTGCTCGCTGTCATCTCGTGACAAAGCATCTCAAGGCGGCACGAAGTCAGAGCCGAAAGTCCGAACATCAGACAAATATGTGTACTACCCATCATTCCCATGTTCACTGAAGTGCTGTGCATGGCAGCTCCCATAGACACTAGTGCCAGAGTTCCCTCTAGTGTATTTATCGGAAACCCTATACACTGCCCTGTTTTGTAAGCCTACAGGTTACAATTTACTATGCCCTGAAAGCGAGAGGCATGGCTAATCATACAGGGCAATCTAGTTTGAAACAGTAAGAACTTAATCTTACATATTCTTTGCACCATCATGGCTTATTATGCGATTCAAAGGATACTCATGGGCCTACACTAAGTCTCTCATTCCAGATGAAACCATTGCAGGCCTGTAAATTTCTTAGCTTTTCTTGACCATTTAATTTTGTGCTTTTCTTGACCATTTAGTTTTTTGCTGTTCTTGATTGCTCTTGCGTTTAGGCACAAAAAATTATGCATGTTCAACGTTCAACACTCGAGAATACAATGTTTAGATGTTAGCCCGGGTGCGGTTAACGTATACTTCTTGGTAGAAGGTGACGCTGTTCTCAGCATTATAGTGACAGATTTAACCTTTAGCGATCACTTCAATAGAGGCGAGGTGATTCCTTCTAAAGGGGCTTCACTTTTACCCATTGGGTCAATTTCCTTCCACATATCTAGGCCAGGTTGAATTCTGAAGTTGGATTTAATCAGGGTTCGGGGTGTTCTTATCTGATTGAACAAATGAAGCATCTCCGGCGATCGGCACGCAGCATGGACCCGAAACTCGGCCGTGCAACTTTACACTACTTCGGAAAGAAGGTACCTTCTTGACACCCCTGTACATGTAGACGTACAGCTCCCGGCCCACATTAAAACAGATACGGTCCTCGGTTCCGGCTGCGTCGGACATCGACACGAAGGACACCTTGACCGGGCTGTTGGACTGGTTGCTGCTGTAGCCGACACGGTTGGGTCTCGAGTACTCGGACAGGCTGAGCACCTTGTATGTGCCTTCTCGCGTCGTGAACTGCGTCTTCAGCTCGTCCTTGCCCGCTCCTTCGGCACCCTGGGGCAACTCGCCGGCAAAGGCGCACGGCGCGCCGAGCTTTTGCTGCTCCGTGCTTGCGCCGCCGGCTGGCGCCCCGAGACTGAGCAATTCGGTCGGCGGACGGCCCACCGTGCCACTCATGTCACTCAGCCGGCACGCTGCTTCAGATGGTGTTCCTCGTAGGCCACCGTCTCATCACCGGGCGCGGACTCCATCCCATGCGAGGCGGCTTCACAGTAGCAGCTCCGGGATCGGCGATCTCAGAACGCGCGCGGCTTACGAGTACGTGACGCAAGCTACACCCGAGCAAGCACGCACTGGGTAGAACATGGCGAACCAGGTGAAACCCTGCAAGTGCAGGCGATTGCGGTACGACATGGGGACGCCGCCGAGCACGAAAAATGCCGAGCAAAAGGAAATGAAACTACGCCATAGACTCTTCACGCCACTAGTTGCGAAACTTGCGTCTAAGAATTAGAAAAAACTCTTGATGATGATGATAGGTTAAATAAATAGATGGCTTAATGCAGCTGTATGGTTGTACCCTGTAGATCGGTCGGCGGCTAACGCCATCTAGCCGTAATACTTATAGTAAATAGTAAAAAAAAACTGTATCTTTTTGTCCCTTTAAATAGTGAAGTTAAGGACTGGCACTTTGCAGTGAAGGATTGAATGTTCACTCATGTCTTGATTGTAGCCAACAATCAGATGACCTCCTTTTAGCCCTCCCTGTCCCTAAACCCCAGTGCTTTGAAAAACTCTGCACCGTCATCCTGCCCTTTACAGATGATTATCAAGGGTTTGGCAGTTTCCTCCTCCACTCCACACGCACTGCATTTACCGTGTACACGCCTTCGTATTAGGCCCGATAAGTCTTAGTTCGCAATATATTCCCGTCCTGGCCTCAAACAGAAGATAACTACCCCGAGCATTATTATAGATCCTTTCCTTGGGAATTTCCTGCTTAAAAGTTCGATATATCTCTTGTGCGGACTTCTTTATTATGCCGATTCTCCACATATCGGTCTCACTTTTTTCTTAACCGATAATTCATTTTGGTTTCCCCCATACTGTTTTCTAAGTATTTACCCGTAAATTTTCTGGTTCGCTTTCTCCATTTTGTACCGACATTCAAATAGCTGAAAACCTTCCTAGCGCAACTATCCTCCCCCGATTTTTCTCAATCGCTCCTCAAATTTTATCTTGCTGCTAGCATTCCCTGCCCTCAAATGATGACCATGCCCTCCATGATGACCGTCCCATATCACCTTGTAAAGTTGTACTCCCCGATTTGGTGTATTCCTGTGAGCTCCTAAAGCAAGCCTACCTAATCCACGTTGCCTCATTTCTAATCTTGCTTGAACCTTTGATCTCATGCACACGACCGCATTGCGGAACATCAGACCAGGAACCATGACCCCTTTCCTAATTCCTCTCACAGCATCATACCTATTGTAATTCCACAGTGCCCTATTTTTTATCAACTCTGCATTCCTGTCACCTTCATTTGTTACGTACATTTCATGTTCCTTCCCTTGGGTACTTGGTCCCATTGCTTATCCATACGCCCAGATATTTGTATTTATCTGTTATCTCTAGCGTGACCTCCTGTACCTTGAGCTCACTACCTTTATTATCGTTAAAAATCAGGTGACGGAATCACTGCAAGACACCTAGCGTCACTCCTGAGCATAGTTTTGTATGCATGCATTTTGAATGAAACTTTATGATTTTGATTAAACTCAGGACTTAAAAAAAAGCACATAGAAAGTTATTTTTTGCCAGAGTTATAACCCTGCTTTTTCGTGTCACTGTAATTACTGACATCTAACGTATAACTCGCATGTGTTTTGTTTTCTGGAAAAATTGGCGTTTGCCAACTTTATGTTTGAGAAGATTGAAACAGAGCAAGAGACACAAAAAAAGTTCAGCTCAGCTCGAAGCTTATTAAAATACTAAAAGAGTTTCATCGCTGTTTATGGAAAAGCAAGTTAAAGTGTCTGCATAAATAGCCAAAAGCATTAAGTTTCTTAGAATTAATACCGTAACTTTCATTTTCTAATTTTATTAAGTTGACGACGAATATGAAACAACTGACTTTGTCTACGTCTTCAAAGAGCAAGGTTTTCAAATTCAACAGCAGGCTGTCACTAGTGTCATAAATAGTTGCCCCCATAAGCGTAATATATACTGAAGAACAACACAAGTTTATTGAAAACAATGAACATCATACTATCTTAAGATGTGAAAGCAAACCGCACATTGCTTTATGCATTGTGAAAGTAAAAGGCGAGAAATGTCACAGAACATGCTACACAGTGTGATAGATACGTCAGGTTTGTGCATGTTTCATGTCGCCTGTTAATGTCATTGGCCATTAAAAGTAGTGTGCATACACTGCCTCTGGTCAAATTAAAAGTTTACCCGCGTACCTCTATAAAAGAGGGTTGATTGATTTGATTGATATGTGGAGTTTAACGTCCCAAAACCACCATATGATTATGACAGACGCCGTAGTGGAGGGCTCCGAAAATTTTGACCACCTGGGGTTCTTTAACGTGCGCCCAAATCTGAGCACACGGGCCTACAACGTTTCCGCCTCCATCGGAAACGCAGCCGCCGCAGCCGGGATTTGATCCCGCGACCTGCGGGTCAGCAGCCGAGAACCTTAGCCACTAGACCACCGCGGCGGGGCTATAAAAGAGGGTTTGATTTCCAGAGCCCACTACTACAATAACATGAAAATGCCATATTGTATGTCATCAAACACTTTCATCCAGATGCGTGTGGCGCATAACCATATACGCAGGTCACATTATATAAGTATGCCCCATAGGTGCGTTTGACAGTTTATATCTACTGAGGAAGGGCGGGAACAGACATTGGTCATTTAAATGAAAGAGCGTTAATGACCCGATGAATGCAATGAATACGTGCAATGGTCCCAGCAAGAATCGAACCCAGGCATTCTGTATGGCAATCAAGTATTCTACTACAGAACCATGCCAGGTCTAAGAACTCCTTTCAAAAAAGACCCTATGCTGGTATAATGTTGGTGAAATGTCACTTGAGGTTGCAGTGCTGCCCATTTGATTTTATAGGCATTACATATCTACTCCTACGATACAGGTGTCATGTCGGGTCAACGTGAATTGAAAGTACAATCTACTGATGCCTATGTAGCACTGGCCAGTACTACCATCGTCACAAGCGCTACTTATCTGCTTACAGCTTCTGGTATTGGCAGTTACCTATGTTGCTTTTGGCATCTTTACACAACTGGTTACATAAAGCATATGCCGCTGTTCAACATGTGTGTGCGTACAACACTTGCACACATATTTAGCATGATTTTGTAGCATTTCGCTCATTAAAAAGACACGCCACAGTCAGCTTCCCTCCACACGCTTTGCATAACATCAATTTCCATGGATCTGCAGAATTTTTTAGTCATTCGTGTACAGAAGCGTTCACACCACATTATTATCACATCAAACCAGTTTAACTACAACTGGTTTCTGGTGAACGGTGCCATACATTTAGAAGCTGTGTCCATGAGGACTTGTTTTTGGGCTAGTTGGTGCATACTTGGTGCAGAAGACTGAGGTGCAAAAAACATAAATAACGTGAAGCAGGAAGAGCAGGAGAGAAGACAGAACAGTGCTGTTCTGTCTTCTCTCCTGCTCTTCCTGCTTCACGTTATGTTTTTTGCGCCTCAGTCTTCTGCACCTGTGTCCATGATGTCACGTGCAAACTATTGAGTTTGAGGCTTGCAGTGGTAGGCAGTATAATCGCTGGTAATTAAGGATAACTGACTCGATTACAAGAGAAGGTGAACATGTGAGAGGGAGACAGAAAATTAGGCAGGAAGGTGAGATTAAGAAGTTGAGAGGTATAACGTGTTAGCAGAAAGCACAGGAACATGGGAGAAGACTTTCCCTTGGAGTGGCTGTAGTCAGGCTGCTGCTGTTGATGATTGCAGTGGCACATGCCTGCGCACTGTAAATACACAGGTTTGATTCTAGTTGTGGCAGTTAGACGGAAGTGAAATGCTAGAGACCCATGTGCTAAGATTATGTGCCATTAAGGGGAGATGCGAGTCGAAAAATGCAGGTTTTTTCTAACATTACAATTTTTTTTCATTTGCTATCACAAGTTTAATTAGCTTCCCAATATACTATCACAACAAAACAAGTGAAGATTGTAATTAAACTCGGAATAGGTTAAAATTGCTTTTAAAATGCACAATGTGGCTACTAAACTACAAACGCCAGGCTTGCATGGAAAGCGCAGCACAGTCATAGTGAAAGCTAGAAGAGTGGCCTTTCAGAGTTTTTTCTAAACACTATTTGGGTAACTGCTATAAAAAGACTACTGGGTAACCACTATGCCATAAATATTTATTTTTTTGTAGTATGCCAGCATTCACTATGCTACCTTTCGGCATTCTTTGGAGAAGCATGGAATCTGCTGCACTTTTTAGAAATTTTTTTGCAATTTTTTAATGCAGTGACTGACAACGATGAAGAATTATGTCTGAAGTGGGTATGCGCCACGTGATAAAGAATAGTTTTTGTATAGGGTTGGAGCATTGGACCATTCATTTGTTACGCAATTTGAGTTATGTGACGTCTGGCTGTTCCTTTGATGTTCTAAAACATTTTATTACTTATATTACTGCGATTCCTTTCCCGACATCAAGCCTGCTTAAGGCCAGTTTAGGCCTTAAGCAAACTCAATGGTAGAATACTGGGCTGGTACACAGCGGACACGGGTTCAAATCCCATTGTGTTATTGGAGTGTATTATTTACAGTTTTTTTTTTTCTTTTCATACTGATTACGGACAGTGGCGGCGGCGGACAACTACGGCGCCTCGCGTGACTTGCGTTCCGATCTCACAACAGCTATCGCTGTAAAAGAGCTTATTGTCTTGAGTTCCCTGGAAATTGTCACCCGATTGCTTGCCATATGGCATTTCGCATCAGTCAGAGTTCAATTGAGCCACAGCTCAAAATAACAATGATTGCCAGCTCTCATGATGGAAGAAATCATTTTAAAAAACATATTTTCGCCGCATAGATGAGCTTTGACTTGCACCTTTAAAAAGCGTTTTTCTCAAACAACTTTCCCAGTTTAGACATCATGTTTATGGTACTTCTGAAAGCCAGATTGGGATGAAACTTTGTTGCCCACATATTTCTTAACATGTGAAAAGTGCAAGTACCTCCTTTAAAACTTTATATCACCAGTATAATTATTAGAAACCTAAAGCAAACAATTTGTATGGACTGACAATTCCGAGAATTCTCACAATTTTTTGTCCATTAATATATTTTATACATACTTTTTATTTTAATACTTATTTGCATTCTACCGTTAATGTGGAGCAATATGAGCCATTATAGGCCAAGAGCCATAAAATTTTGCTTAGAGGCATAAACACATTGTTATGGCACAAAACGTAAACTGGGCAAATTCAAAGTAGTTACATATTTGAAATCAGCATAGAAGCCTATATATACAGCAAAAATTATGATTGCCATAGGCTACAGATTAATGATCTTTTTTCGTATCGCTTTTCCCCTCAAATACATCCAGGTGGTCGCCATTTACAGAACTCTCCACTACAGTGTGCCTTGCTATTACATCATGCTTTTGGCCCGTTTAAGCCCCAGAAATGGTTGAGCTCGAGGCACATCGATGAGTAGACAAAGCAATACAGCCAGCATTTCATAATAAAGCACTCAATTATGTCTCATCACCCCCTCACAAGTCTCGTAAATAATGTGGGCGCACCGGTACTGATCAGTGGCAAGGTGCGGGGAAACACAGCTACTCACCCTGTAGGCACGCTGCTGCATGCATTAACAGAAAACACTATGCTAGTAACAAGTAAGTAATGGCTACAGACGGCACCCACTCACGCTCTCACGTTTAATGCACATATACACACCATAAAGTGGTTGGGAGGGGTGATAGCCGTCGTAGCAGCTCAGTTGGTAGAGCATCACGCATTATTTGAAGGCCGCAGGTTCGGTTCTTGCCCACGACAAGTTACCTTTTCGCCCACTCTTTTTTCATATTTACATTACAATTACTTCTGATAACATACCCCATACTTTACTTGGCATGATTGTCTCTAGGAGGCTAAGCATACCTATGTGTAGTACACTGCCCCTCAGTTACTGGCTACCGACTTGCAGCTAAAAAAAAAAAAAAAGTGAAAGTAGTCGGCATTCAGTTTGGGGAAAATGGCAAAGGTTTGAATACTGCAATAGCAGAACCAAATTGCAGTGTGTCGTGTTGAGCGATGAAATTTTTTTTCCGGCGGTTGAATAGAAGGCCATTGGCTCGTGTGCTTATTGGACGCCATCTTACTGCGTAATTACAGCGTTGTTTGTTTTTGTTGAACCCGAAGTGGTGGTGCTGCCAATATTCACGTTCGCTGTCAAACTTCTTGTGTATTGCTTTACACTTCAGTTTACTTTTTGTGACAATGCGAAGGAATTCAAGCTAGTTTTAAGAAACAAACAAAAATAAATGAAAACCAATGCAGCTGTAACAAGCGACACCAAAAATAAAACCCACCATTTCCAGCTGCGATTTGAGCCCCGGTCTTTTAAAAGTGGAAAGTGGGCATTCTACTTCAGCACCAATTTGGTAAAGTGGTGCACTGCTTTTAGACAACAACACATTGCAGGCTACCAATTGCAGTGCCATAAGTAACTTCACCCTCTATTGGCTCACTTTCGGTGCACGGTTCTGCGGCTGTATTGAGCACTCCCCTCGTTCTGGTACACTCTACTTCGGCAGCGCTGTCAATTCTCCTTGTCATGGTCCTGTTCAGAAACTGCGAATCTTGACCATTCCACACCTCTGGACCTCCAGTAGTCATCAGAAACAATGTCCCCTTACCAGGAGTCCGGACAATGCTTTGTTACCTAGAACCAGCAGCACTGTTCCATTACCAGGAAGTCAATGTTCCATTATTTTATTTATTTATTGATACTGTCGATCCTATCAGGGATCATTACAGGAAGGGCATATTTGGCTTGCTACTATATAAAAATACAAATAGAAAACATTAAATTGCACGAAAAAAAATATTGGCAGTTAACAAGATAAACAGGGAAACGTAGTAGTACATTATAACAATAGTGCATCCTAATACGGAAAAATAAAAGGTGATCAAAGAGGCATACGAAAGGGAAAACTGAAGTAAGAATACAGTGATGTAAGAAATGGTCAAAATAAAATGAAGTGACAATGTTTAGGATAAACGAAATTATGGGTATAGTATAATTACAAGAGAAATTATGTATAAGTAATGGTGACACAAGTATATCATAACTGGACAGCATGTAGATGATTTTCAAGCAATGATATTAAGGAGGATAACATTTCATTACTAGGAACCTGTACAATTTTTCATTAACCAGAAAGATGGTTCAGATGTGGGCAGTTCTATTCGACAAATTATCTCCCTGAAAACTGATGTAACACTATGTAGGCTTGGTTAATGCCGAAAGAACATCTTGGAGAACTTGCTTGCCCAAGGAGCTAAGCTCATTCCATTCCTCCACATCATTTTGAGGCAGAGTAGGCGACGAATTAAACAGCCAAGTACAACGTTCGACAAAGGCTGTCAAGTCCAAAGTGTCGGGTGCCGTCATAGACCGTTGCAGCTTCGACTTAAGGAGAAAAAGACCCAAAAGTGCCAGGTTCGCTTTCAGAGTCACGGGGTGCATTGTATCGGCCACCACTTTCTGAACGCAGAAGTCCAACAGCGATGAAAATGAGTCCAATGTTTCGGCTCCGAGTACTGCTAGGTTCAAGAAAACGCCCGCACAAGTTTCGAGCTGTTGTGGAGAGAGACTCCACTCGGTTAGGTAGACGAAGAGACAAGCCAAGATTGGTGACTTCAGCACGATGAATCGCAGCGTATCGTCGGCGGTGAGGTGACACAGGGCGGGAAGGATGAGCGGTAGCATGGATTCATTCGAGGCAGCCAATTCGAGGAGTGGTGCCAGCACTTTGCCAACCTCTGGCCTCATGGTCGTAGAGTCGTCTGCCAACCAGCGACACAGCAGACGACAAGCGGGCAACACCACAGCTTGTCCACGGCCCCAAGATGGGGACTGAAATGCCTGTCAACAATAACAATAAAAAGATGAGAGCTCCATTAAAGGTTCCTTGTAGCAACTTGCCCAAGCTACTACATTAGTTCAAAGGACACCAAAAAGCAAAACATTTTCCCATATTAGTAGGTTACTTTTTCATGAAACAAAAAAGACCATGATTCTTTCGAGAAGTTCACTTACACAGCAGAGATAACGTAATCAAAATGTTTGTTGCCAAAAAAAAAACGACACAGACCTCGTCAAGTCGTTATGTGGCTTTTTGTCTGTGTTCTTGTTATCTGTACCATGTATAGATGCGAAATAAAGTTCAAGTTCAAAATTAAAAGTCATTAGCAACCAGCACTTGCCTGCACTTCTTTTGTTGTGACTCCATGAGCATAATTAGCAACTTGCCCAAGAGCTCCAGCATAGTGTACGAGTTCTCATCTCCAGACAAATGCTGCTGTTTCACTGTTTCACATCTCTGATAAATTTGGTTTGGTTTAGCAACACATTCTGATCACTCGGGGCTGACTTCTGCGAGGAGCACCAAGAAACTACCAGTTCTATTTAACCGGTGTGGGTACCTATGTGTTCAAATCATTGAGAGGTTTCCCTCACAGAAATACACTGGGCTGTGCCGGGACCAGGGAGTAGTACAAATTAACAGAAAGCTCAAATTACTTGACCTTAAATTAATGAGCTATTACTGTATTGACATTAATTTTCTCATCTAATAATAAACCTACGGTGACACAGTTAACAGCACTACAGTTTTCAGAGTACAATTTATCAGTCCAAACGAATCCACTCTCTCACTTTGGAGTTCCTTTCACAAGTGTTCCTCCATTAGAAATACTTAACAGCATTACCGTTTAGGACCGGGGTTCTCAAGCACGTTGGTGCTAGGAAACCCTGCTAAGCTACATTAAGTGCCAAGACTCCCCCCCCCCCCCCCCCGCCAAACTTCTTTCATTTTTTTTATTTTCAATAAAAATAAATGCACTGAGATGTGCTTATTGATGCTCGGGCATAAATAATGGAGGTTGCCTAGATCGATCACACACCTCTGGATCGCCATCTAAGCGAATCGAGTGGACGATTGCAGAACCAGAAAAAATTTATCAGTGGCTGGTGGAATTCACTTTGAGAACCCCTGGTTTACAAAACCTCATTGCCAGGCCAGCTGGTGCATACTAACATAACTGCATTACACACGCATAAACCTGACACACACAAACTGGCCTGTGTCTAGTTTATACGTGCGTTGTGCAGTTATCCCTCTTGTGATAGCGTTACCATTAACGATACTTACTGCGCAGTCTGCCAGCGGGTGAAGTTTAGTAGGCTTTGTTAGTTTGCCATACTGCTGTTGTTGATTACCATGACAGAATAGCCTCGGGGCCGAACCTAGATTTTCTGCTCCGATTCCAACAGACCCTTTTCGTAACCCACATGTGTGCTTCGCTGCACTGATTGTTTGCTTAACTAATGAAGGCACCAGTTGTTCACCAAGCGGAGACAAGCTCCTTGTTGCACGTGCTGCAGATTGTATAATATGTATGCTTATATCAACAGAGCCCAGCCTACATTTTCTGCGTCAAAGAGCAAACAAACTGCACTTGAAGATGCTGTCTGCATTATGTAGCCAGCCGCCATTAGCTGGGCTAACTGCGTTGGAGTGAGTCAGTAGACTGTAAAATCAGTCATTTCTTGGTCTGCCCGAATATTGACCATTAAAAACATTGGGATCAGTGTAGCTGAAAATGCAGCATAAAAGCAGTAACGAAGATTTAGAGCGACTGTCTACCGCCCATAACTGTTTTTCTGTTTTGTGTCGCAATGAAAAGGGTACCCTCCGGAGTGTCACACCTTGTAGCGGTTTCTCTGGACAGTGTGTAGAAATTTTTAAAACAGAATTTTTCTATCAGCATTCTGTCTGCTAACGGTGGGACGAATGCCCACAACACTGGTCGATGCAGGCAACGACAATGTGCTGCCGGTGAAAGTCAAAAAATGAAACCACATGCGGTTGAAGCAGGCTCGAAGTTTTCATTCATAATAAAAGTAATACCTTAGTGGTCCCTTAAAGCTGGCAGACATTTTTGTTGTTCTTGTGAAGAGCGGTCGATGCAGTGCTCGCGTTTCTCCACCGTTTGCAGGCAGGCATGCAGGCAAGCAAACATACTGGCAGCAGCCCAATGCATGGGCAGAAAAAGCAAAAATTACTTTCTGGTGCAACCTAAAGCTGCCTCAAGTGCATAAAATAAAATTTCCCATTAGAGATTGTTTGTAAGCAAAATGAGTCTACCTGCAGGAATTTCTTGTCTTACCAGTGGATTAAAGCACACTGCTGTTGGGTGGTGCTAGTAGTCATTCTGTGTCAACATTCAACATGAAATGAATTTTATAATTATTTTTGTACAAGACAAAACCAAATTGTTGCCGCCAATGTGATGAACGATCATCTCATTTTTGCCACAATCAGAAAAATTTTTCGGAGCCGTAGACAGTCCCTTCAACAAAGTAGTGTATTTGCTGTATCATGCCCCTTCGTAGACTCACGAAAGGTGAAGAGCTGCATTGCATCAAGAAAATATTGCATCCCTTGGTCCATTGCATTGCAAGGGGTCCATTGCATTCCTTGGTACCCATCGTTTTGCTTATACTGCTTATCAATTGTCTGTTCTCTGCATTACGTGGCCAGCCAAGGTCCATTTCTTTTGCTCGAAACCAACTAGGACAATGGAGCGTAACATGACAGGAGAACTGCAGAACAGGTTAGAGAACAGACATGGGTTGAAGATATATTAGTTGCAGCTTACCATTGTGCAACAACTATCAAAACAACGAATTCTCTTTTGGGTGGACCCGTTGCCTATTCTTGGTGCAGGTTTCATACAAGATCCACAACACTTGAGCCTCGATGCAATGAGCCTGGATATAATGAAATATTGGTTATAACGAAGTAAACGAAAAAAAGTCTTGCTATATAGTGTTTGGTATAAACCTTTATAACAAATTTTTCGGATATAACGAACTTAATTTCGTGTAAAGTGCAACTTCGTTATAATGAGGTTCGAGTATACGTGTCCGCGCAAAAAAAAGAAAAACCAACGGAAACACAGCAGGAGAGAAAAGCGCAGTCAGGCGAGGTCCATTCATACAAGGGGCGGTGACGGAGGGAGTGCGCTCACCGAAAAGCACGGCGCACTTACCTCGTCCAGAAAAGCGAGCAGGGCCCCCGGCAAGCGATCGGCAGCGGTCGGGGGCAGCTTGCCGCTCGCCACGGCGTCGTCCACAGCCGCCTCCAAGAGCAGGCAACAGTCGACCACCAGTTCGGCGTCCGGCTGCTCCCAAGAGCACAGCTGCATCTCCAGTTCAACGGCGGCGAGCGCCACAGTCGGGGCATCTAACGACCGCACACCCCGACGTTCGACCAGCGACGCGAGCAGCGCGAACAGGCCCCGCCGCGCGCCCAGCCTTCCCGACAGGGCCTGACCGACGCAGATTCGCGCCGACGACAGCAGGCCGGACTCCCAGTCGTCGGCCCGCTTCCCCACTTTCGGTCGAGCGCAGACGAGCCGCCAAGGCGGCGAGCAGGGAGCCCAACTCCGCCGGCGACAGATCGACCAGCGCCTTCAGCAAGCCGCTGTTGACGAGCGCCCTGCACCCCGGCTCGTGCAGTACGAGACGCGAGGCGCATTCGACGCCCGCCGCGACTCCCAGGTCGGCCAGGGAGCCCGCGAGTGCGTCCACTGCCGGTCGTAGCCGCTCGCACAGGCTCGGCTCGATCGCGAACGCGCACGTCGCATCGGCGCCCACAGCTCGGAAGGTTTCCGTGTCGGACTTCAGCATCCTCAGGATGTAGGACACGCCGATGGCATCCAGCAGTTCCCGAAGGCTCTCGAGCTTCGCGCTACAAGGGTCCACAACTTTGGTCACGACGAGCAGGGCGGCTAGTTTCTCCTCGTCCGAATCGGACGAGCGAAGGGCGCGCAGCGTGTGCTTCAGCAGTCGCGACGTCTTTTTCGACTCATTTCTCGACGGTTCAGCAGCGTCACACCCTTCCGAGCTCATTCTGTACACTTTATCGCAGCCTCTCGCTTGTCCCAGAGAACACCTACCACTTCGCTTGTCCTTTCTATGTAGCGGTGGTCTGGCGCTGATCAGGTAGAGTCCCCTCCCAAAAACATTTTTTTTCTTGCGGCGTGCATTCTGAGCGCTACAATATAGCTACATAGAAGTACGGCACGTATAGTTTACCACAGATTTAAAGTTTGGAAGCACGTGAACATAGAGTTTCATACTATTATTGCCTGGAACTCTATGCACGTGAATTCAAGAACACCACAGAACACCTACCGGCTTGGCTACCTTTGGCTAATTTTGTGTTTCCGCCGTTTTTGTCTATGGATCGCAAGCCAACATATTTGACCAAGCCGTTGCAGACGACGCTAATAAATTCACACCTTATGCATGCCGAAAAAAAAACAAGCAAATTTTAATACACAAATACTTTTAAAAATAAACAAATTTGTTTAAAATTATTTTTTAATATTGACTGTTGTGTAATTTTTATGTTGCTTTATAGCAATTTTATTAGCGTACTTGAGTGCAATTTGAAACAAATATTTACGCTGTTAAAGCCTTTATAACTTTGTGTGGTTAAATTTATTGTAATAAAATTGTTTTAGTGTCTGGTGTTGCTTAAAACATTGTTTTAGTGACGCTGTTTAAAAAACAAGAACCTAGTATTAAGCTAGTTCATACATTTGGTAGAGACTCTGGCGGCTGTCGGCGACACAACATTTTTTTTTTGGGGGGGGGGGGGGTACATGGCTAAGCATAGCCTTTAAGATAATAAAGTTGCGCGTTTGTAATCTCGGAGGTCATGTCCCGCATTTGATTGGTTTGACTTTGCTTGCCACACTAGGCCAAGGAATCAGGAATGGCGGGATCTTCGCGTTCGCGTTCTGACTTGTTTTGCAGATTGTGCTAGCGGCGAATTGTACAACATTGTCCAGCAAAGCGTTCATATTATCCTGAATATCGGGAAAAATCGGCACACTGTAAGTAGCTCCTTGTTCTACTGGTTAAAAGTGCGCGCAAAGTTCAGAAAGCGCGTCGAGAGTTGCAGCTGATAACAGACGGCTCGTGCCGTATGAGTAAACTCGACAGAAGTGACAAAAGTTCGTGAGTTGTTCTACAACTCACGACAGCTTTCGAAAGATATAGGTGTGCGGCTTTGTTTGAATGTTGCACTTGGAACGACTTTGCGATTTTCCATCTCAAACTACGATCAAATTATTTAAAAACGTGCGAACAACAAACAATCCCACACTCGCTCTCGTTCCGCTCGCGTTGGCCAACAGGCGGTGTAACAGTTTTACACGTGCGTGTGTTTCAGCTACCCGGCAGTCGATCTTCGTCGTGTGCGCCACGTTCCCTGGGACTCTGGACAAAGCGCCAAAATGACGGACGTCCAAGAAAGAGACGTCGTGGACTACGACCAGGCAGAGAGCTTCGGGCCGTTGAAAATACAGAAACTCGAGGTAAGCAGGTCGGCTTGGCCTGCGATCCGATTACGCAGCGTTATTTTGTTCCTGTTATCGCTGGTTTGACTCAACAAGCAAGAACAACAGATCGTAGAGGTTAAGCCACAATGCCATAATCGCTTCTGAAAGCTTACCATTGCACATTCCATTGCCACATAATGCCGTAACTTGCAAAGGGGATAGTATCGCCAAAAGTGATTCATCGGGAACATCAGCTCTTAGTAAAATGTACCTTTATTCTGCAATGCCATTTGTTACTAAAGAGTGCTGCATGTTTCTTATCGTGGCGTGTGTTTTTTGTTTGTTTGTTCATCAAAGCTCCACTCTTGATTCCTGTAATGTTCTTGAGGTTTGATTTGTTTCACCACATCAATGGATTTGCAAAAAAAAAAAAAAAAGAAGCACCATTTGCAGTGAGGATAGCAGGGTAAAAGTTACAATGGTAGCGAGATGTGGTGCTGAAACAGAAGTAATGTCAAATTGGGTTAATTGGAATATACTCATGATGGTAAGCACATATTAAAACAGTTCTAGCGATAGGCAAAATTTGAACTCTCAAAGGAAAACTTGGAAGTATTCTAGACACTCAAGATGTCGCTCTTGCATCCAAAAACAAAACATTTAAAAACGCCACATTGAAAATTGAAGCTTTAGGCATTACACATAAAGTTTCAGCTGCTCGCTTGAATTTATTAGTACAGGGAGGGTGGGGGAAGGGTTGGGGTTCAGAGGTTTCCAGGCTTATAAAAGCGTGGCCGGGAACTTTTGACCAGGATTGTACATTGGGTAGGTAATACTGTAGTAGCCGTGGCCTGCAGTTTGTGTCTGGTCATGATTTAGAATTTGTGTGTTCCTTATTGGAGACTGCTCTTAATTGAGCAAACAGGAACGACCAGGTGTTGGACATCATAGTCGAAATCAAGAAGAAATGGTCATGGGCAAGGCACGTAGCGCGAAGGCAAGATAACCGCTGGTCATTAAGGGTCACAGACTGTATTCCAAGAGAAGGCAAGTGGGTAAAGGAGAGACAAGTGGGCAGATTATATTAGGAAGTTCACGGGTATAAAGTGGAAGGAGCAAGCACAGGACCGAGTTGACTGGCAGAACATGGGAGAGGCCTTGGCCCTGCAGTGGGTCTAGTCAGGCTGATGATGATGACGATGATGACTGAGCAACCCCTAACGCTCTTTCCTGATGCAGGGCAATGGTATCGGGGCAGCAGATATCCGCAAACTCGAAGAGGCCGGCTTCCACACCGTCGAGGCCGTGGCGTACGCGCCCAAGAAGCAGCTGCTCACCATCAAGGGCATCAGCGAGGCCAAGGCCGACAAGCTGTTGGCTGAGGCGGCCAAGATGGTGCCCCTCGGCTTCACCACGGCCACCGAGATCCACCAGAAGCGCTCGGACATCGTCCAAATCACCACGGGCTCTAAGGAGTTGGACAAGTTGCTCGGTGGCGGCATCGAGACCGGCTCTATCACCGAGGTGTTCGGCGAGTTCCGCACAGGAAAGACCCAGCTGTGCCACATGCTGGCCGTCACCTGCCAACTGCCCATCGAGCACAGCGGTGGCGAGGGCAAGTGCCTCTACATCGATACCGAGGGCACTTTCCGGCCCGAACGCTTGCTTGCCGTGGCCGACAAGTATGGCCTGTCGGGGCCTGACGTGCTGGACAATGTGGCGTACGCACGCGCGTACAACTCAGACCACCAGACGCAGCTGCTCATTCAGGTCTGTGGTCGTTATGCTGGCCTTTGCCATCAACTGCACTATAAGCTTAAGTTGGTTTGCGCTGCAGAAATTCACTTTGCAGGTGAACCACGTGTTGGGAATGAACTGCACCAGATTACTTACTTGGACTGGTTGATAGGTGTCCTTAGAAAACGAGAAACAATATGAATGGCAAGACGGGAGAGGGAATGAGCAGTTGAACCATTTTTTGTGATGTTGTTCACGCCGTTTATTGTTCTCTACGGACACTATGGGGAGCTGCGCAACAGTAATTCAGAAGCAACTGCCTACTAGTACCCATGAATGAATGCAATGGAGCGAGTTTCGTAAAACCGCCACGTGAGGGCCAGTGTTCTTTTTAATGTGCTAGATGCCAAAATGCCAACAAATACTCACTGAATGACAACATGCAGCATCAACTAGACTAAGTTTCCTTTAATGATCCAGCATATCGTTTTCTAGATTGTAAAAGGCAAAAACCGCGTGAATGTATGACCAAATAGCTCAACAAACTACATTTCTAGATTCAAGCTTCATTGTGAAACTGGCACACCAGACCTGGTGTCAAGTAAAGATGGACATGTTTGCTGGAGGCAGATGTAGGATTTCATTGACCATTTGTTTTCCATGTGAATATGATACAGAGGTCAGATAGTAAGACTTTTTGTTACAAGAATGATTGATTTGATTTGTGGGGTTTAACGTCCCAAAACCACCATATGATTATGAGAGACGCCGTAGTGGAGGGCTCCGGAAATTTCGACCACCTGGGGTTCTTTAACGTGCACCCAAATCTGAGCACACGGGCCTGCAACATTTCCGCCTCCATCGGAAATGCAGCCGCCGCAGCCGGGATTCGAACCCGCGACCTGCGGGTCAGCAGCCGAGTACCTTAGCCACTAGACCACCGCGGCGGGGTTTTTGTTACAAGAAACGTTGCCTGTTAAAATGGGATAGACACATCATATGTGGTAAGTGTTTCACCTGTTGCTAAGAGATAATTTCTTTGCTTTGACCGATGGGATTGCAGGCATCGGCCATGATGGCAGAGACCCGGTACGCACTGCTCATAGTTGACTCGGCCACGGCGCTGTACCGCACCGACTACTCTGGTCGAGGTGAGCTGAGTGCACGGCAGATGCATCTGGCACGGTTTCTGCGGATGCTGCTCAGGCTGGCCGACGAGTTTGGCGTTGCGGTACTCATCACCAACCAAGTAGTTGCTCAGGTGAGCATTTGTCGCACCGTCCCAAACCAAGTGCACACAACTCTTTTACCAAAACTGCTGGCTTGTTCTGCCACACATTTAACACAGATCTGCATTTTGCAGAGTGCATGTAGTTCCACTGGAGCAAACTTTGTATTTTTTTTTACTTACAACAAATGTTCGGTTCTAGAAACGTTAGAATAAAGGAAAGCAGTGACAAGTCTTAAATAATATAATGCAGTTGTTGCTTCAGTAAGACCACTTTCGATTTAATGTCCAGAGCTTGTGTGCATTGTGACCGAGATGATGTTTTCGTGACAGTGTGACTGTTTTGCAACTATCGTGCTACTTCACTTATCCCTCTGCACTATGCTGCTACGTCACACTTTATACAGACTGGCAACACACTGGACATAAGAGAGAGTGCGAAAGTGTCACAACATTTGGGAACACCTCTCCTGTAGCAACACACATGCACCCCATCCCCTAACCCCCTAAGTTTAAAACTAATAGCTTAAATCTTCACCTGCAGTGCCATTTGGTTCATTTATTAGCTACATTAAAACCTTTTTATGCACTCTACCTGATTTTGGCATATCAATTGTATTTATTCTCTAGTTCAAGCTGAGATTCTAGATCAGCAAACTGTTTAATCTGCCGGCAACTTGCATTATTTCGCCAGGTGGACGGAGCCGCCATGTTTTCTGCCGACCCCAAGAAGCCTATCGGTGGAAACATCATGGCACATGCTTCTACCACGAGGCTATACCTGCGCAAGGGACGCGGGGAGACCCGCATCTGCAAAATCTACGACTCGCCGTGCCTACCCGAGGCTGAAGCTATGTTTGCCATCACACCCCAGGGCATATCCGACGTCAAGGACTGACACCTTCTAGTCAAGTAGACGCTGCACGTACAGCTGGACACTGCCATGACATTGGTGAGATGTGACGCACACGTGACTGGCTCGGCACATTACTGCATTGAACTGGGCATTGAAGCTCGTTGGTTGGAGACATGTCAACCGAAGAAATCTCTCTACGCTGGGACTAAAGTCATCGAGTCCCATGGTGCAGCATCAGAATGTACACGTACTGACTAAACAATGTCGTTTGCATCCCTTTGTCGTGTTTCCGTGTGTACTTTTTGGGAGATCTTGCGCAAATACTTGAAAGTAATATAAAAACCCAAACAAAACTCGAAGGGGTGACATTTCTTTTCTTTTCCAGATGCAGTAGACCCTCATAAAGTAGAACCTGATGGGACCAGGAAAATATTTATTGTTTGACAGTAGTTATGATTATGAACAGGGGCACAAAATGCACTCAGGAAACTAATCTTAGCTATATTATAGTTACAGCACGACGGCAGTAAGAACAAACAACATGGACAGAAAAGAGCGCTGGCTTTCAACCGAAAAAGCGAGATTATAAAGCATTTTTCATCGCGAATGTCACGAATCGATGCATCAGTACACCATCACTTCACCTTTCTGTGAGAGAGTAATCATTTCTGAGTTAACAATGTTATGCATAGTCGTACACGTATTGTTGTGCATGCGCACTGATCTTGCATCTTGTATAACAGTGGCCAGAGCACCTTCAATAAATTCAATTGAAAGTCGGCGCTCTTTTCTATTGGCCTAATCACCTCCTTTCCCTTCTCTCCCGCTCCCTGTGCAGTGCTGTTGACGTGACCGCCCCTGAGAGACGGCGCTGCACTTTTTTCTGCATTTTTCTCTCTTTCAATGCCACTCGGTTGAAGCTGCTGCGTGCGGGCATGGCTGCAAACGGATGAACGACATTGCTAACTGTGCTTCCAACGGCGCGCGCACTTGGATGTGATGTAACTGACGGAGCAGCCAATGCAGACGCTTAGCGTTTTTCGGGGCGAACGGCTTTTAGTTTCGTCTAGTCATATATACAGCTTTCACAGTGAAAAGTTGTCACGTCACTTAGTGTCGCACTGTCATTCAACTTTTCCTGAGCTGGCGCAATGTCACAAAGTTTTGTCCAAAGGTTATCTTCCCATTTCTGCTCTTCAAAGTGTCACGCCAAAGTTTATCGTTGCAATCAGAAGTCAGTGTGTCTCACAAAACGGTTTCTACAGGCCTTAAATGCACATTGTCATGCTATATAATATCCTAGACGAACCAGCTGAAAAACCTTGCAAACAATGCAAACGTTCTACATCACAAGTCCTGTAACAGAGTTTGAAACATGAGGTCCACCTTATTTGCCCCACTTCAAACTGGTTATGCAGTAGTTCACAAGCAGACAAATGAAGCTCACTTGTGCAAATAGCATTGTTGCATGGAAGCATAAGGTCGTGAGGTGTGCATAGTGTCACTGATATGCAGTGTTGCCAGATTCTACTGGGGCTAACAAGCTAATGAACATCACAAAGGATGCCCAGGAAAAGCAGCACGACTGTGGCAAAGAAGCGCAAAAGAAGCAGAAGCTTAATGAACCTTCCGATCCTTGAGACTAGTTTTAATAATATTAAAAAGTGTCCTCAAATACGAAGGGGAGCTGAAAAGATCACACCAAAAATATGTGCAACTATGAATGAAGACACTAAGTTACGTTTCTATATTGTCTCCATTCGGTTAAATGCATGTTTGCCAGTGCTGGATTAATGTTACTTGTTGATTCCCCCAATGTAGGTTTGACTTCATTGCTCACCTACGCACTGTCATCTATAATCACACCATTAGCAACAACAAACATGCTATTGGTAACCGTGACCTTCACTAAAATAATATTTGCTGAGAAAATGCTACCCCCCCTTTAAAATGCTGCAAGCAACTGTAAAATTCTATGAAGGGACTGGGCAAAAAAGCTCAAGTACACTTACTAAAAGCAGAACTAGTAATTTTGCTTATATGTCAGTACTTATTGCAAACAGCAACAATTGTCATGCTTTTGCTATTCATCTCGACGTTTACTGCAAGTTAAGTTTATTTCTGGGATGGCCACACGTTTATTTCTCGAGAAAACACAATCTTTGTTGCTGCCCACTACCTTAGTTGCTTTTACTGTTTTACTGTTGCCAGCAGCTCCAGCTGCTCACCTGGGCAACTGCACACTGTCAAGGTTGCAGCACTGTCGCCAGTGAATCGCTCTCTGTTAGCTGCCTGGTTACAGTCTTGCAGCTCTGCAGGGAGAAAATGTGACGATGACAGGCATGGTCATTTGTTTTTTTCTTAGGTATGCAGGGGTCTCAGTGAATGTTTCAAATTGGTCAAGATGGGCTCTCGAGGGTCTGGCTATCGGTGTAAGAAGCATTACGTATCCATGACTCTTCAAGCTACAGTTGAGCATCGCACGAATACGCCTACGAGCACTGCTTATACTATGCACATCATCACTCCAAAGCGTGCACTTCCTGACCATTAAACTGACATCTCTGCTCTACCCTTTGTAGGCTTTGTGAGGTTTTACGTCCCAAAACTGCATCATGATTGTGAGGGACACCGTAGTGGATGGCTCCGTAAATCTGGTGCTGATGTGCACCAACATTGCAATGTACACGGGACTACTATGGCAGGGATCGAACCTGCAACCTTCGGGTCAGCAGTTGAGCACCCTAGCCACTGATCCACTGAGATGGACTCCACGTGCCTGGTAAGCACACAGTATGTACGCTACTTGATTTGCACGAATACGTCAGAGCACCTCGTAACGCTTTGGTCAAGGTGAGAAATCTGGCATTGCCTCCTACTGCCTCACTGCTTCGCATAAGGCTGATTACCACAATGAGAGAAATCTGGCAGATTTTTTGCTCGTCAATTCTATTGCACCCCCTTATGATGATGATAGTGCCTGCAACACATTTGAAATCCAACTGAAATAGATGGCACACAAATTACTAAAAATTGAAGGGCCCAAATACAATGCAAGGGGCAAACTATACATGAAGTTTATAGAAACAAAAAAACTCGAGCCCTATTTAAAATGCTCGTAAAGGAGGCCTTAGAACATTCATTGCCTAAGCATAGAAAATGTGATGAAATGTTGGCATGCTTCTGCATAGGTAAGCGTACCTGTGAAATAAGGAAGCTAAGCAACAACTCATGCTTGCGTGAAAAGTGTTCACGTATATACGTCTACATTTAATCAACTTAAACATGCAATTTCAGTGTATGAGCCTAGGTTTACATACAGTGTTTCACCTCTTTCTCATATAGAAATAAAATAACTTCCAGCCCACTGCAATTCAAAGCTTCTGTAAGACTTTCATTCTAGCATTTATACACACATGTAATGGGGAGATTCGTTAAGTAGGAGTTTGTTAACAAAGAGGCCACCATTTTCTGAAGCTTTAGCTGAAGTCATTGATCGTAAGCGAATGATCAGCATTGTGCGCAGGTGAAAATCCTGTTTCCAAATAAAAATGTTCGGTTTGTGTGGGAACCGCATCTAGGACTTGCATGGCAACGAAGTGTCCTACCACTGCTTACCAACACTTATGCTTAAAGCTTTTACGAAGAAGAAAACACTATACAAATGTCATTGTATAAGAAGTTTTCTTAATGCTTGTAATATTCCATGGCAGAAGCATAGAATTGCAGCAGGCGTCACAGCACGAGAATTGCACGAGTGGTTCAAGTCCCACAAATTGGAAAACGCAAAGGCACGAATCATCAGCTAAAGCAACAGCAAAGTGTGCAGGTGCTTTCGTTCCGTTATGCATGCGTAGTTCTTTGGTATGCTTTGTCCATCTGCAAGAAAAAAGTGTTATGGCATAGTGGGCACTTCACAACTGTGCTTGCAGTAGGCATATAATGATCATTTGAAACGGTCAATGTTACGCACACAGACATTACCTGCCTTGTGGCATACTGTACACTCGGACACCAAAGCCAGGCTGGTGACATATATTGAGATGCAAGCTACTGCATCCCACTTTTGATGATGAAGTTCAAGCGTTCTCCATACTTTTCTGTTTAATGTATGGCCACTTCTCATCTCCATATTTACTGTGAAGTCTTTATACGGTTAAACCCCTTTATAAAAGACACTGATATAATAAGAGACAAATGGGTATAAGGGACACCAGTGTGCCAACAGTAAAATATGGGGGATAGGGAAATGAATACGAGGTACTCTGCTTATGAGAGACATCTTGTATAAAAGACAAAAATTGCTGCCCGCAGCATGCCGCTTATAAAGGGGTTTAACTGTGCATTTCAGAAAACATTACACTCAAACCTCGATAAAATGAAACCGGATATAACGAAATATCAGTTATAACAAAATAAATGAAGAGTAGCCTTGCAATAGATATAGTGTAAAGAATAAACCGTTATACCAAGTTTTTGGATATAACAACTTATTTTTGTGTAAGATGCAACTTTGTTATAATGAGGTTTGAGTTTGCACTAGCAAAAACACAACTGTGCGTTAGAAGGTATTTTATTAACAGCGGCTACTTTCCCTGACTGTGCCTCCCACGAAGCCACGCTCTGGTGTGGTAACAACTGGCACGCAGTCACTTTGGTGGAGGCTACGAACGAGTCAATTCAGACGAATCGCGAGCAGAGGGCCAGAATCTTGGAATAACGCGGCTTGTCTCCGCGTAGCATGGACGGCAGAGGCACCAGTATGCGTGTGCCCAGAGGATTGCCGTTGTCGTCGAGCAGCACCATGTTGTTCGTGTCATATCGAGGCACCAGCGGCCTCTGTTTCATGTGCTTGCAGCCCACAACAAAGCCCTTCTTCTTTTGGCCCAGGATTGCCACCAACACCTGCAATAACAAAGAGTCGCAGTCCTCTTAGGCAATGCGAAAGCTTTGGCTCGCGAAGCATTAATTAAAGGGCCCCAAACCACCCAGAGGTCAAAACGCTGTTATAGTGGGAAAGTTGTGCAAGAGTCTACAAGACATTGCGTTCAGTTCTTAAAGGTGAAGCTTAGGTGTCCCCCAAATTTTTTTGAAACGGTGTCGTGATAGCGGAGTTAGATGCGTTTGGTGATCAAAATACGCCAATTGCTACCTTCGCTATCCTCTGCTGGTCTCCTCTCCCAAAACGGCTTTGTCTTCGCTGACTGCCCCTCCCAATCTCGCGTGGCATACGTCGTGTCTGACCTGCAGTTCGAAATTCTGCCTACTTCTTGTTGCCACGACTCCATCAACTCCGTGCTTGTTGACTAACCACTGTTGCCATTTTTGCCTGTGCTATTATAAATTGTGCCAGTGTGACCCCGTGTTGTGCACATACCTTGAAAGAATCGCCAACAAGGCAACATGCCGTGCCAGAGCACCTGCATGTGAGATTAGTTGCAACAACAGCCATAGGCGTGCCCCTCCTCTCCCAGGTCACCAAGGAGGGGGGCACAATGTCAGTCCTATACATTGCTTGGGATTTGTGGGTGCATCAGTGGCTCGTTTTACTGCCACGTATGGCATCGCTTATCGTGAGGCCCTTTAAAGGGACACTAAAGAGGAACAATGACTTTGTTTAGATGGACAAACTGCACTCTGGAAACTAATGCCATATGTTTCACTGTCATGAGTTTATTATTAGTAGAGAAAATCAAGGTCGAAGTTTAATTTTTAAAATTTCTTGCTAAAATCACGCACGACGTAAGAAATTTCAAACTGTATTTTTGGTAGTTTTTTGACATTGCCTGAATGAAACTTTCGGAAACTTTGTATGCTATGTTTATGGCACCCACAGATTACAATGTACTTCATTTTTGTCCATTGGAAGCTTGGTTGAACCCAGTAGGTGTCTTCAAAATTTCTTGTGTCACGGTATTTGGTGCGGGAATCTCAAGGTGGCGTTCGAACCCACATTTTCTTTTTTTCACATGTTTTATCTTTTACCAAGTGTCGAGTTGTGGTAAGAGTGGTGTTTTCGGGATTGTGAAATTGTAATTTACTAATATGTGAAAAATCCTTTTGCTCTTTAGTGTCCTTTTAAAAGGATGCTTTCAGTCAGCTGCACTGTTTCTACAACCCTTGACTCCCTCACGCCTTTGTGCACCGTACAGATAGGTCCACCTTGACGCATCACATCACGTGATGGATGGATGGCTGAAAGAACTTTGTTAAGGTCCAATAGGTCGTGCTAGTGTCCTAGCCTGAAAGACCTAGCCTTTAAACTGCTTCGCGAGCCTGTTGGACTGCCCATAATTGTCCCTCTAATGTAGGACTGCGCAAAGCTGCGTCCCATCGTTCTTCAGTCTTTTCTTTGTCGCTGCATAACGTGAAAACGGCACAGCATATGAGCATGTGATGTCACAAATATCATGTCACACTTGTATTATCAGGTAAACAAATTTATTACCATTCATGTTAACAATGCCCAAATTTTTTCACTCATATGAAAGAGAAAGGAAGCAAAAAACTCTGAGTGTTGCATGTTAGATATCTGCCAATTGCAATTAGCCCACAATTACTGCATTTCAATTAAAAATGGCAAATTGTGACTCTTATGCTTTCCTAAGCATCACAATATTACACTCATTGGGTCAGTAGCATGAAACTATTGAAGAAACACTCATGCTCGTTGGGGCTTTAAACTCTGGACCAACCCTTTTCAGCACTATGACAGTGCCACCTACGACGACCCTTGAAACACATTTTTGCAGTCTTTGAATCCCGGACTACAAAGTGGCTGACTGGGCTAGTTGGTAGTGCATACTTATGGATAACAGCAGAAAAAATAACATAATCGGACTACAAGGATTTTTTTTAATGCTAAGCTTTCTTTATCAGTGCCTTTGTATTGCTTTCCACTGTAGCCTCGTGCAATAAGCAAGCAGATCACAATTTTTCCTCTTTCATAACTGCAGTCCGCTCTGACTAATTTTCTAACTCATTTAAAAATTCCTTTCCAACACATCATGGCCGTCGCTAAGTAATGGTGACAACTACTCCTTCATTTATTTTTTTACTACATTTAAAAAAAAAGAAGGTGGACATGGACAATCTGTTATGCATGTGCAAAGTTTAATCTGTCTAAATACTTTTTTTTATTACCATAAAATCTTGAGCAAGTGCCTCCCTACAGTGACACGTAATCTAATAAGTGCTAATAAAATGCTTTATTGAATATGCACGCATTTGCTGAACCAGAGGAGATCGTCCTGCAAAATTTCGTGTGTTTTGACAAGGAGGGGTAAAGACGTTTTTCAAATATTCCAGCAATTTGTGATAGTTTAGAATGCAACACCGAGGCACCACACCGTAGAAGTACTATGAAACCGAGCACATATTTAAAGACTCTTAGAGCTTGGATTAATAGGAACAGCTGTTGCAGGATTTTGTGGCAGGATGAAAAAAAAAAAAAATGACAGGTGTGGAGGATGGGTGCCCGCTTAGCCATTGCCACATATTTCAAATTTCTGAAAATGGGGATGGGGTAACACATGCCCAGGTAGGGGTGCTGCTCGGGATTTAACGGCAATAATCAGTTGCAAGTGTAAGCACTGTCCTGTCTACTTTCATTGTCCACCTCAAAGTGACATGTTTAAGCCAAACTTGCCACCTTGTTGCCAACAACATGCGTTACTGTGAAGGGGACCAGGGCGCACCTTGTCGCCAATAGAGGCAAAGCCCGTCTTGTTGTAGACCTGGATGATCTTTGGCGGCTTCCCATCCATCATGGCCTGGCGACCCAGTGCGCTGTTGTCCACCACTCGCAGGCGCGATTGTTTCTGCAGGTGGTGCACCACAGCACTTGTGCTGAAACGAAACGTACGAAGGAACGCTTGCAATTGAGGGATAAAGGGCATGCTGCTGGTGTTTACCACTGAGCTTCATATGTGAGGTAGGGACGAGACGAACCCTTTTGGGTGGTTTTTTTGTCATACAGTGTCTCTGCCGTATGAGTACGTTTTTAACCTTTTCCTTGAAATTTTGCTCTGTACCATAGATCTAGAAAATGTTTAGCACAGAAAAGACAACACAAAAATAGGAACATAGACAAACCTGGGGAGAGGGGGGGAGTATCTTGTCAACGTTATGTTAGAAAACAGCTGAGGGACGGAATGAAGGAACGATACGGAATAAACAGCCAATAGGTGAGCTGAGGGAATTCAGAAATGGTTTCAATGCATGAAGAAATACGAAATTATTATAGCTGGACATTAAGATTGGCAGGAACTGTTTTTAAATGCTTGAAATCAAAGAATGGGATGACTAACAATTTATTAGAGTCTTCAGTCGATGCTAAGTGATGTCGCAAATTTATGAGTCGTTCACTGGTGATTTTCCCAGACTATCGGCATGAAACTGGGGTAAGCCAGGTGCAGAAAAGCTAATTTGATTTTCAAGCCTCAAGTGCTCACTTTTCGATCTAATACCAATGTATGGAGACTGTTTTGCATTGTCGAAATGATGCCACCTACACCCGTTCTGAGGCTATTCTCAGGTCTTGACGGTCACAAGTGTTCCTACCAATCATGTGCCTTTTGTTCTTCCAACCTTTTGTTCTTCCATTCCGTCCTTCCTCCATTTGGTGACAGAACATTTACAAAATAGTTCTCTGGTTCACGTCTTGTCTTCGAGCACTAAAAAATTAGCTTAATTACTTTTCTTGCCACCCATTCTGTAGCTATAGCTGGCCACCAGTATGTTTCTCTTCCCTAAATACCTCAATCTATATTGTGGCTAAGATCTACGTAGCCCAATATTGTCGGTATAGAGGAGTACAGTTTGTATTGAGCTCATGTAGATTGGAACATTTCATGTGGGTTTGAATTGGCTTGCAAAATAGGTCTAAAACTATTGGAATGTGAACTACAGTGATATTTTGCTATAAAACTAACATTATCCCTTTTCTTCCATCGTTGATATGCTTTGTCGCATTGGCATAAAGGTGATTCCTAGACTTGAAGGGCGAGGGGTCCTTTCTGGCAGAATTTGTGGTATTCTGGACTGTCAGCAGGGTTTCCTTGTTCTTGGCATCTACCGAAGGCCTTGAAAAGTGCTCCACTTTGTTTTATGCCATGCCGTTTCAAACCACTTCTTCGTTGGAGATCGTTGCCCCGTATCTTCAGTTCATATGTACTGTATTTCATGTATACTGTGCTGGAGTGAATGGAGGACATGTTACTGTAGCACTAAACACGAAAAGAAACGAGTACGAAAGTCATACTTTTTAGATTATAGTTATAGCATAGTATTATAGTTATATTATAGTTTTATCATAGAACATCACTTCCTTCATTAAGTGCCAACTCGCCCTATAAAAACTAAGTGTGGAACGTAAACACGATAGCAATGCCTCTACGACATAAATGCAACATTTTGTATAAGACCATGTTGATTGCTTCGGTCCCTATTGTTGATGCAGTGCTGGTTTATTGAATGTGGCTCAGTTTAATTGAAACGGTTGGAGAATTTGACTCATTTTTCGATTAGAAACTGCCTTTCTGAGGTCACGTAGAATCAGGAATTGCCACATTTTGATTCCATCTGTTTTACAAGTTATAAATACTTAGGCACGCTTTATGTTCCCATGAAATTTAGTCTAGTTTCGGTTTATGCATCTGGCTGTTTCTGAAGAGAAGCAAAAAAAAAGAAAAAAATGCGCCACAACTTACCTGAATGCACGATGCCGTATGCAGTTGCCCGGAAGTAACATGAAGGCGGTAGAGCTCAACATTTTCGACAGTTACCGAGAAATGCCACGGACGATTGGTGCGCAGGTTCCTGGGTCAGCTGGCGCCTCTCATAGCGCGAAGGTCCCTATAACTACAAACGGAGAATCGTTCAGGCACTTTATTGCGTTATAACGTCACTAACGCATGTTTTAAGGCTGCCTTTCCTAGATAAAATCAGTGACCTAGATTAGCGAGCCTTATTATTAGCGTTCATAGCGTTTCCTATAAATAAAAAGCACGTAACCAAATCGTAAAACAAGCAACATTTTAGGACTTCGTTCGAACTCGCGGCGTGACCGCATTTTTTCGGGCCCTGCTGCTGCACATTTTCGTAATAGTTCATCTAGGGCGTCTGCACTTCATTTGCGACGTAACTAGACTTAAGAGATATTCAAATCGTTTCGAAAAGAACACCCCATCAGAAGAAACTACGGAAAACATGCAGAAGAGAGACGCACCATGTGAGCGAGAACGCTAATTCGCTTGGATTGGCTCGGATTGAAACGTTTGAACACAAATTGTCGCTCGTGATGCCGATGACGACACGGCTGATGCTTATCGAGCTGAAGCGAGACCACTGGCCTAGCCGCCGCCCGCCGCGGCGGTAGCCTCCCAGCAGAAAAGCCCGTTGCCCACGTATGCGGCGCCGCACACGCAGTAGCGCGCACGACACGAGGCATGTAGTCCGCATTGCGTGTGCCTGGTGCAAGGCGCGAGTAGTCGACTGTCGGTGGTGTCGGCTTGGAGTGCGGCGCGCTTGGCGCGACCGCCAGTCGGCTGCTGCAGCAGGAACGGGCTCTGCAGTTCGGGGAGGGGCTCTTCGATGGGTTCTCGAAGCCTGAAGCGGCGACGTGCCACCAGCAGTCCCGTCAACGAGTACACGGAGCAGGCGAGCAAACCTCCCTGGCTGCGCCGCAGGCCCGTGATGCGCAGGGAGCGACCCGACCGACTCACCTGCGAAATTTAGTTCGGCTCAAGCAAACAATGCGCAAATTACGCATGGTAGTGCATGATGACCTTAGGTCAAAGGTACTCCATGTGGTTAAAATGAAAAAAGCAAAAAAAGAAAATACTGGTGTTGCAAGGACAAACTTGTTCGGTCGTAGCTAATAAAGGGGCTAAACAAGAAGAGTAACTGATCACCCGTTATGGGTGGTTGTACTGCATGGTCATCTTATCTCTAAAAGAAACATTTACTGTTATCGTCTCGAACGTTCTAGCCGGGAGATATTCAGCAGGAACAGCTAAAGCGGCAGCCGTACGCATGTGCACGGGTGGGGGGGATGGAGGCAACCTGGTGACTGCAGCATTCCAAGCGTCAGCCATCAGGGCACAATGCAGATTTCACATTTCTAATTCACCTGTTCCAGCCGAGATTTCTATTGTTCCACTTCCTTTTTTCCTGACCGAAGCACCGATCTACACGCACGCAATCTATCCTTCGGCGCACCGCGTACCCTCATGTTGGTGGCCAGTGGCTGGTAGTCCCAGTCCCATCGAAAGTAGAGAGATTCGAGCGGCAGCGTGAGGAAGTGCTCTAGGTTGACGGTGAGCTGGTCTCCTCGGAACACGGGACCCAGGTCGACGGGCAGCAGCTCCAGTCGAAAGCTGAGGTTGCCCAGAGGTCCCGCTAGGGCCTCCCAGCTGTTGGGCTCCAGGTCCGAGTCGGTGATTGGCGAGATGCGCAGCTCGCCGGCTCCAATGGCCACGTTCCATGGCGCCGTGTCGGGTCGTAACTCGACCACGGCGTCGCGGGACGTCGATCCGTCGAGCGAACGGTAGCGCCTTCGCCACGTGACGCGACCGACTCCCGTGCCGGCACTGCGCAGCCACAGTGTCACCGTGTCGCCCACCTGCGGCGGCCATGCAAGGAACGTACGGTACACCCTGTTGCACAGTCCCGCCAAGAACATGCCTCGCCCTTTACAAAAATAGTCCTTGTGAATCTTCAAGCATTGCTTAATTCTTGTAGATGACAGGGCCCTATCTAGGGGGAGTTGAGGGTATTCTGACATCCCCCCAAATTTTTTCATGCTTTACCATTTCGTGTGATACTAAGGTATCTACATGCCTTCAGAACGACCACGTCACCAAAGTTAGCTGTTCTACCAGGGGCATAGAAAGAATTTTTTTCGAAGGGGGGGGGGGGGCGAATTGGAGTGCGGGCACCTTTTTTATCTGAAGGGGTGTTCAGACAGGCAGACCTGGTCGATTGACATTTTGTGCTCTGTGTGTCATGGCGAAGAAAAAATTACCGAGGGGGGGGGGGGACACATGATGTGCTACCCCTTGCCTACGCCACAGTTATACCCCCCGAAAAAAGTTCCCTGGTGATTGCGCTTACATCACATTCGGACCTTACAGAGTATCTGATGATGAATATGTTAAAAGGGCACTAAAGGGAAATGATAAATTTCTTGAAGCTGAAAAATCTACTCTCAAAATTCTAGAATTGTTAATCTACCATATGCGTAATAATAGACAAGAGAAATGTCAAAAGGCGCACTTTTAAATTTCACGCCGAAATCTCCGTTGAGACGTCATGGATGTCAGTGTTTTGTAGTTTGGCCAAATTAGGCCAACAAAATTTATTAAAACTTGATATGTAACAGTTCTGACTCCCTCAGAAAATAATGGATCCCCCTCCCCTTCTGATTATCCGCCGCCCTTGGCTTCACTGCAACCGAACCGGGAACTTCAAAAGTGGTGTCGAAACCAGCATTTTCTTTTCGCGCGTTTTGTTTCTTACCAATCGTCGTCTCACAGCGAGCGTGATGTTATTCGTATTGTGAAAAAGTATTCTTAATACAATAATAATTGCGTTTCTCGTTATTGTAGCTTTAAACACGCATGTTCGTGCTGTAAGCTGTCTTGGGCGCAATTATTATGATCTTAATTGTTCGCACGGTGCAACGATATGCCACTGAGTCTGAGCGGTTGCTTGTCGATCTTGTCTGCACGTCATAACATCAATTTCTATTCAGTTGGTTATGCGTGCCGGAGGGTGATCAGTGGCGAACCACGAGGGCGCCCTTCTCTCTTCTGAATTGCCAACTTGACCATTGTAGTCTTCGCTGCAATTCACGATGTTTACGCATGTGTTGAGGTGTGATATAAGCGGAACATGCCATGTGCATGATTACCTGTCTCCGGAAGAAGCACGTGCCCGTGGAGGCGTCCCATTCGTCGCACGGAACGCCCGGCAGAAGCGCCCGGTTCTCCTCCAGCTGGTCGGGCAGCGCAGCGGCAAGCCACACAACGGCGGCCAGCCAGGCATGCCGCATGCCCAACAGGCTTCCTCTTCTTCTTCATCCCAATGTCACATGTTGTTGTTGTTGCTGCTGTACGTTGCGCTATCGTCTCATTTCGTAGGTGGCGGTGGTAAACTTTATCAACAACTCCGGCAAATTCGTGGCCTAAGCCACCCCCGAGGAGGACGGCCCACAGTTGATCCTGAAGGTTGGATCCGTGTAGCGCCGCTGCTTCATCTGGAGAAATCTACCCTCCCCCCCCCCCCCCCTTACAACCAGCAGATTCCCCGAGAATGTGCCAATAAGAGATACTCAGTCTATGATTTCAATAGTATTGGAAGTTGTAGCGCAGCACGTTTGGGGTCGCTCTTCTCGCGCGCTGTATACCCAAAGAGACTTATGATTTCGCTAAATGGGCGTCGGCAGGGGGTGCAAAAAAGGCACTTTCCGCGCTCAAACCACACCTGCATTTACCCCACCAGCGCTCTCCGCCTCCCGCAGACGCAATGCAGGACTGGTCCCTCCAGGACAGCAAACTCCCGACACTCATGATAGCAAACAATGCGGCACATACCTGCTGCGAGATGGGCGAAAACTCGAATTGGCGTCCCTTCGTCTCATTTAGAAAAAACGAAAAAAAACTGCACTAAATCACATCAGACGGCTGTTATGTTCGATTAAAGTACCAGATTGAAGGAACAATTCTCATTAAAAAATGTACATCGTGAAATTCAGACGGGTAACCAAATGTACACCATCCATACTGCTACCTGGCAGCTATAAGAAGCTTTAGTGAGATATTTACAATAGTCAATGCCTTTTCGTTTCAACAGTAGCGTTGTCGCAAGCGCTACTCGATGTTAAGTTTTCCCGGATAATACGTTCAATAAATTCCGTAAGTAAAAAGCGTATATCTGGAAGGTTTCGCGATTACAAACAACCGGATACGCGATCAGGCCCATGTCATCCATGGGTTCGTTTATATAAACATATACAAAAAACGGTGTATTAGTAAGTCAAACGAACAATCTATAGAAGCACTGCCAAAGTTGGAACAGATTTTGTTGTTGCTTGTTTTCATTGGACGCCTACTGCTTCAGCAGAAGTGAACTCCCGGTGCCCGACCATTGGCGGCCTCTGAAATAAAGAAAGGAATTCATTACGTCGAGTTGTTCTTTCTACTTCCGTTTTTATAATGACACTCAGTGAGCCGATGCGATCCTCACTGTGTCTTTTCATAAAATCGATCTTTCTTTTTTATTCGAAAAACGACCACTTTATATGGCCGCAGAACTGATATATATATATATATATATATATATATATATATATATATATATATATATATATAGGTCCGCAGCCAGAAATTTTTGTCGGGGGGTGGGGACAGTTGTTGAAGACCTCGAGGAACACCTACTTTTACCATTTTTCATCAATAAAACACCCCCCCCCCCCTGCTAATTTTCTTTCAGCGTGAGGGACCTATAGCCCCCCCCCCCCCTCCTCCATGGCTAAGAGCCTGGTATACGGGCTTCTACCATTTGGCACCGCCAAAATGCGACCGCCGCTGCCGGGATCGAACCCGCGACCGATCGTGTCAGCAGTACCGCGGCGGTTGATGCAAAGTGTGACGTCCAATTGCCGTGAGACATGACGTACCTAGCATGCTTCCGAGGAATGCCCCGTAGGTGGCGCTCGCGGTGACGGCGCCCCGATCGGAGGGGTTCATGCGCAGCGTGCGGACCCGGAAGGCCCTGCCGTCTGTTTCGCTGGGTCCCACCACGTCCAGCTCGAGGCTGTGGAAGTCGGCCAGGCCCGGGTCGGCCACCAGCCGACCACGGACGCCGTCGAAGCCCAGCGTGTGCGCCGCCATCGCCGCGGCCGCCATGCTGTTCACGTTGTTGGGCGCCATCGGACAGAGGCCTCGCACGGGTCCTGCGATGACGGCCAAAAGAACACATCTGAAATGGGACCACTTACTCGGAGAACCGTAGTCAGCATATACAATCATACCATCATAATCATTTTTTCAGGTGAGATGAAAGCTATTTATCAGGGGTGTCATCGTGGATATTGTAAAACTCCACCATATTACGTCAAATGAAGTGATGGTGACATTTTCGGCCAATCAGAGTGACAACGTCACTCCGATTGATAATAAAGAAACTCGCCAAACGATCCGATTGATAATAAAGAAACTCGTCAAACAAAGGAGAGCCTCATAACTATTGGTCTGTCAGCGATCCGAACAGATGTCAAAGGAAGCGATACCAAGATGGGCTGAGGATTGCGTTGTGACGTCAAACAAAGGAAAGCAAATAGTGGGGTACAAACTTCTTCACAGGCGGTTCCCTGGGCGCCACTGTAATCTTCTAGGGATTGCGGTAAGTAGGCGTTAAAGAGCGCAACATAGCGCCGTTTTTCCCCCTCTCCTGTGGAATGGTCTATACAAGAATATGTATTGGTTAGTTTTCTTTGTCAGCTGCGCTTACCAGAGGTGATCCGGCGTAAGCACGATAGAAAAGCTAGAGATAAACAGAGTGTAGAAACAAAGACTACGGTCCTTTGTTTGGTTTTTTTTCCTAGTGACGAACAAAAAAAAAAGGAAACCATGTTGAATGAAGCTGCTCTCAGGTATCCGCAATGAAGATCAACGTGAAATCGTCTGGCGGGATACACACATAGCGAGCATCGCGAACTCACCGTCGTACAGAGTGACAGCCTGGGTTCCCAGCGCCGCTCGGTCGCAGCGGACGCGCATCTCGGCGTCGGCCAGCCTCAGCGCCGACGGGTGCTTGGTCATGGTGACCGTCAGCTCGGCCAGCTGTCCGCGGTCCGCCAGCGCCCGGATGTCGTGCAGACCCCAGAGTGCGCCGCACGGCACGAACAGCGCGTGGCGACTGGCCGCGGCGCGCAGCCGGGCCTCGACGTCGGGCTCGGCGAACGCCGTGGGCGAACCCACCAGGAGGTCGCAGTGGCGCAGCAGCTGCTCGCCATGAGTGCGGACCAGTGACGGGTGAGCCACCTGCAGTCAAGGGTTTTCACTTGAAGGGACACTAAAGAGATAACAGTGAGTTGTCTTAGGTTGATAATTACCCCGCCACGGTGGTCTAGTGGCTAAGGTACTCGGCTGCTGACCCGCAGGTCGCGGGTTCGAATCCCGGCTGTGGCGGCTGCATTTCCGATGGAGGCGGAAATGTTGTAAGCCCGTGTGCTCAGATTTGGGTGCACGTTAAAGAACCCCAGGTGGTCGAAATTTCCGGAGCCCTCCACTACGGAGTCTCTCATAGTCAAATGGTGGTTTTGGGACGTTAAACCCCACATATCAATCAATTAGGTTGATAATTAGCACAGAAAATCAAGTTTCTTTTTTTAATTTCTCGCCGTAATATCCGCGCGTGACGTCAGAAATTCCGCAACGTGTTTTCCGAATTTTTGCGCCATTGGCTCGACGAAATTTTCCGACTCTTCGTATGCCAAGTCTATGCCACCCACAGATTACAATGTACTTCAGTTTTATCGATTAGAAGCTAGGTAGGGCCCATTAGACGCCTTCAAAAATTGATGACGTCACAGATTGGTGCGGGAATATCGAGGTGGCGTCTTCACCCGCAGTTTTTTTTTTTTTCACACGTCTTCTCGCTCAAGAAGTGTCATGTCGTGGTAAGAGCGGTGTTTTCGGAAATTGTAAAATTGTACTTTACTCATACGCGAAAAAGCGTTTTGCTCTTGTAGATTTGACGGGAGTCACAATCATGCTATCTTCTATCATATATATCCTATCATATTTCAGATACTTACTGTACACCAACTATACAATCTTAAACTTGCCCCATATTTATTGGGAAAGAAATCGGAAATCACGTGTTCGGTAGATCCTCCATGTGATCAGAACCTATGGAAAACAAATCTTGTCGTATCAAATACCTAATCAAAGTTCACAACTAAAGCTATGTTTGTGAACTTTTGAAACAAAGTAATAAAAAAGTTTAAAGAAAAATGCTAAAATGAACATGCTCTCTTGTGCGCCTCAATTAAGTATATTATCAATTACAAACATTTTTAATGTTTGTGTACTACTGTATAATTTTGCAAATGTACCTCATCTCTTTTGATTTGTATTTCGCATTCAGTATTGTTCTTAGTCTTCAAGAATATATTTTTGGAATGAGTTTTTCGCGTATTTTTCTTTATTTTTTATAATGCTATGGGTATATTAGTGTTCATTGTAGTGCGATATTTTAAAACGTATGTTTCAGATATTTTCTTCCTGCTCTCTAAATTTGGCTTTTGTGTTCCTAAAAAAATATCAGTATTTTTATGTTGCTCTTCATTTGTGCAAATGAATGGGTGGAGTGGAGGGACCCTAGTCAGGCTGAGATAGTTGGTCTTTAGTCCCTCCAACCTAAGCAATATGTTTTATCCAAATGGGTTTAATTGAATGAATATTAGCGACGGTCAATTGCACCTCAAATCCTACGACAGCCTCCCCGGAGTAAAAAAAAAAAAAAAACTGCGCACATATCTGGCGGCCCACGCACCTCTACCACGAGGTCCGGATGCCGGGTGGCGGCCAACGCCAGGTCCTCGAGCACCAGGTGCGGGGGCAGCCCCTGCACCACTCGGCCCCGGCTCCAGACGAAGGCGAGCTCGAGGGACTCCGGTCGCCGCTGCACTTCGGCCGCCAGGAACTGGCCCAGCTGGCCGAAGCCCACGATGCCCACACGCCGACGCATGGTATCGCCGCCAGTGGTCGACTGCGACGGCGCCGCCTCGTCGTCGTGACCCGCTCTAATCACGCGTGCCTGTCCCGCCGTTTTCTCGGCGTGGGCTGAAAGGGAAACGCGCGTCCGATACACGCCCACCGCAAGGACAACGTCTAGGTCGAAAAGAGGCGCCTTGCGTGATGAACTTCTTCCCGTGTGTGTGTGTGTGTAGATACGTGCATGTGTAGCACATCCGTGTATGTGTAAGTACGCATGTACGTTCACACGGCAGTGTACACCTTCAAAATATAAAGGAAAACCCAGTTTTGTATTCCGCTATCGACGAGGGATGAAAATTGGCGTGAAGGCCTCCTTATAAAAGCACGTTCGTATGAAGAGGCCTTCAGGATTTTTATGTTCTTCTGATAAACAGTTTCCAACGCATAACCTTTACTGTTTTATTAGTCACGTTTACGGCATGCGTACGTAATTGATAATTATAGGTACAGGGTCGCGACACCTCACTATAGCACTTAAGGTTTCGTAGAAACTGCAATATACTGCACAATTCGGAAAATTATTGTGCTTATCGACACCATATGATTAGGCGTCATATATAATGGGCATCGTGAAGTAGAACAACGTTCTACAGTTTTACCGGGTTGAATACTAAAGAGGCTCTCACATGAAGTGTGTTTCAATAGCTCTAGGAACGTCGCATTGTGCTGAAGCCCCTCCATGGCGCCGTGTAACAGCGCAGCAAGGCTACCGTATAGACCATAAAGATTTCTCAAAGTATGGGAAACGTGATGGTATAAACGTGTGCTTCGAGGCTTCAGTTGATTTCTCACAGGTCACCAGTGCTGCGCCCCGTAACATCACGGCATTGCAGGATATCATGGCACGTGTTTTCTCGCTGCTTTCCTTTCAATAATAATAAAAAAAATTCCATAGTAACGACGCACGTCATGAATATTAGCTTAGCTTCGGAATACACCAAAAATTTACATTTCGATTATAGCAGAGCAACAGGCGAGCAAGCACGCTGTGTCATGTGATGGACGCTATACTGCACTGACGTATCATTGTGGGACGTACTGTTTGAAGAATGCGTAAATCAACTCGCTACGAAATTTCACTTGCACCGTGCGCGTGTATTTACACTGTTAACCTTATCGGTGGACAGAATAAACTACCAGCATGTGCGTGATTACCGGCAGCTGGTGCGAGAGCCGACCACATTAAAGCTGGAAACAATGGCAGACTCTGTCATTGGGCGATCGTTCAATGACTGGTATGACAACATGTCTGTCATCGTGACAGCGCTTATCACGTACCCACAATGGTTGTCCAGTGGGTTATGGTACCTTGAGCACAGACCGCAAGGTCACGGGATCGAATCCCGGTCGTGGCTGCCGGATTTTGATGAAGATCGACGTTAAGGAATCGCAGAAGGTCAAGATTTCCGGATCGAGCACTCCAGTACGGTGTCCCTCATAATAATATTGCGGTTTCCGGAAGTAAAACACCAGCAATTATTTTTATATTACCACGAAAAAAATCTGCGGTCAGCATGCCCGCGCCACCGTGGGTGCATCGCTGGCGTCGCCGATGCGTGGAGGTAAACCCACTTTCTCGAGAGATTATTAATTTTCAATGTGCCCATATACGGCACACATGCAAGCAGCCGCCAACAACACACAGCATAAAATACGGTTGACCCCCCCCCCCCCCTCCCATCAATTCACCACAGAAAAAGTTTCCCGAAACGCTACTAGTGTACTTACCTGGTAAAGAATGTATATGCTCCACAGAAATTATTTTTACCGGAGACGAGATGGGTGGCAGTGCATACACTTCACAAGTATCGCGGTCGGCTCGAGTCAGTTATCCTTGAAGACTATACGCGCCTCCCATCCTCTGCCATCCGGTGCAACTTTTACTGCGCCTGTGTACACATCCCTTAGTATACAGCGCTGCTATCTTGGCCATATCAGATCCCCGCGGAGTCAGCCCGGCAAGAGCCGCCTAAACCCTTCGCACTTTCCCAGTGGTATACATATAGAATCTCGCTCGTTCATCTCGTTCATTCCTATACGACGAAGCTGCAGCCCCCTCTCGTAAAAAAGAAAGGAGATGGAACATAACATAATTCTTTGGGTTTTACGTCTCAAAACCTCGATATATATAGAGGGACACAGCATAATGGAGGACCCTGGAGATTTACATCACCTTTTGTTCTTCAACGAGCACCTAAATGCGCATACACGGGACGGGCCTCCAACATATCGCCACCATTGAGATGCGGCCAAGATTCGATCCCACGACCTTCGGGTCAGCAGAGAAGCACCATAGCCGTCGCGGGAGATTGGCGAAGCAAGTGTTAGTTACGGGCTTCTGCTGTGGCCTCCTTCATCTTTTATCACGTTAATTTTGCACTCATTAACTGCTGTGTTAACACTGGGACCGCTTACTCTGAGCAGAGTAAATATATATATCCATAGATGAATATTGTTAATTTGATTTATAATAGTGTTTACCAACGCTTCGAGTCCTGACAAAAAAAAGATATTTCTTCTATTTATAAGTCACAATCAAGCAGGACTCTCGTAAAAGCAATATTTAAGACACTTGTGTGACATCGGGGGGACGCCTAAGTGAAACAACGGATCCTTTTAGGCTCAGAATTTGTACCATGAAAACTGCACTGTAAGTTCACCACCATAGGTCTGATAATGGAAGAGAAAATAAAAATCAGCATCGCTTTCGAATTCCACGAAGAAATCTCCACGCAAGTACGCCATGAAGCGGGACACGGCACGGATTTTCAGTTTCTTTGTATTTTGGCCGCGCTGGCTCAAGAACATTTTCTGAAACTTGGTTTTTTAGGCTTCTTTAGCATACACGTACTGTACTTCATATTTGCTGATTAGGAACCGGGTACGCCCTAATAGACGCCGTTAAAATTTATTACGTCATGATTTTGGCGGGAAGTGCAAAGTAGCGTCGCCACTGAATTACTTATTGAGCGTCTTCTCAGGGCAAGCGAGGTTATTCTAGTACAGTCGAACCACTCGATTACAAAATCATCAGGGAAGAGATTTCGTTCGTTCTAGTGAGAATTCGGTAGTCGGGAAATATGGAAAAAATACGAACCAGTGTTACAAAACTTTTGCTTGGTTTGGCGTAGCTTTTTCAGTAATTTGATAGTAGCCGTGTGTCTGATGATGCCGAGATTGATTCGCAAATGCTCTAACCTTTTGAGACGGAGAGCCAGCTTTCGTGAAGCCGAGGGTGGGGTGGGGGTGCACGGCCTATCAGGGGGAGGGGGCTAGAAAAGCGGGACTATAATTACCGTCTTTTCTTTTTTTTTCATCCCGCATGTCCCGATATCACAATCTACAAACATACGCTACAAGAAAAAAAAAGCTATTTTCAGGTCAGACTGCCATGTCGGCCTTCATATGGGCAGCGGCAAGGAAGGGAAAGGTCCAGTGACATTGTACCGGGGGGCCACATAATACTGCTATGCAGGCAGCAGGTTGCTGATGCTTGCTCTAACTTATCGCATAATTAATGCTAGTGCCGTTAATTGTGACCACGGTGTACACCGTAATTGTAGCCAATTTTAGCGTGACTTCAAAATGCCCGCCTGAATTTGTACGATACTAGCGCCCCCTGACACCACGTGCGATCAATATTCGGAGTTTTTAAATAGCGGGACCTGCCCGCGATGAAGAATGAAACGATGAGAGTGCTCTGAGCATGTCTTCCCGGGTAAAAATAAAAACGTTCCTGGCGTAACAAGCTAAAACCCTTCTTGACAGCAGCCTGACAACAAAGCGAGAGGGGCGAGGAACTATATTCCTCGAGAATGCGGAAGGAATCAGAGCCCTAGCTGTATCATCAGGCCCGGAGATTTGGCCCACGACAAACGCCATCGCCCTTTATCGCAGCCTTTTGATAAAATGAAGCTTTGTTTGTGGCCCAATCGTGTTTACTCTATGCCAACACGTGCAAACACATTGACCTATATATCTCAGTGCATTAATCTTTTTTCTTCTCCCGGCTACCAAGCAGACCCTGACAGGTTACTTCAGCATCAGATACACACGAAACGAAACGGAGTAAACATACATAAAACGCACTTTGTCAACCCAGAAATTATTTGTGAAAACTCCTTACATGCATCGCGAAAATTCTGTTTCAAGCTTCAGCGAACTAGAAGAGGGTCACAGCAGAGTCAAAAGACACGACCTTGACAACTGCAGCATATGGCTTTTGGTACCATTACCATACATGCCCTATCTCGTTACTGTACCAGGAGCGTAGCCGGAAACACTTTTAAATGTAAATGCTTCAAAGCACACCCCCTTTGCTAGTATTTAATATTCTGAACAAGGCAAGATGCGGTGAAATAGCAGCGGCCGCACGACTCAAGACCACGAAGTGCTAAGACGACCACTCAGCTTGGAAACATTTCTCCCTTTATTAACAATATGTTCACACGACACACGTCTCGTGATATCGGCACTTTAAATTCATAAAGCAAACACGACAAACGCACAAGGCGACAGAAAAACAAACACACTCAGAGAAAACAGAACAGCGAGTTAAATTCTGGGTCGCACCGTCTCCAGAGCAGACAGCTGGGTGAGAATGCGATAGCAGCGCCGCGGCTAGACAGAACGCTGCCTCTCACACGCACGCGTTCCGAGCCGCTCCGTTACTACGCTTTTTTTTCCGCGTTAAGTCGACGTCTGCCTTCACACGAGCTATTTGCACGTCTAGAAAACACGAAGCGATCCTCTGCAACGGTTCGCCCGAAAGACAAACCATACACAACTGCGTAAGCTGTCGCGGCAGATCGCTCCCCTTTCCCGTTAACTGCGGCGGTGGCAACAAACGCTCGCCTACTCTAAAAAGCGCACGCGTTAAACTGTACCAACTGTACCGAGCTCAGAGCGAGGGCAACGCAAAGTCGCACACACACTCCTAAAGCAGGCGAGATGCAGCGAGCCAGCCTGTTGGCCGTGCGGGCATCTTCACTTTGGCGACACAGCCCTCGCAACGTATCGGTCTCCTCGGCGCTTCGCAGCGACCAGCTGTTCGTCCACCGCGATGACGAGCGCAACAACGCCAAGGTCAAGTTTGAGTTCACGCCCGAGAACATCAAGCGCGCCGAGGCGATCACCAGCATCTACCCGGAGGGTCACAAGAACGCCGCGGTCATCCCGCTACTCGACCTCGCTCAGCGACAGCACGGCTGGCTGCCCCTGACGGCCATGCACTACGTGGCCGACTACCTAGGCATGCCTCGCATGCGGGTCTACGAGGTGGCCACCTTCTACACCATGTTCATGCGGCAGCCCGTGGGCCGCTACCACGTCCAGGTGTGCACCACGACTCCGTGCATGCTACGCGGCGCCGAGGACATCCAGGCGTGCGTCGAGCGCAAGCTGGGCATCCGCCCGGGCGAGACGACCTCGGACGGCCTGTTCACGCTGAGCGTGGTCGAGTGCCTGGGCGCCTGCGTCAACGCGCCCATGCTTCAGGTCAACGACGACTACTACGAAGACTTGGAGGCCAAGGACGTCGACGAGCTGCTGGACGCCTTCAAGCGCGGCGAGAGGCCGAAGCCCGGACCACGAAGCGGCCGCTTCTCTTGCGAGCCGGCCAAGGGCCTGACGTCGCTCACCGAGCCGCCCAAAGGGCCCGGCTTCAAGGTGCGACCCGACCTGTAGTTGCTGGACCGCGAGTATGTTTATATATTAAAAATCTGTTAAGAAGATGGCGAGCCCCTGCCGTCCCGAAAGAAACTTGACCTCCCCGTGGCTTTCATGTGGTCACTGCTTGTCCGAGCTCCCGCTCCGCCGTCGTTTCCTGTACGAGCGCTGGTTGCGGAAGCCATGCCGGGGCCGCTTGAACTCTGGTCTGCCGGCGTGCTCACTGGTTGTAGGACTGCGCATGAAGAAATGATAAAGAAAACGTGGCACTCACCTCTCCGTCATTCGGCTTGTTCTCTGCGACACACATTGGGGAAAAACACTCGTTGTGGGGCACCTGCCAGTACTTCCTAAACATTTGTAGGATTTCTCAAGATGCAAAATAAAGTCTGCAGTGATGTAGGAATGCTTCCTGTTGAGCGAGTGGGAGGTTGTAGTTATGGAAAGAGCGGGCAATTTAACACCAACGTTCCAATGTGCACTTCTGGTAAGGCCCAGTTGGGATTGAATTTTTTAAGAATGCTCGGCTCTCTTCTAGAGCCTGCCTAAAAAAAAAAAAATGAGAGACAATTGTGATTGAGAAATTTGATCCACGTTAAGCACAATAACAATCAAAATTAACTGTGTGAGGCATGTACTATAGTGGTGCTACACAGGCACTTTTAATTGCAATCAGGGCTGATTGGACCTCTTGATTGCAATCAACAAGTTGGTCGCTGCTACACGGTAGTCTATATTCGGATCAATTTTGGTGTAGATTTCAGCCAAATCACAATAGCTGAGCTTGATCGCAACCACAGATTGTGATTGTCTTGATCCCGACTGGGCCCGACCGATGAAATGTGACTGTACAGCAGCACCTTAATTTGGATGATCTCTGAACCAGATCAAAAGTGCCTATGACCAGCGTAACACATACACGGACAAACCTGATAGAATAACTGCAGATGTTCTTTGTACTGTAAGACATAGTACCACAACTCACTTTGACAACCATGGGAAACATGCCCGCCTTTTCTACAACAATGACTAGAAAACACTCGGACAGTTCACCTTTTCTAGGAATGATAAGCATAGTACTTAAGACCTTGCAATTATTTAATAATATAGCACCAGCATTGTCTTCCTATTGTGGTAGAGCTTAATGTTGGCAAAAAGTGATGAAATGCTCTTCAGTGCACAAAGCACATTCAAGCGTAAGCTAAAGACACACTAAAGTGAAACAATGAATTGGTTTAGATTATTAAAGCGTAGTCTGAAAATTCTATGTCATTAATTTTACCATCATAGGTATTACCATCACCGTGAAAGAGCAATTTAATAGTACAAAAAAATTGTTTTAGCTCTTTAATGTCACTTAGTGTAAGGATATCAGTGTAAACTGATATCCTTACTGTGAGTGCGATAGCACTCACATTAAGGATGGCACGTAAAAGGTGTGCTTGCACAATGCACAACATACCTTGTCACTAGTCACTGCCATATTAGGCACTGCCATTTGCAGGGGTCAATGCTCATGTGTTATTAGTATTGCATAAATGCAAAGGTCCACGTGGATTTGTCTGGTGGCTTCAGGCTTCCTTGTTGCATTATAACTTATCACACTTTGCTTGTGCACGTGTGCAATCATTGGGCACAGAATGTTACGGTGCTGCAAAGTGGTGCACCTATGCGCAACACCTTCACAGCATAATAGCTGTTTATAGCGAGTGCTTTCCGTTAGATGAACGTGCCATGCTGCTGCCTAACGTGTGTTATAATGCTTTGGCATCAGCTGTTGCATTGTATGCGGACTCGGATCCACTATTGATCCAGACAACCATGAGAATCATTTTGGAAAGGAAATGGCTGCAAATGTCTCCACCATTCCCACCTGCTGGACTCGCCCGCTGGCTGGCTAGACTGCGGCTCCTCTTCTGGTTCTCCAGGAGGCCTGCAGCAGCAAGGATACACGTGTTATATGCTGTTGTAACTGAAGTGTAAACTTTATCAGTTTTTGGCTCAGTTATAGACAAAGCTTCTATCTCTCGTTTCACTTACCTTGTTTCTCTTCCCCTCTTTACTTTGAGTCTTTATATTGCAGCGTACACTGCAAATAAACGCCCATTCTACCGGCTAATCAACTTGTGTATACTTCGCTGGCGCCAACGCACAGGGATCGACGAACGACGAAACAGTGGCGACGAGAAACGGAAAGAAAAACCCGGGATTCAAGCAGGACGTCAGCTACGACGATGTCGCACCAGCAATCGCCGGACTTCGACGACGAGAAAGACAACTGGAAGGCGTATGTCGTCAAGGCAGAAGCATACTTTGAGGCAACAGGGGTGACAGAGTCAGCCAAGAAACGGGTGTTGTTGGTGGCAGCCTTAAGTACTTGCACTGTCCAGATACTATCAGGAAGAATAGCGCCCAAGAAGCCTAATTCTTTGGAGTATGAGGACGTCGTGAAAGCCTTGGACGAGTTCTTTGATCCCAAGCGCCATGAGATTGCAGAAAGTTTCCGCTTTTTCAACCGCTGCCAGCTGGATGGTGAGTCTGTTCAAGAATTTATTACTGAGATTCGCTGAATCGCGGACAACTGCAATTTTGATACCATGCTCGACCCAATGCTGCGAGATAGAATAGTTTGCAGCATCAGATCGAGTTCACTGCAGAAGCAGATGCTGACAAAGAAAGATCTGACGTTAGAGGACGCCGAAACAATGGCCCTCGCAGCTGAAGGGGCAGAGAATGATGCCCGTAAAATGGCCGGCGAAGCATCAGCTGTGCTCAGAATCAAGGCGCAGTCCTCCACGAGCAAAAAGGTACTGCCTGAATGCGGGCGTTGAGGCAGTGTCAGACATAACAGTAATGCCTGCCGTTGGAATAACGCGCGTTATCTTTGCGGTGGACGCAACATAACTCACCTGCCCACGGCTGCGTTTCATCCCCAGTCAAATGGCCTTGCAGAGAGAGCTGTTCGAACCGTGAAAGATGGGCTGAAGAAGATTAACCAGGGCCGATTAGAAGATTGCCTTTGCAGACTACTCTTCAATTACCAGAGCTAGCCGGTACTCGGTCTTCCATTGGTGTAGCCGCTTGTTCTTATTGCGAGAGGCACAGCTGTGCTATAGCTCAAAGAGTGCACGCTAAAAGCGGCAGCGTGGCACACACCTGCACTCCCCTTTTCTGCTACACACTTCGTGTGCACACGCTAGCTACTCATCATGAACACCCCAGAGGCAGCAGCAGCGTGGGCTCACCACCAAGACCCTGTGGTGAGAGCCTGGGACGCCGAAGCGAAGAGGGTTCGTCAGCAAGTGGACCCAGTGCTGAGGGCCAGCAAAGTAGAGGCGTCACGTAAACAAAGGCAAGCAGTCGCATATCTTGCAACTTGCAAACGATGGAAAGTTGAAAGGTATGCGACCGCTTGTGGTTCGACAATAACTTCACCACCCATCTCCTCTTACAACCACCTCTTGTGTATACAATTGTATCGATATGTAAATGAATAAACATTGTGTATATAGGTGTACATACAATCACCCTATAACGTGTCACATTTTTATATGATGTGTGAGGCGAATGTTTTACGGTTTCATAGGTAAGCGTTAAAGCTTTGCCCCACCTATCAGCATTCACTCCGTGGAGATGGCATGAATTTTTTTCTTCCAATTTATGTTCATGTGGCTATTTTTGTACATATATATACTATATACATACACATACATATTTGTGACATGACAATTGCTAAAACCAACCAGGAGGCCTATATAATTGCTATCGCAATGAAACAGTCGCGCCTTACGGTAAAGTGGGGCTGGATTGCACCCAGCCGTCTTCACTGTCTGACGTGTTGACTCGTTGCCTCAACTGGTGAAGGCGTAGCAGCTGCAAATTGGTCTTTTCATCTTCGCTAGATGAGTCGCATGATGATGACGATGAAGAAGAGGATGATGACGACGACGATGATGACGATAAAGTCCTCACTCTATTGCACTGGCTTGAATCGGAGGACGACCAACCCTCAGCATCTCGCTGAACCTGCAAACATTATTCACTTTATGAATGAGCATGTTCTACTTCAAGGGTTCCAAAACTTGCTGGCCTTTGCACTGCCACACGTGTGGATGCAGGCCCCTGTTCAATGTAACGACAGTGCTTTTCAAACATAGCGATCAGACCACAAGAGAACTAGTGGAAGCATTCTATATCAAAAAAGAAGGGGAGTCCTGCGTTAGTCAGACATAAATATCTTTACATAAAAAAAAAAGAAATCCTAATCAGTAGTATGTTTGTTTGAATGGAATATGTCGCGCCTGCGCAGTTACCCATAGCGCAAAATTATTAATGACGTCGACACGATCCTTCGCTGGCACCTCTGCGTATGTTCTGTGTGTTTTTATCTTATGTGTTCAGATAATTTGTATATTTCAATAAATTCTTCAGTTGAGAGTCAGTGCTTGCTTGTGTCTCTTCTCTTCATCCCATGAGTTTGTGCGCTGTTACTGCCCATAATGGCCTCAGGAAACTAGTGCTAGCTTTAAAAAGTGAGGAACACGTTCCAGCCTTGGTTCCTATGTACACATGCTAGGAGAAAAGCCTTGACTATTTTAATTAAAGGGACACTAAAGCGAAACAATGACTTGGTTTAGATATGTAAACTGCATTCTGAGAACTACAATATCACAAGTTTCCCCATCATAAGATCATAATTAGAGGAGAAAATCAAGGTTTAAGTTTCATTTTTAAACTTTGCACTGTAACCTTTGCATGTGACGTCACTGATGTCAATATGTATTTTTCGTATTTTCGCGACATTGGCTTAATAAAATTTTCTGAAAATTCGTATTTTTTTAGGTATACGGCCCCCACAGATGACAATGTACTTCATTTTAACCGATTAGGAGCTATGTAGGACCTAGCAGACGCCATCAAAATCTACGACGTTGCAGTGTTTGGTGCGTGAATCTTGAGGTGGTGCCTCCACCCGTGTCTTCTTTTCGTGCGTTTGCTCGCTTACCAAGCGTCATCTTGCAGTACGAGTGGCGTGCTTGGGATTGTGAAATTATACCTTATTATAATATCAGAAGGTGGAACATTGGGTAAATATGGGTCTGGGAGCAATCCTGGGAGCAGGCAAAAGTGCCTTTTGTAGCAGGCTTGGAGGATCGGGAACGATATATTGGAGCAGGCTTAGAGCAGTGAGATAAAACATTCAGATCAGATGTAGCCCCGTTTCCAGCACTTGTGAAGTAACATTTGTGAAATGCCACATTTTTAAAACACCAAGCTAAATTTATGCAATATTGTTATCATTTCGATAGCAACTATGTGGACACTACGACGGGTTTCATGAAGTGCCTTACGACCCTTATAAAGTCCAAATTGATAACCTACCCCCGCGCGTCGTGTGTTTAACCCGCAAAAGCATGCGAGTGGGGGCGAAAAACATGGTCCTGAAATGAACCGGCCTATCTTCATTGTTCAGAGGGCGCATATGACAACACCACCCCGATCGGGAGGCCCCGCGTCATAGCAGAAAGGAAACACCATTCCATCTTGAATGAGCATGGAAAGACGCAAGGTTGGGAGGGGTGTCAATCGAGCAGCAACTGTAGTGAATATTATGTTAGATGATACAGTTGAATCCCGCTACAACGAAATTGACGGGGCGGGCGCAAAATTTCGTTATCGCGGAAATTCGTTGTCGCGATATGATGAAATACATACGTGACACGGGACTTGCTGAAGCAAAAGAACAAGCTTTAATGCCAAAAATCGCTCAACTTCGCCTGTTTCCGCTTCTTGCCAAGCGATGGCACAACACGACTTTCGCACGCTGCCAGTAGAGCCATTGCTTCATCGTCGTCCTGCGACTCGATGCAACGCCTGATGATATCGAATGCGTCCAGCACCTGTGAAGTCGGTGGTAGTGCGGGATCACGTTGCGCGATTGTGTCATCATCGTCCGACGAAACACCATCTTCCTGGACGCTCTTTATGATGTCTGCGTCCGTCATTTCCTCGCGCACCACCAAGCAAGAGTCGGCTTGCAAGAACTCGCTGATATGTACGTCGGCGGGCACATCACTTTCCTGCAGGTCTGCCCAAGCGACTGCGATTTCTTCGTCCTGGTCCAGCAACCTGTCCTCATCGCGGTCTGCGTCGCCATCGCAAGCTTCAATCGCAGAATCGGAAGTCTCGGCGCACTGTACTGCGAATCCGGCATGGCGAAAGCAGTTCGCGACTACGGCGCTCCCCGTCTCGCACCACGAAGCAGCGATCATTTGGAGCGCCATGAACAAGTCGATTTTCGTTTCGCGACCCAACCGAGTGTTCAAAATCAGCCTTTGGATAAGGCGCTTGCGGTACGCGCACTTGACGCTTTGGATGACCCCTTGGTCGAGGGGTTGAATGATGGACGTGCAGTTCGGTGGCAAAAACTTGAGCTGCACGTTCTCGAGCTCCGTGTCCTCAATGGAATGTGCGGAACAATTGTCTAAAAGCAGACAAACCTTGCGGCCTTGCCTGCCCATGTCCCGGTCGAATTCCTCGACCCACTCTCCAAAAATTGCACGGGTCATCCACGCCCGGATGTTGGCCACGTACTTCACTGGAAGGCGCTGATTTCCTTTGAAGCAGCGCGGTTTTGCGCTTTTGCCAATGACCAAAAACGGTCGCTGATCTGATCCGTCCATATTGGCGCACAGTAGCACGGTGATCCTTTTCTTGCTGTGTTTACCTCCTTGACAGCGCAGCCCCTTAAAATCCAGGGTCTTGTTCGGTAACATTTCGTAGAATAGACCGGTCTCATCGGCATTGTATATGTCCGATGATGCGTAGTCCTTAAGGATGCTTCCAAGGCTGGCCGACATCCACGCGGCGGCGCCGTCTTTATCCGCCGAAGCGGCTTCACCACACAACACTTTGCCGATGATGCTGTGGCGGGATTTAAATCTGTTTAGCCAACCTACGCTGGCCTTGAAATCATCAATGCCGAGCATGCAGGCAAAATACAGCGCCTTCTGCCGTACAATATCGCCGCTAAGGGCAATTTTCTTGGCCCGCGTCTCCACGAACCAGGTGTAAACAGCCTTGTCTAAGGCTTCGTGCACTGGCTGGGTCACCTTCTTATGCTTAGCGGACGTCCCTGAAGCTAGAGCTTTGCCTATCGCGTCCTTGCTCTTCAATATAGTTGAAAGAGAGCTCGCCGCAATCTCGAACTCTTCAGCGATGAGTGCCTTCTTCTTTCCAGCTTCAGCCTGTGCGATGATGCGAGCCTTGTCTTCGAGCGACAAAAACTTGCGCTTTTTCGCCGGCTGCGCCATCGTTGATCGCGTTACTGCACCTTCGGGAAACAATCAAACAATGACCAAAGCGTGCGATCGCTCGTTGTGAAGAAGCTAGCCCTAGTCAAGCCGCCGGAAGCGGAAGCCATCGTCCGAACGCATCGTCGCACTCTACCGGGATTTGCCTCGCATCTCCAATTTTGTACGTACGTACGTACACATAAATTGGAAATTCCTGACATTGAAACCATTCTCACAAACGTTATGAAAATGATTAAAAATACTATAAAAATCAAATTAATGCGTGTTGTTTGTACACAGACACGATTCAAAACGTTTTCGACGTTTCTTCTGAATCTACATGAGAGCGCGTTGCATTGATTGCATCGCCATCACTATCGCGGTATGTATGGCGGCTTTGTGTTGTTTACATTGCGCAGCGAGTCACCGTCGCGTCCAGTATGCACGCTCTGAGCAACATCTTGTGTGTGTGTGTGTGTTTTTTTTAAATGTTATTAAGGTCCATGGTTTGTCAAGGCATTAAAACACTTTTGAGAATTTCAATAAGCTGTAATTTGAATAATTTTGCTCGTGCCTGTCCCGCAAAAAACTTCGTTGAAGTGGAAATGCTGCCGTGAAGTAGTTCGTATTGGAGGGAATTTCGAAGCATTATATATCCTATGGGACATCGATGGGGAATGGAAAAACCTTCGTTGTGGCGGAAATTTCGTTGAAGCGGACTTCGTTGTGCCGGGATTCGACTGTATACAACAAAAGACAAGGAAAAAATACACTTTGAATCACAACAGCTCATTTACACAACAAAGTTTGGCACAGTGGTGAGATACGAACAATATGATGACAGAAAAAGTCACAGCTTTGCCGCAAAGGCGAAGCAATGAATGCAATAGCAACAAATTGAAAGGTCACGCGCAGAATGGCCAGCAGATCGGAACGTGTTCCGCGTTTCTTACGCACGAAACATACTCTCAAATACAGATGAACGCGAATAAGCGTCTCAGTTGTTACTTCACTGTGTCTGAAAAGTGCGCTCCTTTTGAAAATGTAGACTGTGCAACAATTGTGGGGACCTTTGTGCGTCCGGTAATTAGAACCCAATCATTCCGGTAAAAGCAGAACGCCAGCCGAGACGTACGATCCTCCCTATTGCGAGATAAGGGAGCGCGAGTGAGCGTCGATCCCTGCTCTTTGCGGGGTAAAGTGCACGTGGGGGATTAGTGTGCGGCTGCCGCATCTTGACGACGTTGCTACACATGCTCGTTGCACCATCTAGCTGGTAATGCTGAAAACACTATTTTTTCCTTTACTTCGTTATAACTGATATTTTGTCACACCTTGGTTCGTTTATAGAGGTTTGAGTGTACATGAAGGTCATACAACCCATTAAAATTGGAAGCAGGAAGGGCACACAAAAACGAGATCACTGGTCCGTATCGTTTCTGCAGTTCTTTTGTTTCTTGGTTTTTTACAATGCAGTACAAGATTTGACAGCACAACTCACCAAGGTGTCAAAGAAGGCCATCATGCGAGGGTCTTCCTCCACCGACTTGTGGCTGTAATCATGGTTGGACAGCTGGCCACTCTCCAGCACAAGATGGACATACTCCTGGTACGTGAAACGCCGGCGCCGCCTCTCGGAGCGGGTGCAACGCGAACCACCTGGGAGCGGCAGGCTGCTCCACAGCTGCACACCACGACGGGTGGGTTCAGAATGGCAACGAGGTTCCATCACCAGTGGCATAAGTTTTGCTTAGCAACAATGATTTCCCACGAAATTAAACACAATTGTACCACCTTGTCAAACAAATATTTAAACAGACACGTGGCATATGATGGATGCACTATTTCACTGTTGCGATCGAAACCAAAAGCTAACTGCGGTATGCGAAAACTATAGATTATAGACTACAAATTTCTTTATAGTGTTTTCTTTTTATTTTCATTTTCGTCTGCATACTATATTATGAGCAGTGTAAGTATTTTTATAATTCAGATGATTTTATTGGCTTCGCTCCTGGCTGTCAGACATGCAAGTTCGAGATGAAGGCCTCGTCAGGAGGCCTATGAGTCTCCTTTCGCCTTACCTCATGGTCATATTTCACATTGCCTATATATGTCTGAAATAACAATTCAATCGGAAATTACTCATCACATGAACTGCCAAATTATCTGGCGCATCAATAAGCGTTCATAGATGCCGTTGAAACCCCACAAACTCACTTTGCCCATTTTGTATGAACAAAATATCATCATAAAGCAAGTGTAACAAAACTGAAAGCAATTCCTAACATCCCGTTGCTAGTTGTTTGCTAGAAGCAAGCTCCCATTTCACTTAGGCATTATGATTTAAAAAAAAAGAAAAGAGGAACAGCGTTACGCAAAGCAAACTTAGTGCATAATGTTTCCAGTATGCTGAAGTAGTCGCTACTAAATTTTTGCTAATGACTACTAACCAATTAGTCATAATTATATTTGTAACTAAGAAAGCCATTGCCTAATTATCAAAATGTAGATGAGGCAGATGTGCTGTCTGTACTGCTTGCAACAAAGTTTTAATTGTGTGCTCATGTTTTTCTGTCAATAAAAAAAGCCCACGGAATAAGAAAAATAACACGCGAGTGTTTACACCTGCAAAAGAAAGCAGGGCACTCCACGCTCAAATAAGCTTACTGGAAGCAACAGCTCTGCCTCTTTTCTGTTCCCAGAGACAGCGTTTTGCACATTTGGAAGGTGACAGGTCGGGTGCCAACAACATGTACCAACAACATGTGTCACTGTCGCAGACTGGTCTGCTGTCAGAACGGTAAACGAGCGAACATGACAGCACGTTGCCCGAGACAAGCCATTCCCCATTATAGGAGAACTCAATGGCGTTGACACATCCATAGTGCGCGTAGAGGTCTTTCCGGTACAGATCGGCACCGAAGACGAGTTCGTCGCTTATCAGAGCATCCCTCAAGCCAACATCACCGTCATAATGCCTTCGCGAAGTGTAGCCGAGGATGCTACCTTTGACCCGGCTTCGTAGAGCCATTTCGTCAGCCTATGCTGCTTGCGCGCATCTCACAAGCGCCCGAGGCACCTTCCACTCGTGGGAGACCCTTCACGCGACAAGAGCACGCAATGTGGAAGTGTACTGTCCCTTAAATCGCAACCACCAACCGCGCGCGTCTGCCTTCTTCCATCACGGCTGCCGCTTGATACACCAATATCCGTCTTGACTTTGACTGGCTTCTTTTGGTTTCGGTTTCATTTGTAGCGATTCCTAACATCCCTTTGCTAGTTATTTGCTGGAAGCAAGCTCACATTGCACTAGGCATTCATAATATACAGGGTGCCCCAATCATCCCGCAGCAGAATTAAAAAAAAAAGAGGAACAGCTTTACGCAAGGCAAACTTAGTGCATAATGTTTCCAGTATGCTGAAGTAGTCGCTACTATTTTTTTATTAATGACTATTAACTAATTAGTCGTAATTATATTTGTAACTCAAAAAGTAATTGACTAATTATCAAAATGTAGATGAGGCAGATGTGCACAAGTTGAAATGACATCTGTCTATGCTGCTTCCAACAACGTATTAATTATGAGCTCATTGTTTTCTGTGAATAAAGAAAGCCCGGAAAATAAGAAAAATAACACGCGAGTGCTCACACCCGGAAAAGAAAGCAGGGCACTCCACGCTCAAATAAGCTTACTGGAAGCGTACAGGTTGGGTGCCAACAACAGGTGTCACAGTGTTGCGGGGATTCCTTCCGCTTGATTGTACATCACTATCACCGTTCATATCACCCGATCACTCTTCTGATTAGAGCGATAACAGCCTGACTGTGTAAGCGTGATCCATATTATTTCTTTCTACATTTCCTTAATTGCTAATGGCCATTTCAAAGTGAGCATGTTTGAGGGCTCCTCTTCCTGATGCGTGCAGCAGTCTGGTCATGTGTTATTTTTCGTATTTCGAGGGGTTTCTTTTAAACAAGAAAAAATGGGCACGTAGTTATAAGTTGTTGAAAGTAGCAAAGACAGATGTCGTTTCAACATGCGCACATCTGCTTCATTTACATTTTGATATTTAAGCGAGGACTTTTCAAGTTACAAATGTGATTATGACTAATTAATTATTTATCGTTAACCAAAAAATTAGTAGCCACTACTACAGTACACTGGGAACAATATGCACTTGCTCTGCTTCACAAAACGGCGTAACTTTTTTTTTTTTTCATGTAGTGCTGCGCGACAACTGGGACGCCCTGTATACTACATCACCACGTCTTTCTATGATCACCCTTGATTCACCCTTCACATGTGCTCGCAGTCATCATTGCCTTTAAGCCTATGTCTCCTCCTCTGCCTCATGCTCACAGTAATTTCTTCCCAAAAGCGTCAGTAAAATAGTGTAATCTAAAGTCATCAATAGCAGACACATGCAATCCAGTAATTTTCAAAAATGCCTTAGTTAAAGGGCTCGTAAACCACCCAGAGGTCAAAAGTTCGTTGTTGTGGGGGAATTGTGCACGAGTGTACAACGAACATGGAGCCGTGAGAATTTTTCGAAACGGTACAGTAATTGCAGAGTTAGACGCATTTGATTATCGAAACTGTGACGACCACACCTTTCGCTCTCTCCTGCGCTTTCTTCCGCTGGTATCCTTTTCCACGCCATTTTGCCCTCTTGCCGAGTGCCCCTTCCAATACTTTCTTGAGGACACCAGCTCGACCGATAGACTCTTATAAGCCGCTCGCCAGGGTGAAACGTGTCCTCCTCCCATCACGCTTGTTTTTTTTTTTTTCTCCACCTTGATTTCACCCCGCCTCCTTTATTTTTAGCCTACTTTCTTTTCTTCACTTCTATTGTCTCTTCATTTCCCGCTCCCTTGTGAGTATATCGGTTGAGGTGTCCTCACATGAGAGACAGATATAGTGCACTCCACACCCCATTTCCATACTTTTTTGCCTAAAGAATCCCCCCCTCCCGATCTCGAGTGACATACATCATCGCTGACGCGCTGCTTGAAACACTGTCTACTTCCGGTTGCTGCGACTCCAACCATCAACTTTGTCAGTTGGGTGCTTGTTGGCGAACCGTGGCTGCCGTAATCGTGCTGGTATGGAACCTGCGTTGCGTGCATGCCTTCTGAGGATTGCCGACGCGATGGACCTGTACGGGGACACGCTGTTCCCCGCACGTGTTACCCGAACGCAGACAACAGGACGAACAACAACAAACAGCGCGGACAGCTGCTTGCAGACAGAACGGAAGTTGTAGGCTCTTGCTCGACAGCATATTTGTCATATTTGGCTCGGCGCGTCACGCGGAGGCCCGAAAGGCCCGGAAAGGAGGGATTGTTTCTTGGAATTTGTGGCGCGCCAATGGCTCGTAGCGCTGCCACGTGCAGAATTATTGATCGCGACAGCATTATGCACATGATGCGCGCTTTTACTTGAAATGCTTGAAAAAATATTGGTGGTAGTTTACTGGCCCTTTAACATAATCTAGTGCTGTAAAGTTCTAATTTATTGATTTCTTTTTGCTAGTGTTCCAAACTAGCCCTATCGTACTTCTAGTTATTATCACTATGGTGCTTGACCCAAGACCCACTGGTCTTGTGAACGAATCCTGGCTGCATTTTCAATAGAGGCAAAAATGCTCGAAACCTGTAAAGAACTTTAGGTGGCTGAAATTTCTAGAGCCCTCAACTACGGCGTCTCTCATGATCATATCAAAGTTTCTGGATATTAAATGGCAATAAAGATTACTTCTCATTAATATTACATATTCCTATTGGATTTGCTAAATTGACCTTCAAGTATTGCATTACTGCCGTTAAAATCAATGTCACTAAAGATAAGAAAAATTTTCTAAAGAAGTAATGTCTTCCAACACATTTTTTCCACACACAATCTTTCAGTGGAATTAACTACCACATAAAATTGCTAACTGTTGCACTTGTGAGAGTGCTGACACTCCCTGTAAAGTTGTTTGCTCCGCGTGGCGCACGTGTCTCGCCCAAAAGCCGCATTTCAAGGGTGACCACCATCGTGCGGTAGGTGGCGTGTTCGCAAGAGTTGGCTACCACTATCGTCATCATCATCATGTGGTTGCGCCGGCAGTGACCCCTGGCGGAAGCAAGCCTTCGTAACGGGCGAGAGTTGAGCGAGGCTCTTCTGCACGTGGCGGTTGCCGCGAACGGTTGTCTCAGCGTGGGTCCTCGGCACGTGGCACCACGGGTATGCGCGCCGGGGGCCCTCGTGGTAAGACAAGCGTTGGTGACGCCGCCTTGGGTGTGTTAGTGTGTTTGTCATGGAGTGTACAGTAATAGTTGAGTACGTGTGTCCTGGCGTGTTTGACAACGATTGATGTATCGATTTGGCTGACGATATCGTCATCTAAATTAGTTAAATAAATGTATGTATATTGTTTGGTTTGTACTGACCGCGTCGGCTGTGTCCGCTTTCTCCAAGAGTGTGGCGTGGCGCTCGCTCGCCAATTCGAGACCCCACACACTTAAGCATTGCTCAGAGGCACACTGTTACAGTCATAACTTTATCAAAATTTATTTTTTGCCTGTTTTTGTGTTAATCTTGTTTGCATAGTTGTTCTTCTTATGCAAGCATACATAAAGCCGTGTATTCCCCCCTGCAACAATTTTTTTGGACACTGCAGGTACTTCGTATAAATGAATAAGTAAATAAATATATAACTAAGTAAGATTGACTGTGCAAAAGAATAGCTGAATTACAGTGCACACTACTAAACTATAGAGTAATAGAAATACTATAATACTTCCAGAGACAGTAATTGCATAACCAAACAAATTAAACAAAGAATTAGGCCAGAAACACAGCACAGGGACATTAATTGTTATATTTACCAGTTGCATAGTAATTGCTGCTGATGATTGTGGCCGAGCGGCAACGATAAACAGAACGGCGTAGAAGACAAGGTAGAAGTCAGGCATGAGGAGTGGAATAAAACATGGAGTTCTCTATGTAGGGCTTGAATTCGTTAATATGCGACATTAACGATGTAAATTGAAGTGCATTAATGTGGACAAAAATAACTGTTTCTGTCATTGGAATCCAAACTCATGGCTTTTGGCTTATGCATCTAATGGCTTTCCTAATCGAGCTAGAGCGGAAAGTGCCTTGCCGGGTATTTCTGTACGTGTCATCACTGGAATTTTTAACCAGCCGCGCTTGTAGCCAAGGTGGTTAGTATGGAGCACTCTTTTTGCAAGAGGGCGTCACGTGGCATGTGCACAGGAAGGCAGGTGACTGAAAACTCACTGAGTGCCTTGCTGAAAGGCGAAAACCATCTCCTTTTTACTTTTCAGTCGGTGCGCTCAAAGGGAGCAGGGAACGCGTGCTGTGTGCTGTGGCTTCCTGTGCCACTGCAAAGAGCCGTCTTCGTTTTCTTCCCTTGAGGTGGCGCACTCTCCGGTTGTGTTTGCCGCCCAAAAGGAGGGTGCTATTATGGCATCGTATGGCATTATGTCACATGACATGAGGTCAAAATTTGTGACATCATCATGTAGTGGTGACTTCTTGCATCACCGATTCCCAACATCGAGGGAAGTTCGCCACCTACGGTTCCACTTCATAAGGCACCTAAGGCTTTCGCCTAAATAAACTCTCGCATGATAACCTAAGGCATCAAGTCTACTTGGGCGAGAACGTTGCTATTATTACACAGTTGCAGGTTCAGATCCCACTCGTAGAAAGGGTGACTTGTAGTCCACTTTAATTCGTTTCAATTGACATAAGTATTACTAGACTACAGCTTTTTCTTTTATTGATGCCAGTATGCCATATGGCATAAGTTAAATAAAGAGAAAGAGCTCATTTTCTTGAAAGAAAGCCAGCAGCAATCGATGCAGAGAATCGTGAATCCAGCGCGATAAATCAGGTAATCGACCAGTGTGGTACACTACAGTTAAAAACAACAATTCATGTCCTCTATGCTTTCCCTGGCCTAGTCATCTATTGGTTTGATTCAGTTGTGTCTAATAAAGAAGTGACAGCTAAAAAATATTTACCTTGTTTCGTTAATTACCTGTGGTCTGATATGTACATCTGCATCGTGCTCACCTTTATCATCTTCTCGACACCCGACGATGCAACAACCATGGCAGTCTTGTTGAAGCGCACCTGGTTCACGATGGACCGGTGTCCCTGTAGCACCAGATGAGCCTGCCCCACCCATCTGCTCTTTGCATCACAGAAATCTGCGCTCTCCTCAATGTCGTCAGGCAGCTTCCAGGCGTAGAGCTGGAAGTCGTCCGAGCCAGACATGACGTACTCATCCCGCTGCCCCGCAAAGCAGCAGCTCTTCATGGTACAGGAGTTGCAGTAGTCCACGTGGTGCATCTGCACCACGGGTTGCCGGCACTGAATCTGAAAAACGGCCGGTGGCCGACGCCTCCGCAGGACGAGCACCTGGGTGCCCCGGCTGTTGAAGCGCACACTCATGGCACTCTGCGACATGGCACCGTCATAGCAGAGCAAGTAGCGGCGCGGGCATCGTACGTCCCAAAGAGCCGCACCTTCCCGTGAGTTGGCAGTGGCCAGGAGTCGAGGCTCGACCGGGTTGTACGTCACGGCGTGGAAGGGTGACGTCGAGGTGGCCAAGAGCAGGGGATCCGAGGACCGTGGCTCCCTCACGTCATACACGAGAATGGAACCGTCATCGCTCGCACTGGCGAACACAAAGTCGTTGCCAGGCTGCACCGACAGGCCGTACACTGCTTCGTCGTGCAAAAACACATCCTTTGTGACGCCCCTGCAAAAAGTGCATGCATGTTACACCAAGGTTACACCATGGTTACACCACTACTACCCCAGGGCTACGCTAGGTGTCAAGCAAGAAATGTTGCTTAAGGCAATGTTTTCACAAAAAGAAGCAATGTGCACTGGGGGGGGGCGGCTAGTTGGTTTGACATGGACGCAAATAAAACTGCACGGGTGATAGAAAGGAAGTAGAAGTTGGCAGGACGGGCACCCATCCTGTGAACTTCCTCTGCTTGTGTTTGGTCACTCGCGCAGTGTTCATTGAGTTTCACAAGAGGACTTGTTGAAATGTTGGCTACAGTGACATTACTTATTTGGTGACTAGACGCAATTTCAAGCTCCCATTCCCGAACTTGTTTCGTTAGTGTCATTCAAATTGTGGCACAATTTTCGGGATCTACAAGCATGACTTGCAAACACTTCTATAGTATGGCTACAATGCACAGAATATCTACTCACGTTGCAACGTCATGTGTCACAACTTGTTCATCATTACCTGCCAAAAGACAAAGGTGTCAGTAAAAGCACAACTCCTAGAATCACACAAGATAGGTTGTTTTGAACGAAAATGAAACTGCAATTGCCAATCTGTCTCTCTTGCCTCGTGGCCTTGAATTTATTATGATATATTTCAATAAAACTACATTATAAAGCACTTTTCAATGCCTCCTAGCACAATTCATGGATTGTACGATTGCTGCACTACAAAACGCAGATGTTGTTGAACTACTTTTACACATTTATTATGTATTACCCTGACCTTCCCTGAACACAAGTCTTCAAGCTTTCCGCATAAACCAGTGCTTGATTTGGTAACGGTACTTGAACCTTATGTATCAGAAGCAGAGTAAATATCAAAGATCTTGTACTCCATGTACATTCCTGACTTCAGCTTTAAAGGGTACCAAAATGAAAATGTTCAGTTCTAGCTTTCTTGTGTCAAATAAAAGGTCAAGCACTCAAGAACCTAGAAAATATACTGCTAATTGTGAGTGCACCCTGAAAAAGTGATTACAACAGGTTTTTAAAGCTAGTTTCAGTTCCCCAATGTACCCCGATGATGCTACACGATAAGAGCTTCTCAACGCTGGTTCGCACGAGATATCCTGATGTTTCCATGACTGTTTCACATGTCTCCGCTGGTGATGCACAAGCGGCCATTTCAGATGTTTTGGCACCTGAAGTCATCACAACTAGCCAGACTGCTGTGTGAAGCCATCAGAATTAGTATTGTAGCCTGATGTCAAGCTAGTGTCGATGCCAATATTGGTACACCTTTGAACAATTTACTGGAACATCAAAATAAGTTATCTTATTAGCATTTGCCGAAGTTCACACTTGCCCAGAGTCCTCTCTGCATACAGGATATTTGTATGGTATAGTAAACTTATTTTAGAAAAATGGCGTCAGTACTCCCTTGAAGCGAAGCGAATATAGAGTCATTAATGCATGTGAGACGCTCGGTTGACGCTGGCCTGTGAATTAACGTACCAGCAGAAAATACAGTCTTGTGACACGAGTCAAAGCAGAGACAAAAGATGTTGCTGTTGTGGTGCCCCTTCATGGCTTGTGGCCGACCTGGACCCGAAATGGCTTCTTGCACATTCCACAACAGCACCCGCTGGTCGTCTCCCCCTGAAACGAATCGGCCAAGTCACTTGCGTAAGTTACGAGTACCACGACTTACTGTACTATTGACGAGTCCAGACATCCCCTCTACAGTGCCCATGCTTTGGTTCATACCTCCTGCGGCTACGGACATAACCGATGAGCATTGTGGGTCTAGTCAGCTCCTGGTTGCCGACGTCAGCTGCAGTGCTTGCGGTGCTGTTTCGCCAACACAGAGTGCTCATATCATGTAATTATTATGCATAAATGAAGAATGTTTTGAAGGAACGGTACGGGAAGTGATTTAGAATTTTTTTCTGCATTTGAATGGACGCCTAATAATGATATGACATTATATAGGCCGTCCTGCATTATGCAAGTCTACGGTTTCTCACGTAAATCAATCCTTGTGCAATAAATACTTAACTGCACTGAATAGCTTACTTGACCCTCCATCTAAGTTTGCAGAAGGAGTCGCATATATGCCAGCATTTTGTCACAGAATGCAGGCATTGTTACTCCAGCATTGTCAAAACGGCTGTAGAGTAGCAGACAATCAGGTTATATGAAGCACCAACAACAACGAGAGGTTGAATGAGAGCCCGGATGCACACTCCCGTAGGAGCCCGCTATCTGTCGAGGTTAAGAGTACAAAAGCCGTGGTCAGTAGATACTTCATTATAGCTGCATTTTGACATGTGTGTCACGCTTGAAGTTTCTGACTGGTGAGCAATTTTCGTTTATGTAAATGCAAGGGGACCACCAGCTGCAAAGTAGTAAGACTGAATACCCTCACAGAGCTGCATTGTCTGGTACCATGAGGCTAGGCATGCCTCGTGTACCTGTCACATACAAGTGGCACAACATACCTTGACTTACTGACTAAGGCGATTATTTAGGCATGTTATAGTGTGACATAAGTGAAGCTTTTAGCGCAGAAAACAGGGTCAAAGAAGAGGTACAAGTGCACATGCGTCTCATGCATTTTTTTTTTTGTCCTTGTCTTTGCTCAAAAGGCTTCATTCATAACTTATTGGAATGAGATGACAAAGAATAGCATAAACCCATTGGTTATCGCTCCTACGATGAGCTAACATGATCTAGCAAACTCACTCAGATTTCGGGTATCGGAGTGTCTAGCGTTATGTCTAGATGTAACGATAGAAGCTGTTAAAGTTACATCCAGACGTAAAAATAAGACATGTTAGAGTTACGTCCAGCGTGACAACAATACAAAACCGGCTGGTTAAACTCGCCGAAACCGATCGGCAGCAGTAGCGTAGTTGGCTAACGCAGCTCGTGCAGGACGGTGAGGTCGTTAGTTCAAGCCCAACCAAATATTTTAATTTTATTCTTTTAATTTTTGCGCAAGTATTCTTCTAAACAGTGCAGCAGTAATGTTCCAAGGGCGCGGCCTCTATTTTTTTTTCTTGAAAAAATAGCCTTCGTGGCTGCGGCGGACGCGCTAGGATAGTAATAGCGTGAGAACAGAACGACGACACAGAGACAAAAAGGACAGGAGCGCTAACTTCAAACTACGCGTTGCTACAGTGGTGTTGGAAGTTAAAACCGTATTGCTACAGCGCCATACAATTCTGCTGTAGCAAGCGAACCGCAAAGCGAGATAATCCCAGTGACACATGAGCAAACCTCCGAGACTGCAAAGTGATTATCAAACTCAAGTGCATATTGTGAACCACACGACAAACGTAACCTTAGAAGCTAATCATTGTTACGGCTGGACGTAACTTTCACCTTTCGCAAAAGCTACGTCTAGACCTAACGATAGAAGCCATTAAAGTTACGTCCAGACGTAAATATAAGGCATAGAGTTACGTCCAGCGTGACAACAATACAAAACAGGCTTGTTAAACCCACCAAACCGATCGGCAGCAGTGACGTAGTGAGCTAACACAGCACGTGCAGAACAGTGTGGTCGTTGGTTCAAGCCCTACTAGAAACTTTTATTCATTCTTTTGCACGAGTATTTTTTTAAACAGTGCAGCATTATTGTTCCAAGGCCGTCGCTTATATATATTTTTTTTCTTAAAGAAAATATGCTTCGTGGCCACGGCAGATGTGCAAAACCGCGTTGCTACAGCGCCGTACAGTTCTGCTGTAGCAAAATAGTGAGTGTAAGCGACGAAAGTACACTGCAAGATTATCTCAGCATGAGCGCTATTGGGAGCTTTTCCTGTAGAGTCTGTGTATTAACTCTATGAGTCGTAGAGTTTCCCACAGAAAACTATATGGCCTCAGTGACAATTCGTTTTGTGTTCTGAGATGATTTTTTAATGTTTTTACCATCACACCCCTAAAAATATTTATACAACGAGTCAGATGGATGTCTTTTGTCGCTAAACAACAACCGTAATCTATATTAATCTATATTTCAAGTGCACATGTCGTCCATCCACTGTCTGATGTGACGCGATCGCGCTGTGGTCAATACAGGCCTAAAACAGGTTATCAATGTTCAATATCAGTGGAAAATAAATTAGAGGTTCTGAAATAATGCAAACTACGCGATCAACCAAGAATTATTCACGATAATGCATATAAATTCACGATAAATTCTTCAAAAATTGCTGCTGTGACCTGTAGCCTAATATCGCAGCTACAGGCTGCTACAAGTGGCAATGTGCTTCAAGTAGGCTGCGCGGGCCAACGCTTAAAGATACTTCCACAGAACACCTTTATAGATACTACATTGGCACGGGCTGTGCCATTAAAATTTGGCCAATGAGGTTTTCGGAGGACGAGATATTTACATGCCGCGACAAAAACAGCTGTAACTACTGTTAATGTATGGGCGTAACCCTAGTGAACGTTTTATACTTCAGCACAGGCACGCAAACTGTACTTGCATCCAGTTGGAGAGCTGCTGTTTACCATTAACTGCGGTGTGAGCAGTGTTCCGTCACGATTGCTCCCCTTGTTGACCCCTTCAAGGAAGCTAACCAAAAGGCAGCACCCGATACGGTAGAGTGGTACCGGCAACATCTTCCAAAAAATCGTCAGCTGATCTGTCTCAACAGAGCTGCTGATACGCGAAAAAGTGCGGCACAATAAATGATGCAGCCTTTCAACACACTAGTGATTCCTGTAAATCTCAGCTTATGACCGCTTAATTCGGTGAGCGGCAGTGCCAAACGTTACTGTAGCAGATGCAAACGTCACTGTGGGACCGTGCACATAAAACAAGCAGTGGCTAAAGTTATTGTCTGGACGTAGCGCTACCGTTGGCTATAGCTACGGCTGAACGTAACAATAGCGCTGGCTACAGTTACGTCTGAAAGTAACGATTGTGGTGGCTATAGTTACGTCTAAACTGAACGTAACGATTGTGGTGGCTATAGTTACATCTGGACGTAACGATTGCGGTGCTTACAGTTACGTCTGGACGTAACCCTAGTCACACCGTTCAGGTATTCTGCGTATACAATGCACTAATTTACCACGACGACATCATCAAAAGGTCAGTTTTCAATTACGATCGGCTTGAAATTCCTCGATTTACACTGGCTTCCTTGCGCATGCTGGGGAAGAAGGTGAACGAAAAACTGAACCTTGACCAGCTCGATCACGATCGCCGGTGACCAACGAGGTCATTCTGACACTCAGTTCCCCAAGTGTAGCGTTCTAGCAATGTTTCAAAAGCTATGTCACAAAATAGGTTTTAAAACACTGTCTTATTACTTTTATACGAGCGCTCTTCTGCAACACGTTGCTGGTAACACTGAATGTGTTGTTCAAATTTCCGTCACGCACCGCAAGTGGAATAAATACTAGGCTAAGCAAGGACAAAGATGGGCATGCTTGTCACATGTTGCAAGTGGCTGCACTGATACGTAATGGGGCCTGATCAGGTTGCTGAGACGATAATGCTCACGGATATATGTCACACGCACTGATATACAAATCACACTGCCACGAATGGCACGGTATGCAAACATATCTGTTGAGAAGCTCTCGCAGATTGGTCCGCTGTCAGAACGGTAAACGAGCGAGCATGACAGCACGTTACCCGACACAAGCCATTCCCCGTCATTGGAGAACTCGATGGCGTTGACACATCCATAGTGCGCGTAGAGGTCTTTCCGGTACAGATCGGCACCGAAGACGAGTCCGTCGCGTATCAAAGCGTTTCTCAAGCCAACATCACCGTCGTACTGCCTTCGCGATGTGTAGCCGAGGATGCTACCTTTGGCCCGGCTTCGTAGAGCCATTTCGTCAGCCTATGCTGCTTGCGCGCATCTCACAAGTGCCCGAGGCACCTTCCACTCGTGGGAGACCCTTCACGCGACAAGTGCACGCAATGTGGAAGTGTACTGTCCCTTAAATCGCAACCACCAACCGCGCATCTGCCTTCTTCCATCACGGCTGCCGCTTGATACACCAATATCCGTCTTGACTTTGACTGGCTTCTTTTGGTTTCGGTTTCGGTTGTTTGTTGACATGTAATGCAGAGATTAACTCTGGCGTAATGTTGTACCACTTCGAGCGTTCGTAATACGTCCGTGGTTGGGAAAGTTTTCACAGTAAATCACATGCCTTTGCTTCGCACGGAGTATTTCATTGATACAGTCCGGACTGTATATTATTCAACCAATCCAGATTCAATCATTCTGAATGCACAACCTAGCTATAACCTAGCTGTACGTATGCTCGTCAGTATAGCGTCTCTCCTGTTGTCTCATCCTCGTCCGTGCGTTAGCTCTGTAAAGCACTGCGCCATGAGGTCTACTACTACTTATAGAGGTGGTTTTCTAAAATTTAAAAGGAAATAATATTTAGCACAAAGCAACGCACAGCCCGTCAAAGAGCACAGGAATGGCCGTCCATGTGTTGCTTTGCGCTAAATAAATTTTTCCTTCAGAAGTTATGAATCAACTAGCCAGAAAAAAAAGTTGTTCTAAAATTTAAAGACCTTAGCATCAAAATAAAGCGCTTAGGACTTTTACGGTGCTTCGTTATAAAGATGACTTCATTGTAAACGACCTGGCAGGAAGCAAAACATTTGTAATCTTGTTGCTCAACAGTTTTTTTCTGTTCACAGGTGAAGTGCCGACGTGCTCTTTGCCCGAGCCGATACTATCAATGCACTTTGCTGCCACGTTTAGTCATAGTGAAATCAAAACACCGATCGTAGAACTCCAGACACAAGACGCAGTCTGACACACAATACTCATCTTTGACAACAGCACGAATGCTGTCTTTATTGCGCCGAAGAATAAACTATTTGAAAACGGAAGGCAGAAATGAGCTCATCCTCGAGAGAAACGGGCAGTCGTAGGATTTCAGTCCAGGGATGGCTTAGGTGAACCACTTTGTTCTTTGTTGCAGGAACTCCAGACCTCAATCAACTGGGAAGAGGGCGGAAAACGCGGTGCGGATCTCAGCCAGCATATCTGTCGTCAACGTGCTGCGTGCCATCTTCTGAAAGGCCAGCCGACTACATCGACGCACCAGCATGGAAGCACCCAGGGCTGCCAAAGCCGCCGGGGGCACCTGACCCGCGGAACCGTCACCAGCCGAAGCATCGGCAACATGACTCCAGAACATCATCGTGGCCGCGGCGCCGCTCACAATGTCGCCCTGTCCGCCACACCGTCTCGGACTACCTTGCTCGCGACAGGTCAGGCTAACACGTCCATCCGTGACCACGTCTTCGGCGCCTTTGGCCAGAACGGTGACATTGCCCAGACCACGCGCTAGCTGACGCGCGGCTTCCGTGCGGTCCGACACCACGGCCCTGACTCCAAGCACGGCATTGCACAGCAGCTCCAGTTCCGCCGCGTTGGGGGTGAGCAGCGCTCTCTGATAGCCACGGAGCATGTCCGGATCCCGCGCCACGAAGTGAAGTCCGTCGGCATCCACGACCAGGGGCAGGGATAGGGACCGCGCCTTCGCCACCACCGTCTTGACCAGGCCGCCCGTGTCCTCAGCGCGTCCAAGTCCGGGCCCGATCACGAGAGCGTGCATTCGCGGCAGCAGATCCAGGACTCGCTGCGCGGCCGCGTCGGGCCCTCCGGTCTCTGGGAACGGCATGACCATGAGCTCCGGGCCGTATGACTTGATCGCCGGCGCGGCGCTGGACGGGCACAGGACGTAGGCCAGGTCGGCGCCCGTTCGCAGTGCCGCCATGCCGGCAAAGTACGGCGCTCCGGTGAAGTCTACCGAGCCTCCAAGGATGCCAATGCGGCCTGCCTGACCCTTGTGGCGTTCGGAACAGAGCGGAGGAATGATCGCGCACACAAGCCTCTGCTCGGCGCTCACGCTTTCGGGAACCGCAGCCATGGCGAGCGATGCAATGAACGATTATTTGCGCTTACCAGCTGCTGCTCTCGCAGTGATCGCGGATTTCACGCATGAGCGCGGCACACACGGTGATCACTGGCCGCACGCAATATTTTTACCGGTGTCCATAGGGAAACCAACTAGCCGAGGAACCCCGTGGAATACGGAACCAACAGAACACCTACACACTCATCACCTTCGTTGATACTGCGGAGTCTACAAACAGAACATACACATTCAAGAATGTGCACTAGGAAAACTGCTTAGAACACCCGCCGCGCAAAATAGCGCTCTATTCGTATTATCAGACAATGCCTCCTCTATTTAGATGCCTGCCGCGTGAGAACAAAAAGAGCTGCCGTGGCTGCCACACCACAGAACACCTATACACTGCCACACTTTTTTCCTCCTTTATTTTTGATTGGATAGATAGATGAATTCATATGTCTGTACCCTTTAGATTAGGCGGCGGCTATAACGTCACCTAGCCGTAATACTTATTGAACCAAAAACTAGATTTATCTTTTTTTCTCTTTAATCGTGAAGTTGAGGACTGGTACTTTGCAGTGAAGCGTCTAAATTTCCTTCGTGCCTTGACTTTAGCCAGCAATCAGATGTCCTCCTTCTAGTTAATTCTACCCGCCTAAAGTCTATTTTGCCTTCCCTGTCCCTAAACCACAGTGCTTTGAAAAACTCTGCGAAGCCCTTTACAGAACATTATGAAGTGTTCGGCAGATTCCTGTTCCTCTCCACACGCACTGCATACCGTGTCTACCTCTTCGTATTTGGCCCATTTTGTCTTGGTTCGCAATACTCCCGTACTGGCCTCAAACAGTACAAAACTACCCCGAGTATTATCATAGATCCTTTCCTTGGCAATTTCCTGCGTAAAAGTTCGGTAGATTTCTAGTGCAGACTTCTTGATCATGCCAATTCTCCACATGTCGGTCTCCGTTTTCTTCACCTTCTTCTTAACTGATAGTTCTTTTTGGTTTGGCCCTCTGCTGTTGTCTAAGTATTTACCCGTCAATTTTCTGGTTCGCTTCCTTCATTTTGTATTGACATTCTTCATGTGCGAATAGCTGAAAACCTTCCTAGCCCAACGCTCCTTCCCTATTTCTATCAATCGCTTCTCAAGTTTGCTAGCTTCCCTGCCCTCAAATTATGTTTATACAATATCACCTTGTGCTCCCTGATTTGGTGTATTCCCGTGAGCTCCTAAAGCAAGCCTACCTATTCCACGTTGCTTAATTTCTAATCTTGCTTGATCTCATGCTCAAAACCGCATTGTCAGGTGACGCTGCGAGCCGCGCTACCTGTCGGCGTCGACATGAAGTGCGTCGCTCTTCGCTCTTTAGTCAGCACACTGTTTCATTCTAGTACATTGTGCACTATGTTTTCAATATTGCAGACCATGACCTACTACACTCCTGACCTGTTCAGATAGCGGGGTTCCTATGGGAGCGCGTGTCCCCGCTCTCGTTCAACCGCTCACCATTGGTGGCGCTACCTATAACCTGTTCGTCTGTTTCTTTACGGTTGTTTTGTAGGCGCTGGTATAAGAATGCCTGCATTCTGCAGTGAACTGGCGGCATATATGTGACTATTTCTTCCCATACATTGCTGGTTAAGCAAGGTGTTCAGAGCGCTTGAGTATTTATAGCACACTGGTTGACAAACGTGGGAACCCGTAGATTTACACGATGTAGGGCAGCCTATGCGTGGTCGCGTGCATTTTATTGCAAAAAAATTCTGAATGTCTTTTAGTATTATTATTTCTGAATAATTCTAAATTTTGGATCATAAATACGCACTACGAGTGCTTTGTTGGTCAAAATTTGACCACAAAGAGTGAAGATGACGTCAGCGAGCAGGTGCTGACTAGCGCCACGCCGCTCGTAGGTGACGGCCCTAGCGGCAGAAGGTATGAACTAGAACGTGGGCGCTGGAAGAGGTGCTCTCTGGGCAGGTCAGGAGTGTAGTAGGTCATGTTGCAGACCACGCTTTATCGGTTGGCAACGTATGGCTCGTGTCACGTGACGAGCTTATGGCTGCTTTCGGCGCTGTGGGCTTCGTTGTTGGCGTCAGTGTTCCTTCAAAAGTCTCGTTCGGGCTACAAGAGTGTCGGTGCAGCGGCAGGGCCCGCTGCTTGACCGCTAAACCAGTTGCATGAGCCTACTGCATCATCGGTCACTGCGCGCGACGCTCAGCATGCCCGGAGACTGTCAGCCAGGTTGAGTCGCAGGTGAGCCCAAGCTGCTACGTGAACTGTTGGGATCAAAACGCACATGCTGGGTCGCTGAAGGCAGCGTTCTTGTTTAAAGAATAGCTGTTGTGTTGATGCAGGCGGCAAATGTGCAAATGGGTACTGAATAGAGTTGCGCGATACCAGCACAAGCCCATTTCGCGCGGTTGCGTTCGGTGAATGCGCGGCTCGTTAACTTGAGTCTCTGACCCGTAGTTGCTGTTGCGCATTTGAAAACTTGCTGCCTCTCTTATGGGATCGCGTCTCCACCTTGACAAACTAGACGGATGATCGAGTTAGTCGTTTAACGCTAGAAGTGATAGCCTGATCGAACGCGCTGTTGACAGGCAGGCTGCGAAACCGTTACCCTGCAGCAATTTGCGTGGTACAAATCGCACGTGCACATATTCGCTTGTCGATGGTGCAGATAGAAACATTGGTGCGGTCATTCTATATATGTCGTGTGAAGTCGTCTCGCGTAAACGAGCATTATTGCAGATCACGTCGTTGAAAACATAGCCAAATATCTCATTGATGGCGTGTTCCTGCGGTCAGGGTGCACGGCGATAGCCTAGTTAATCGTCAGAGTAGAGCGATATTTGGGATAAGGTGGTGCTCCCGTGACTAACTAGGGTCGCTACTGTTTGGTGACAGATAAGATGTGCGCTTCCGTGTCGCGCATGTCTCGTATTCTCTCAGCTTCAGCTGTCGACGTCCAAGTTGCACGTTGTCGGAGCAGATCGCGACAGGTGTGTTTTTGCGAGTAGTGGATTCAAGCGAGGACTTGGTGATCGAAAATAGCTAGTCTATTGCCACGGAAATTTCTCGGCAGTGCCATTTAAAAGTATTCGTTTTTTTAAAATGCAAAAATTCACACATTAAGGATGGTTCCCTGTGATATATCTATTACATATTTGTCTATTTATACTGTTGTTGACACTGTTACTGTGCAACGAACTGGTTTAACCTCTTCAAGGGGATCGTATTTGCGTCTGTTCAAGGCTCAATCAATTAAGAGTGCAATTGGACCATATGTTGTTCTGTGCATTTATTTAGAAGAACAATGCACAAAAACGTGTAGCTCAAGTTTTTTTTTTTTGTTAAACGTATATTTAATATTACTTATGCATAATCCTGTTAGTGATACCATTCCAAATGGCACCAATGCTAACGCAACTTGTTATTTTATCTCATATTTTTGTTGAAATGGTTTGCAAATCAATCAGTCTCTATATTAGGTTTCACTAATGAAATAAGATATTGGTATGAAGCCATCTATTATTTGTCTACCTTACACGGTTACTGACCAGGCGAGTGCCCGCATAGGAACATTGAAGGTTGATAAGCTCAACATCATGCATTTAGGAATGGTTAATTTGTTTGAAATAAAATTACTTTATCAGGCATGTTGGATAGGTTGCTATGCAACTCGAGTACAAAAGGTGCAGAGCCAAGAAATCACGAGGACATGAAAAGTTTGGCATTATATTAAGTGCACTTCACCTCTGGTGTCATTTGCACGCTGTCACATGGGAAAACGCACTTGTTGATGAGCGCATTTACCAAACTTGCTTCCCCACGATGGAGTGTTCAGCCTCGATAGCAGTGGCCCGAGATTAAATAAGATATTATTCAAAACGGAGCTCATAGCATCTTTTAAACTATCATTTTTGTTATTAGGAATATTCTTATGCATTAAAACATATAGTTCAACAAAAGAAAAAGAAAACTATGCTATTCTCACTCTCGGGCAGTTTGAAGTCATGACCGCCAGGGTCAGCCAGTGCACACTGTGCAATGGCTGCATTTGTAGTTAAGTTTATGTTAAGGGCTGCTTATAGCTATATCACATTAATACGCAAAAGACATAACCAGAAACAGCAATTATCTGTTTTGGAAGATTAGTACACATTGCCATTAACATCATTTACAATGTACACTTCTCTTTCTTGTGTAGCAGCGCATCCACAAAGCGACATTCTTGGGCCGTAAGTGCACTCGCTCAAGGTGATGCCAAGTTTGCGGGTGTGACCAGGGTAATATGCTAGCCCACTGCAGTAGCTCAGTAACCATGATAGTGGGTTGCTTAGCTGAAAGGCTAGGGTTTCATTTTCAGCAACCCTGGTCACGTATTGATGCAAGGGTTCTTGATGCACTTTTGATTTATATGCGTGTTGAAGAACACTGACCCGTCAAAAGGAATGACGAGTTCCTTTTAACGGTGGTGCGTTGCAACCATATTGTGATTATGGCACGAAAAGTCGCGTTTGTTGAAGTTGCTGTCAAATGTGTTCTGTTGCGTTTGCACGTGTTCATATATTCACTTGTTTGGCATGATTTAGCGATAGTTGTCACTAAACACCTGTCTGCATCATGACGCCTCCACTTCATTGGGCCACCAGATTGATTCAGTGTTGCTTGTTTCAGTTGACATACATCACAAGACAACTCGATATTATTCATGCCTGACTTAATGTCACGGTTTCATTCATGAGCAATGGAAAAGCTTAGAAAGCACCGGATGGCTTTTTATGTTTAAGACTTCTGGCAGTCAATCACTTTAGATGTAATATAGAATGCAGTTGAAAGGGTAGTGTGTGTCTCCGTTGTTTGTTACCAGTGTCTACTGTAGCACTAATAAACATGAATCTAAACTTGTGGCATGTAGATGAGGTGTGGAATTACTGTGTGTGAAAGTTGATGTGCAAAAGTATTCATGTAGTACACTTCTGATGTTTTCTTGTAAGAAAACCTGGAGTGCTAATCACAAAGACTATTGAAAGCCTAGTTTTTTTCTTCGTTGAAATTATTGTGTGCCTTTCACAACATTACTTTTTTTTAGGCCTCATTGTTACTTAACAGTCTATGTTGACCTGTGATGCTCGTTTTAGGCTGTTAGCTATATCAATTCCTTTTTTCATGCTAGTGTCTTTTTGTGCTTCAGAATTCGACCATAGCTAAAGCTATAGTCCACTGATATTATATATCAAATCTGCTAGCCATGAGCAGACTATAGACCTATTCCATGTTTGTTAACAGGGGTAGGCGCCGTCGGCATACTGAGGCGCTTGTGGCGACGTTGCAGCGCGTGGGCTCTGCCCACTCTAAAGCTTGCCACTGCCTTCTATGATCGCATGACAACTAGCACAGCAGCTGCAATCCTGCCTCTGAGCACAGCACGCCAATGGAGCATCGCATCCGTTAGTGTGAAAGGCTTCAATGACGTGCTTTGCTCAGAGCATGGAGGAAGAAATATTTGAGAGGTGAAACTCTCATTTGAACGGATGTCGACAGACGTCCAGGTGACGTCGCATAAAATACAGAAATAGCAAGCCCCAATGGATACATTTCAGTTGGCCGGCATAAGGCCGAAACCACGAAAAGAGAACGCTACAGGACGAGTGCGGCCGAACGTGCTCAGTGTTTTTTCTTAATGACTGCGGCGTGTTCGGAAATTACAACGGCGGCAATTTCTTTTTTTTTTGTTTGCTGCAAGACACCTCCAGCATGAATTGGCTCTGCAACAGTGTGATATTGTCACGACGTCAAAACAGAGGTCTTGCCGTAGAGACTGAGACACCAGAAGCAGGTCGATCTTTTTAATTAGAACGCGCAAGCGCGTTCTTCTTCTTCGTCCAATTCGCAGTCCTTCGTGGCACATGCACAACTGTCATCGTCTTTCTTGGGCAAGCACGTGACATTTGCCTCCCTCCGAAAGAAGCATCGTCCCGATGCGCAACTTAGGTGCTCTACCAGGCGTATGAAGTGGTCGTACCAAAACGGTAACCGGGAGCTAACTAACTATATAAATACGGTTTCATACGCACGACGTGCACGACTTCGGGCAAATGCTTTTAGCGCTTAGAACTACAATTAGTGTCGGGAATGACTTCGTAGTTCACGTCGTTCAGGCGTCGCGTGACGCTGTATGGACCAAAGTACCGTCTTAGCAGTTTCTCAGACAGTCCACGTCGACGTATTGGAATCCAGACCCACACTTTGTCGCCTGGTGAGTAGCTAACAAACTTGTGTCGGGTGTTGTAGCGTTGTGCATCTTGATGCTGCTGATGACAGATGCGCAGGCGCGCGAGCTGTCTGGCTTCTTCGGCACGCTGAGTGAATTCTTCGGCGTCTACATGGATGTCGTCACACTCATGCGGCAACATGGCGTCCAATGTTGTCGTGACTTCGCGACCATAAATCAGACTGAACGGTGTCATTCCAGTGGTTTCTTGTCGAGCGGTGTTATAAGCAAAGGTCACGTACGGCAATATCTGATCCCAGTTTTTATGTTCCGTGTCAACGTACATACTGATCATGTCTGTGAGGGTCCTATTGAGGCGCTCCGTCTGTCCATTTGTCTGCGGATGGTATGCAGTTGTTCTCCGGTGAGCTGTACCGCTGAGTCTGAGAACCGACTCCAAAAGCTCTGCGGTGAAGGCAGGTCCTCTGTCTGTGATCACTGTTGTCGGAGCGCCATGCCGAAGGACGATGTTTTCGATGAAAAACTGAGCGGCTTCTGCTGCTGTGCCACGCTGCATAGCTTTAGTCTCCGCATAACGGGACAGGTAATCAGTGACCACAATAATCCATCTGTTCCCTGTTGTGGAAGTTGGAAAGGGACCCAGGAAATCCATTCCAATCTGGGTGAACGGCTTTTCTGGTGCTTCGACTGGATGTAAAAGACCGGCTGGCTTGCTGGGAGGTGCTTTGCGTCTTTGGCAGTCGGTGCACGTTCGCACGTGATGGTTAACAGCAGCAGGTAACTTTGGCCAGTAGTACTTGCATCGTAGTCGGCACAATGTTCGGGTGTAGCCTAGATGACCAGAAGTTGCTTCATCGTGGCACGCTTCCATAATTTCTTTTCGAAGAGAGGCAGGCACGACGAGCAAGTGTGGGTTACCGGTTGGTGAGAAGTTTTTCTTATAGAGAACATCGTTTCGCAAGCAAAAAGATGGCAGTCCTCTAGCAAATAACCGCGGCACGTCTTTACGTCGTCCTTCTAAATATTCAATGAGTGGTAACAGCTCAGGGTCACTGCGCTGCTCTCGTGCAATAGTGGCCGTGTTGACAACTCCCAAGAATGCCGCGTCGATGTTTTCGTCATCAGGAGCGACAGTTTCCACTGGCGACCGTGAGAGACAGTCGGCGTCGGTGTGCCTCTTCCCAGATTTGTAGACGATGGTCATGTCAAACTCTTGAAGTCTCAGGCTCCAGCGCGCCAAACGACCAGATGGATCTTTAAGGTTAGTGAGCCAGCACAAAGAGTGATGGTCGCTAACAACCTTGAAGGAGCGGCCGTACAAATACGGACGAAATTTGATGACTGCCCACACCACGGCGAGACACTCCTTCTCGGTGGTCGAGTAGTTCTCCGTGCGAGAGAGAGTTCTGCTGGCGTAGGCTATTACTCTTTCACAGCCGTCTTGCCACTGCACCAGAACGGCACCTAGACCTACATTGCTGGCGTCAGTGTGAAGTACTGTAGGGGCGTTCTGGTCGAAGTGCGCAAGGACTGGAGGTGTTTGCAAGCGTTGTCGCAGTTCATTGAATGCCATTTGCTCCTGTTCACCCCAAAAGAAGGGGACGTCCTCACGTGTGAGTCGTGTCAATGGCGCCGCAATAGACGAAAAGTTCTCGATAAATCGTCGGTAATAGGCGCACAACCCTAAGAAGCGTCTCACAGCCTTTTTGTCACAGGGTGCAGGAAATTGCGCTACGGCGTCTATTTTGGCCGGGTCAGGTCGAACACCCTCGTGACTGACGACGTGGCCTAGGAAGCTGAGTTCGTTGAAACCAAAATGACATTTTTCTGGTTTTAAAGTCAGGCCGGCCGAGCGTATGGCTTGGAGTACGGTGGATAGACGGCTGAGATGTTCCTCGAATGATGCTGAGAATACAACATCGTCTAGATAGACCAAGCATGTTTGCCACTTTAGGCCTGATAGTACGGTGTCCATGAGACGCTGAAAAGTGGCTGGCGCCGAGCACAACCCAAAAGGAAGCACCTTAAATTCGTAAAGGCCATCAGGCGTCACAAAGGCTGTTTTTTCATGATCTCTCTCGTCGACTTCTATCTGCCAGTAGCCGCTTCGGAGGTCCATTGAAGAGAAATAGCGCGCATGACGCAGCCGATCGAGTGAATCGTCTATGCGAGGCAGTGGATAGACGTCTTTCTTCGTGACTTGGTTCAACTTGCGATAATCAATACAGAAACGCAAGCTGCCGTCTTTTTTCTTGACCAAAACCACGGGGGACGCCCAAGGACTTTTCGAAGGTTGTATGACGTCATCCACGAGCATCTTCTGTACTTGCTTCTGAATCTCCTCGCGTTCTTTCGGAGCCACACGGTAGGGGTTCTGCCGAATCGGTCGCGTGTTGTCTTCGGTAATGATGCGGTGCTTGGTCAATGGTGTCCGCTGGACCTTTGACGTACGCGAAAAGCAATCTTCGAATTGGTGTATAAGTCCAAGCAGACACTTCCTATCAGAGGGCGGTAGCGTGGAGCAGATGTCCACCGACAAAGTTGTCGAGGCAGGGACTATCGCGTCATCTGGTTGCAAAGCACAGCAATCCCCAGCTTGGTCTATATCGTCGAAGTAGGCAATTGCGGTACCCTTCTGTATTTGACGGCGCTCGTTGCTGAAGTTTGTAAGGAGCACTTCTGCCTGTCCACCAGTAAGCGTTAGGATGCCTCTCGCGATGGAAATGCCTTGCGTGAGCAAAAGAGCGGCTATGTGCTCCACTATCACATCCTTATAGGAAGGCCGCCCACTGGACACAGACACAAGGCAGCAGGATCTCGGTGGGAGCGTCACATCGTCGGCTATTCGCAAACTGCCGCGTAGTTCGTCGCTGCTGTCGTCGACATACGGATGTGCGCAAAACGTCACCATGCGTTGAGGGATGTTGATAACAGCGCCATGATCTCGAAGAAAATCCATGGCCAAAATTAGCTCTTTACAGCAGTCTGGCAACAGGACGAAAGTGGCCACGAAGCTAGAATTCCCAATGCGAAGTCGAGCGGTGCATTTACCCGTGGGAGTCATCGGCTGACCACCAGCACTTCTTATGTGTGGCCCTGTCCACGGTGTTTTGACCTTTCTAAGGCGGTCGGCGAGTTCTTGTCGCATGATTGAAAAGTCGGCGCCAGTGTCGACCAGTGCTGTAACGTAATGTCCGTCAATGAAAACGCCAAGATCAGCACGTACAACTTCACCGGCATTAGTATTCGTCGTCGTATTCGTCGTGGTTGTCGTCATATCTTCTTGCGATGATAGGGGGAACTTTTCGGTGTCTCGACGATTGGCAACCTTGCCCCCGGAGGTCGCAGCAGTTAGTTTCCCCGGCGCGGGCTAGGCGAACGGCCTCTGGTGACGTCCGCGTAGCTCTGAGGGAAGTCACGGTGACGTGCAGGAGATGGAGATCGCCAGCGACGCGGTGTAGTTGCTTGGCCAGTCGACAGTTGATCGGCATTGTGGTCACGACGGTCTTCAGAGCTGAAAGAAGCGGGACGAGAAAAGTTCCCGAAGCCGGAATTGCTATGACGGCAATAGCGAGCAATGTGGCCTGGTTCTCCACAGCGGAAGCAAATAGGTCGACGGTCGGCCATGCGCCACAAGTCAGTTCGGCGAACTGGTGGTCGTCTCATGGAATCCCGTTGCCACCAAGGTACGGCCGCGGGTCGTGGCTGGAAGGGTGTCGCCACAAATGACGGTGGAGGACGACGGACCACATCAGCGTAGCTCGCTGGATGTGGCTCAGGACTTGGCGCCGGTGGTGTAACGGCTTGCCTCAACTCCTGGCGGACGATTTCGGCAACAGATGCGACGGGCGGTTGGGTAGGAGGGACGCAGAGGGCCCAAAGTTCCTCACGCAGTATTTCCCTAATCATTTGTCGTAGGGAACTTTCACATACGGCAGTGTTCTGAGCTGCAGCACTTACTGCCGTGTGGTTCGGCAGGCGGTCAAAGTGTCGGTATCGTTGTCGCAGTGCGCGCTCGATGACAGTCGCCTCTCTTATGAATTCATCTACTGTTGTAGGTGGATTTCATACGAGGCCCGCAAACACTGGTTCTTTGATACCCTGCATTAGGTGACGCTCCTTCTTTGCCTCGCGCATGTCAGGGTCAGCTCGTCGAAACAGACGGATCATACCCTCTGCGTACATGGCGGCTGTTTCGTTGGGTTTTTGTGCGCGAGCCTCAATCAGTTGCTGTGCGCGATCCCGTCGGTCCGTGTTCAAAAATGTGGCGAGGAGCTGTCGACGGAAATCTTCCCAAGATTGGAAAGTAGCCTCGTGGTTCTCGTACCACGTGCGAGCGCTATCTTCCAGGGTGAAATATGCACGGCCAAGTTTGTGCTGTTCGTTCCAGTGGTTAGATACAGCGACCCGTTCGAACTGTTCGAGCCAGTCCTCGACATCCTCGTACTCTTCCCCATGGAAAACTTCAGGAACACGAGGATGTTCAAGAGTCACCTGGGAGGGAATAGTGGTCTGCGATGAAAGGGTAGCCGTGGATGTGGTAGGAGCTGCCATGCTGGTTAGAGGCGGAACAGATACGGACTCCGGACTTAGGCCTAGTAGGCGCCGACTAAATCGGTGCACCGGAGTCGTGACGAGGGGCCGGGTCTCTGGACTAGGTGAACGGGTCCGAGCAAGACTGTCCTGCATCCGGTTGTAGGCTCCAGCACCTCCACCAGTGTCACGACGTCAAAACAGAGGTCTTGCCGTAGAGACTGAGACACCAGAAGCAGGTTGATCTTTTTAATTAGAACGCGCAAGCGAGTTCTTCTTCTTCATCCAATTCGTAGTCCTTCGTGGCACATGCACAACTGTCATCGTCTTTCTTGGGCAAGCACGTGACAATATTATCTGGCCACATCAAGGAGCAGAGTTTCCTTGGCCAGGAGGCAGCTTTGCTGTTGCTGTGCCAATTAGTCACGTGATCATAGAGGGCAGTGGCAAACACTGGGCTGTAAGGTCCCTAGATAAAACAAGTTTACAAGGTAGGGACATTTTTCCCTTTCCTCCTCGCTTATGTTCCTGGAGCGCCCTCTAGAAGGTTCAAAACTTTCATACGAAAGCGAATGTTTGGATTCAGTTGCTACAGTGAGGCTGTGTAAATGAAACGAAATCGAAGGAAAGGATCGTAGAATAAATGGTTACCTATGTGAACACAAACAGTACAACACATGAGCTAGCGGTATTTGCGTTACTCAACTGGCAACGTTGTGCAGCTCAATAATTTGCACCACTAGCCATGGCGTCCCGCGTCGCACATTGTAGTTTGTCCAGTTTATAGTGAACTAAAGTATGATTCTAGTTCACTTTAGTCTAGTTATAATTAGTCCAGCTCTCCAAATGAGTTTTGTTCATGCTATTACACAGTGAACGCACTTCTTGCTGGATCATGTCAGTGACCTCAGGGTGTAACGTAACGAGTGATTACAGCCGGCTTGTGCACACGCAAGGAAAAACCATGGCCAGACTGGTACAAATGCTTGACTAGCACCACTGCGATGACGTTTTTTTTTAATGTGGCCATTTCGGCAATCGTGGTGCCAGGTGATTCTGGTGCAGTGCACGGAACTTCCTGAAAAGTGAGACTTCTTCTGGTGAGGTGTCCTGAAGCAGCGCGTTTCGACTTATTTATACTGCATTCTAGAGAAAGTGGCTTGAACTGGTCAAGCATGAAATATTCCTGAAGGTGCGTTGATTACACCCGCCAGCTGCTCTGTATATGTGCATATGCACAAGTATTTGTAACAACTGGCATGTACTAGACGTGCATTAGACGCGCGCCTGGCATTTCAATAAAAATCGATAAATATGCTCGCTTCGCAGATCCGCGTTGACGTCGAAGATGCACGAAAGCATTCGCATGAAATGTTTCATAGCTACACCTCACAGTGTGCTTTATCTCGGATAGCATGAGGTAAATTGTAGAGAGCGAAACCGTTTTCTGTTGTTTTACGGCAACCCAGCATTGTTGAAAAATGCGGATGTTGCGTTGAGCGAGCACTGCGAAAAAATCTTGGCCGACTTGGCGCACACTGAAACGCTCTTCCTCTTCAGTTTATGTCCTGGCTATGATTTTGTCTTTGGTCATGGCGAGAATCCGGCTGGAGCCATTTGGGCATGCACACTCGTTTTGAACCATTTGCATAATAATGAATAACACCACCAGCCATTTGCAAGACCACAAGGAATGTACCAATTATACATGCGGATGATAGAGAAAACGAGGGGTAAACGAGAGAGTGAGGAGGACAGCTCGAGAACAATGAGTGACGCTACCTTGAAAACTTGTTTCATATAGGAAGCTTACTGGGCTGGGCAGAGCCTACGCGCCATGATGTGGCTACAAGTGTTTCAGTATGCCGACCCCGCCTACCCCTTTTTACAAACATGATATAGGTCTATGTATGGATCCAGGTTAAGAAGGCAGGAGAGGCCCCACCCAGACGACTGAAGCGCAGCAGCCGATTGACTCCATAACCGACCGTCTTGTTCATGGCGCCAGTCTAGCATGGATTAACGCCACTCAGTGGTGCAGGCTTGTTTGCATCAGTTTTTGAGGTGGAAATGACGCATGGCTTCTGAAAGCACAAAAAAAAATATTAATAAGGGGACCCTAAAGCTTCGCCTTTAGGAGTTGACCATGATAGCGACATCCTGTTCCTAGTGGGTACGTTAAACACTTAGTGCATGAAACCTTTTCGAATTTGCTATGCACCTGCAACGGGGCCTTAAGGGAATAGGCACAGTAGCATGTGTGCCTTTTGTATAGGGGCACCGGCTTTCAACCACGGCGACATTATGATAATCAAATATTCTTGCGCTCGTTGGCAATGTACGTTTGTAGCACGCATTATTACTGCAATATTTCATGTTGCATTGTGAAGCTTGTATACAGGACACATGTGTTTGTGAAGCGTAAAAGCTACTTTCACTGCATTTCTAAGCAGAGGAAGTTATTTTCACTGTTTTCACAAGGAGAGGCATGACCGGGTGGTAGAACATCCACTTGCCACGCAAACGACCCGGGTTCGATCCCCACTTGGAGCCAAACAACCCTGGTTCGGTATCCCCTCTGCTCCAGGATCATTCATTTTATTTGCATCATTCTCAATTTATCGGTCACACACAAGAATGTGATTTTTCGCTCACAACCAACAACACCGACGCTGGAATTTTTGCGAATGGAACTCTTTAACACTATCGCATTAATATCCACACCATGGAAGATTGCAGGACAAGCACTGTGCGGAGATGAAAAGGGACTGTTTGGTTTCTGTTAGCACACCGTTGATCGCACTGGCAGAAAAGGAGCTGCAATTTTGAGAACCCATGATGCAGTTACGCTTCCACAATGTTGATGCTCTAGGTGGGGACTATGTGATAACTTAAAAAAAAGTTTTTTTTTATTGTACTTGCATTCTTGGCATATGTTAACTTAAATGGATGCTCTCCTGCGATAGGATATCTTTTTATGCCTCTTTTTTGTTCTTATGTCCTTTAGCTATTAATGCTGCTATTCTTTTTTTGGGGGAGCTACACCCATTTACATAGTGTTATCTCACACGCAAATCATAGTCTAAAGTAGCGCTTAACTTGTGTTGTTCTTTTGTCGCTCGTGTCATTGTGTGGTATCTGAGGCTATGTATCGTACTGACTATCCTGAACCCAGTGCTCCCTAAGCAGATTATGCTGCTTTGAAATGCGGTCGAGTAAGACATGTTGTTGGGTGAGTTGGTTAACGTCAACAATAAACTTCAACCGTTTATTCGAAAGAACGGGCCACCAGATTACAAGTCTCTGCGCATGCGTGCATCAAAATCGGTAAACACTCACTCGCACGTCAAGAAGCTGCAGCTCGTTTTTATAAAGTGAAGCAGACGTATCACTAATGCAACTCGTGCCTCTCTTCTTAATATGAAATGCCTCCAATGTGCTAATGTGTCCTGTTGTTGCTCCTGTCAATTATCTTGATCTCGTGAAGCTGAGGATCACACCTGCAGGCTATATAGTGCGCTGGTAAGTGCGCATTTTCTTTATTCTTTAAAGATAATTCATGCTCCTGAGCTCGATCGTTCACACAGCGTCCAGTTTGACCCACATAGAGTTGAAGTTCAGCGCCCAATCTTTCTGCTCCCTCCCTACTGATTTCTTTTCTGATCGGTGTTTTTCAAGTTCGCGCTGCTATGTGCCTCATTGTCTGCTTCTAAACGTTCACCCAACTATAGCCTAGTAGAGCATTGCTGCAAAGTGCTGGCCCTCATCGAGCCCTGTTGTGGCAGGTGACTGCAGGCATGTCCACGTGGGCGCGCCGTGTCCATCGGGGTGCCACCAGCCTGAGCCAGGCGGTGACCTCGTGCGGCGGTGGCCAGGCTCCGTCTTCCCGCCTGGAACGAGTTAAGTTTGGAGTACCCCTGGAGCAGCTCTGCAAGGACAGCAGTGACTTGCCTGCACCGCTGCTCGTGCTCATGCTGCGCCTCAACAAGGTGCCTTGCTCACTCATTTCTTGCAGCAGATCTCTATAGGTCACTACTCTCTTATTCATTTGTCTTGGTGTCTGACTGGATTCTCAGAGAAGCAAGAGGGGGAGACAGAAAGTTAGGTTGGCCGATCAGAATAAAAAGTTCGCAAGTATAACCTAGCAGCAGAAACCACTAGACTGGGTTCATTGGCAAATCATGGTAGAGGCCTTTGCCCTGCAGTGGGCGTAGTCATGCTGCTGCTGCTGATGATGATGATGTGCAATAAAGCCTCTAGTGTCCTTTACGAAATAGTAGAATAGCTCAATCCTATATCACACAGGCGTTAGTAAGGTCTCCCGACTGTTACTGTCGCTTATTGTTTATTTGGACTCGACAGGGACCACTGAAAAGTCTAGAGTTATCTAGAGGTGGGGGAGAGAGAGAAAAAACAACAGAAAAAAGCACCTATATTAGCCCAGTAGCCAGCAAAACTTGTCAATGCATGTCTTCCCACAAGCACGATCACAGACGACCGACTAGGCCTGCGTTTAAGCTCGTGTTTCACTAATTGTAAATTATAGCACTACAGCCTGCTCTAAATCCACATTAGATAATAGCGATGTGGGTGGCACTTCATCGCTATCACTGTTCATCTGCGCTAGTTCGGGGACTTGACAGACCATCTCATCATCGCCCAACTCGGCTGTAACTCCCGAGCAACCACTGATCGAGGTCGGCCGCCTTCAATCTGGTGCATAATTGCGGGTGTTTTCGCCATCGTCGGTGTCTTGTAGTTGCAACGTTTCTTCGTTAGCATTGATGGCTGAAATGGAACTGATGGAGTCAGAGTCATTTCAGCAAATTAGGCACCGCTTGTCAAGCTACAAATGAGAGAGCGAGGTGCGAACGTAAGAGGCAGATCAGGCCTAGCCACAGAAACAACTGATCAGCAAACTCTTAAATGCCCAGAGGGAACAATGTCAGGTTAGTTCACTCTGCAGCGCTTGTTTTCCACATTTTCATTTTTTATTTTTCATGTTTTCTTTGTTATGTATGCATGGGGATTTCGAACGTCACACTGAGCTGACTCCGAGCGTGCCTTGGCTTGGCTTGTGGTTTGGCTGTGGTAGCCATTGAATAGATACACGGCTGGCTGAAGTCGAAAAACGATCATTACGTGTTGCCAAAACACATAGCCTTTGCGATCAGCAATTGTAATTTCTGCATTATATTGGCACAATCTCTAGCTGAAGCCAGTGCAATCATGCGACCTTTCAGTGCCTGCAACCTAGAAAAAATGTTACGTCAAGGACAGCTAGTGAGGTGCGTTCCACGCCGCACCGGCCACGCCGCACCTATTCAGCCTGAGAATGTCGGAAAGATCGAACGGCGCGCCACGGGGCGTCCAAATTTTTGTGTCGTGAGTTCACATTACTTCAAAGTGACGAGTGGCGGTGCCACAAAGGTGTCTGAATAAATGGACATGTCTGAATCTTCAGCTTCCAAATAGTCGGTGAATGTAGTCTGTTGACCCGCAGATCAAGCGAGAACTGCTACAGCGGGACTTCTTGTAGGAAGTCAATAGAATGAACGAATCAAACAATGGAGGCAGTGACAGTGTGAACATGCTCTCTCTTTCACTGTGTGCTCGTGCTCATGGATAGAAAATTGGTGATTTGCATCAGGCATTGCCTGTTGCCTCTAGCCGTCGGCCAGAGTCTCTTGAAACACGATGGAAGCAAGGGCTTGACTGATGACGTCTTGCGGGACGTTGGTGTCCGGGCTTCAGAGAAGGGCCTCCCAGGAATATAGAGTGTGTGAACCGTCGTTCTGACTCGGACATTTCCACACTATGTGGACCAAATTTGCTGCTTCACGGTTCGAAAAAAAGTTATCTCCCCAGTATGCTTTCAAAGCAGTGCACATGAGCATTGTGAATTATTTAATAAAGTATTTTCACCACTTGAAATGTGCACAAGCTCTCAACGACAATGATGTGCTCGTCTTCATTGTCATTGACGTACTGTATTACTAGCTGCAGGTTTGCTGACAAAATACTTGCGAAGCAAATATGCATTCATAAGGACGTATGAACAATTTGTGGAAATATTTGTGATATTCGTGCTTTTAAGTGGATTTATATCATTGAACTTTTTTCTTACAACAACCATAAGGCATTGATAGCCTGCTATTGATATTTTCAATTGCCACTTTTGAGACATTCCATGCATTAACAGACACACTATGCCATCCACCATTAACAAGAGAAACTGTAGTGCTCTTCTTTATGTAGTTTAATCTTTTTCCTCGCGTAGCCTTGATGTTTGAACGCGCTATAGAATTATGTAATTGTGAAATATTGAAAGTGAAAATGATGACCGATGGATTTGGTGTGCATTCATTTTAAAAGATTTCAGGTATTGGTGCTTTAGTGTGTTCGTAGCTAATTTTGTCAATTGAACCCTTTAATGCCTGAATTGTTAAACTGCTGAACAAAATAAAAATTGTTTTCATTTTTCAGCTTTTAATAGCAACCTTCAAATGATTTTTCAAGTGAATTGCTACTTTAATGCTTACTTTCACGAATGTCATGAATTCTCCATGTGCCACACAAGAGATGACGTTGCAACAAAAAAGGTACTTGAGTTCAACGTAACATGTCATATGCCACCTTTTGGGTTCGTACCTATCAAATAAAGAAAATTATTCAACATAGAGTTTGCGTCACACAGGTGAGAAAGAATGAACAAGTGAGAGCTGTTGCACACACTTCGCACTCTCCTTCATCAGCTACAAAACAATTGCCTTTAGCATAAAATATCCGAGACTAGACAACTCTAGATTTTTTATGAGTTTTTCGGTATGTCGCGAATTCGTGACACTCCGCAGTAAAGGGTTCATTAGCAGCGGCGAGTGAGGATGCTGCTTTTTGGCTGGGCTTTGACTAAGAGAGCAGTGATGATTCAGACCAGCCCAGAACATTGGTCAGCTTCCCTTTCTGCTTCGGACCACCTCAATATGCGTTTCAGCGCCAGCCTGCCAGGATGGAAACTTGCATAACTGTAAGAAATGCAAGTGGGGCTAGAAAACCAAGCAGAAAACAAGAGTTCACTGCAAGAAATGTAACGTTGCACAATGCTTTGCATCGAAAAACTGCTTTGCTGCATGACTAGCCCAATCGTTGTGCTTACATTAAGATCTTCGTTTGGGAAGTTCTGTTCAAAGGAAAAGTTGGAATTTTTTAGATGGTGCCCATTAGATGGCAGTACATTTTCTATATTATGATTTTCGTTATTTATTTTTTTATCTTAATAGCTAAAAATCTGTCTTCACAAACTGTTCAGTTTTGTTTCACAATCTTCAACCTGGCAATTTTTATCACTTGCATTCTCCTTTTCATTCATGTATTCACAAAATACTAGGTGCAGTAGTTCATTTAGCCAATAAAATGCAATGAAATCTACAAAAAGCACCTATCTACCCTGTGTCAGGGAAAGGGTTATTGACACGAAAATGAGAATAAAGAGCTGCAGTGCCACACAACTTTTGCGAGGAATGCCTGAACCACTCAATGGCTGTTCAAAGCTGACGTGTAGCAGCCGTGGTGTTTCGGTGGCCACGGACTACGTGACATTCCCAAAGTGCCTGTGTGGCACAGGTATGACTCCCTCTAGAGCACCTGGGGTTTTTCAATTTAATGCAGATGTGTATTTCAAGCACCAAGCTGACAAAACCCATGATGCCCTCTAGAAAGTGGTGGAAAAATTAATGTGTTTAAGTCGTGAAAACAAGTCAGTACTTGCTTCATTGTGTTAGTCTAGTTGATGTGCTGCGTTGGCACAGTCATCTATAGCTATAGTCAGATACAACTTAAGAATTCCGGAGAGGCCCCGGCTTGATCACCGTTTGATGCTCCCATGTTTGATGCTCATATATAGCCCATAAAGTGGACGGGGGGGGTAGGGGATGGGGGTGATAGCTGCTGTGGTAGCTCAGTTGATAGAGCATCGGACACATTATTTGAAAGTCACAGGTTCGGTCCCTGCCCACGGCAAGTAAGCTTTTCGTCCACTTTTCTTTATTCACATTTAGATTACAATTACTTCTAATAACATCCCCTATACTTGGCATGATTGTCTATTAGATGTGTCTAACAAAGAAAATAAGCCCTTGAATGGACACTTCTTTCCTTCATTCATAGTGAGGGTCTCGTTCTGGCAGACTTGGTGCCTTCAGGTAGTATACGAAGTATTATTGGTCAGTTGCCACCTCCTAACAAGTAAACGTGTTATGTGGCACCAAACAGACTGATGAAGTGTGTTCCACGCTCGCCGCCATAGCTACAGGCAGCACTGACTGACACTTCCACGTTTAATGCACAAATATACTCCATAAAGCGAATGGGGGTATAGCCGCCGTGGTAGCTCAGTTGGTAGAGCATTGGACGCGTTATTCCAAGGCTGTAGGTTCATTCCCTGCCCACGACAAGTTACCTTTTGGTCCACATTTTTGTCTTCACATTTATATTACAATTACGTCTTGCAACATCTTCATCCTCTGTACTTTCCTTGGCGTGATTGTCTATTAGACCTCATTAATATTGTGGCATGTGTGGTGTATCATAAGCATACAATAGTTTTGTGCACGTTATAATGCGATAATGAGTTTCATGACTTTGATGGAGGCCAGGCATCCACAGCTGATGCAAATTGTCTCATTTCGTTGCACAGGCAGCGATCTTCTTCTTGGGCGGAATCACTGACTGACCGGCACATGACGTCAGTTCAATATGCTTACCCCCTTGGTGTGGGCTGTTGTTCTTCCGCCTTTGATGTGCGAAGTGCCGCGGAATTATAAAGCGGTATCTGACTATACCATATGGCAGCTGTGCATTTTGAGAATGGCCAAGGTGTAATGCACTTAATAAGCACAGTGATGAGAGCAATGATGGCAGTACGCCTGACAGCTCTTCCAGTCACTCTTCTTTATAGGTCGGAAGTGTCTCTCTCTTTTTTACTGATGAACAACTTTATTGTTGTCCTGTTCAGCGATTGTTTTGTGTTCACTTGGTGCTTTTCTCTTCTATTGCACACAATATTATCTGTTCTTTCTCCCCTAGCTAGAAGGGGCAGAGGAAGCACGTGTGCATAATAATCAATCTACACCGAGCAGCTCCTGTGTCAATGTATAAAAGTTATCTCATCATTTCTTGTTCGATGCTTTCTCATCAGTCCAAGGCTTATTTGAAGTGAATTGGATTTGGTCATTTGCATGTGCAGGAGGCTCCCCGCAAGAAAGATGTCTTCCGGGCACCGGGACACCAGGGTAATGCACGCAAGCTTGCGCAATTCTTGCACCAGGGTCGACTGGTGAACCTGGACAACTTTTCTGTACACACAATGGCATCAGTATTGAAGCGCTTTCTGCGAAAACTTCCTGGTAAGTGTTCTGCTTGCTCCATCATGGCAACTCGCCAAAGCATGACATCATCAGTTGTCATCATAATGGTTTTAGCAAAGTTGAGTCAAGTAATTGGGGCAGCTGGCCACATCGAAGTATTGTTTTCATTGTAGGCTCCTTGTAAGGCTTGACTGATTTGTATATTTTCATTGGTATTTTATGGCAACTCATTTGTGTGCCTCAGGTTTTGTGGTGTTTTTCCCGACAGGGGGTGTGTTTGGTGCTGAGCTAGAGGCCCAATTGTTGGTGGCGCTAGACCAGCCAGGCGGCCTCGAGGAGCGACGCGAGCGGGTCCAGAATTTGCTTGCACAGCTGCCACTGCCTGCGCAGCGGCTGCTGGTGCTGCTCTTCGGCACGTTCCGTCTCGTCGCCTCGGACCTGAGCCGCACCGGCATGACGGCCGAAGCGCTGGGTGTCAGTGTGGCACCCTCCTTCTTTCGGACCTGCACGGGCAAAGTGGCACGCATGGAGGATGTGGCCCGATTTCGCGCTGCCAGCCGAGCTACGCGCTTTCTCATTGACAACTTTGGCGTGAGCAACCTGTTTGGTCGGCATAACTATGAGTACTACGCACGTCTGACGGGCCGCGTACTTCGTGTGGAGGAGGACTGGATCTTTGCTTTCCGGTACCCGCCAGACTCGCTGGTGCCACGCAAAACGTCGCTTGAGGCCGAGCGTTCTTGGCTGCAGGCTGAAGCGCAGCGCTGGGGGCTGCATCAGTCCGCGCCCGCGCTGGCGGAGCTGCATGTCGACGAGGCGACATCGTCATCGCGTCCCTTGGAGCGCCAGCAGGCCCAGAGGTTGCGTACCCGCTCTGAGTGGTTTCTAGGTGGAAAAGAGAATGATGGCCCACCAGTCGTGTCTGAGCAGGACTGTACGGAACTGGATGTGCGCACGTACCATGTCACGCTCACGTACCAGCCGCGGATCTGACAAGAGCCTTCACCCCGCCACCTGGACGAAGCGGGACCCTCTGGCGGTGATGGCGTTGTCCTTTCTTCAGTTGGTGGCATTGCGAGCAGCACTGGCAGTTGCTGTCCCGCAGGTGTGAGTCTTTCCAGTGCGTCCCCTGTGTGACTGCCAGTGTTGCTTGCTTCTGTGAATGAACTTTCCTGGACTTAATGACTGAGGGCCGTTGCCAGTATTTTTTACAACTGCGCTTGTCCTTACTTAAACTCTCAAAATTGCACTGTGGGTAAGATAGAACATGTACAGACCATGACCTATTCTACTCCTGACCTGCCCAGACAGCCCCTCTCTATCGCCCATGCCAAGTTTGTTCCATCTGCCGCTAGGTTCGTAACCTAGGAGCGGCGTGGTGCTAGTCAGCACCTGTTCGCTGACGTCACCTTCAGTGTTCGTGGTCATATTTCAGCCAACAGAGCACTCATATTGCATAATTAATATGCACAAATAAAAAATAATTCGGAAACAAATATTTCAAAAGTCATTCAGAAATTCTTTGCAGTTAAATGGACGCAACATCACATATGCTGTCCTACACTATGTAAGTCTACGGGTTCCCACATTTGTCTACCAATGTGCAATAAATTTTTCGCCACACTGAACAGCTTACTTGAGCAGTCATCTAAGTGAAAAAATAGTCACATATATCCCAGCTGTTCGTCGCCGAATGCAGCGGTTCCTACTCTAGTGCCGTCCAAACAGCCGTAGAGTAGCAGACGAACAGGTTATAGGTAGCGCCACCAGCGGTGAGAGGTTGAACAGAAGCGGGGACACTCGCTCCCATAGGAACCCCGCCATCTGGGCAGGTCACTTGTACAGTAGGTAGTGGTATGGACACTTACAACGATCTGTATTTCTTGTCTGCAGCACACTTTTTGAAGTTTATATGTGTACTTAGAACTTGCCCAATTCGACGCACTGTTCAGCCTGAGGCACATAGACTCCATTTGGGGGCATCTTTGTTCACAGGTGTTGCAAGGTTCGTTGTCTCAAGAGGTTGAGAGAAGTGTTCTGCGATTGTCTGGACCATTGGCTGTTGAGAAAATTGTAGTACTTTATCGTTATCATTTTCAGCCAGCCCCATTTGTTCCTTTAGCTGAAAATGATTGTGGAGGATGTGAAATTCCGGGGGAAGGTGACATGATGTGGCCAACTTTTGTAAGCCACCTTGCCTGGTTCCTGTTACCGTTTTGGTGTCATCAGCATATTGCTAATTATATGATGGCTTCAGTAGTTGGATTCTACATTGTTAAGAGAGGATCTGTCTTGTTTTTTTTCTCTGCAGTTGGGATTGATTCAGGTGGACCAAGAAAGGGTTGGTAATGGAGGAAGCAGTCTTAACAGTTGCTTAAGATGAGAACAGTGCAAAGAAGTGAGAGTGTCAAAGCACTGCTTTCACCCTAACCTACTCATATCTACGAGCCGACCCACAAACTAAACACAATTTCACAAGCGAGCTTTCCTTCTTTAGACCCATGTTGGCTCGATTTAAGGTTGTCAGTTTTCTCACTTTCAGTTCATTGTGTGAAGTGCATATTCCAAAGATACAACTCTGGTCTTTTTACAACTCATTTTAGTGTTTGTGTCACAGTTTGTTCTCGGGCGAAATGATGAAAGGTTGTTCACACATTTTTTTTTACATTGTCACTGCATCTGCCAAAATTGACATGTGCATCACAGCCAGAAGCCGTGCACCTTATCTCATTTTGGTAGTGGTGGTGGTTGTGCTGTGTTGAAAAAAAAAAGTGTGGCAGACTTGACTGTTGCTACCTGGGTTGTGAAAAAGATGTACATTAATTTATTTCCCCAATGTTGTTCATTTTTCACCGCCGATGTTCATTTATAGTGCAGAACCCGCATAGGTTAACATAGCAGGTATGTTTTACAACTCTCAATGTTTTTTTGCATTTGTCGGCATTTAGTTTGCATGCACATTGAAACATGCACAGCCATTTTTTGAATGATGTCTTGAGGATGCAACGCCTTCTTGTGCGTCCTTATTAAAGTTTATACACAAGAAAGAAAGCTGTGTTCTGGTTTGTTGCGGACATCCTTCAAGGCAGTGTTGATGTCTTTCCTCGTACCCAGCACACTTAACATGTTTTAGGTGTCGTGTTGCTCATGATACGAATGTTGGGCAATTGGACATCAATCTCAAAAGCCAATTCAATATGTTGCAGTTCAAGAATGAGATTGTTTACCACACCTTCTGAAAATGCTGCGTAGATCAAATTTATGTAGTGTTTTGTGGTCCACTAAACTGCTGTGAATAGCACGTTCTCATTAGTACAAATCATCATAATTTGGCTCATTATCGAGAATCGGCGATCAATGTTAAAAGTAGGCTTCTCCATTTTCAAGTGGAGCCTTGTGCACTTACGCCAACCTTTGACTACTCTGATAAACTGCTTCGTAAGCAAGAGTACAAAAAGCGAGAAATATTTCCCAAATCAAAGGATGCCATAAGTATATGTGCATGCAAAATGAAGCATGGGAAAGATATGTCCACTGCTGTTGAGATAATGTGCTCAAAATGGTGCCATTGATGTCAAAAAGCACCTGAGTAAATTGGAGTATGGCAGAACACATTACAAGTGTTGTAATCTTTACTGCACGCATGAGAAAGTGTTTGCAGGTTTGCTTCCTAGATGTTGCTACCATCCTTAAACCATAAACAATTTATTCTCTCTCCACCTCGCAACATTCCAGCTCGGCATCGATCTAGCATTCACCCGAAGCCGAGTATCGTTCCATCAAGGGGGCTGTGCCAGTAAAGATACAAGCTTAGATCTAACATTTGCTGTTAAATAGTTTGTTATATTAACTTTATCGTTATGACCACATGACATAGTCAATATACAGACAGCAGAGGAAAAACTCCCCATGCTCGGGTGCCGCCTCGATGAAACAATTCTAGCTTTCGGGTGACGTCCACTTGCACTGGCCACTGCATGCTACAATAAGCCCTGGCATCTTTTTCTGTTTTATGGATCTCTGCTGCATCCCAGTAAGAGATGGTCAAATCACGTCGAGTTTTTGGATCATGGCAACAGAAAACACGGACCACAATGCCAGGAAGAATGAAGAAAAAACATATCTCGTGGCTTGAAAAAAGCTGGCTCGCGATATGGTGTAGATGTGGTTTCATCAGCACCGTGCAAAGTAGGCCAGATTTGCAGATTGACAGATGAACGCCTTACTGAGATTACCATGAAGAGTTGGACATGCACCGTAAAACTCGTAAATTTATAGAATGCTCCGTGGCTGTGGTACACATACTTCCTTTCAACGTGCAGTGACAGTTGTATAGGTCAAACTGAAAGTTTGACCTATACAACTGCGTATGTATTGCTGCGCGTATGTATTGCTGCGCGTATGTATTGCATCGCATGTGTGTTCCATTTCTTGTTATGTATAACTTCGAGTTGCTGGTCACAATAATACCGAGAAATTATCTCGAGACCTGTACGGTACTTCTTTTTCGCAAATAATTGTTTGTACTTCCACCCTGTAACGGCCCACTTCTGGGCTAACAGTATAAATAAATGAAATGAAATGAAGTTGCATAAATAAATTTTGGGAGAGCGTAAGAACGATTTGTGCAAAGGGGATAAGTTGAACCTTGTTATGTGCACTGTAAAAGTTGCGAGTGCCAGCTTAGATTTCAGGCTGTGAGTGTACTGGAACGCCATATGGACAAATTAACACGCGAAATCACTGAGGCATATCATAACAGAAAATTTGGTGACGAATGCGTGAGCCAGCTTTCGGTGGCTTTGTATAAAAAAGAAACCGTGCTTTTAGATAGGGGTTTGCCCTTTTATCATTGTGCCTTCGCTTTTATCGGACACTCCCCCAGAACTATGTCACGTTTGCCTGCTGAAAGATTTTGCCTGTTTGTATATATTAACATGCGCGCTGCAAGAAATAAGTTCATTTGGTAGTCAGCACTCGCGCGGTCCTTCTTTGCCTTCCGTAGGCTTTTCTTCCTGCACTGTCGTGCGTGCACTGCAACTCGTATTAACATGTTATTCAACCAACCAGCACAAAAAGTCGTTCTTCTCCCCCGGCGAGCAAACAAGCCGCCACAATCGGTTGCACTGGGCACTGGCCCCACCAGAGAACACCCGGCCGCGCCACAGGAGGAAAAGCTCCCCATAGGGCCAATCATAGAGGAAGAGGAGAAATAAACGTTTATTTTCGAAGCGGTGTAGGTTTCGCGTCCACCTTAGGTGGGACGTCTCCTCATTCCAGGAACCCTTTGGCCACAGAACACCTACCAGGCCCTGGCCTCCTTGGCCCTGGCGACGAGACGTCGTTCTTTTATTATGCCTAGTTCACACTGAAGCATCCGTTTTTTACAGCGACCGAAATTCTCCTGCCGCCGAAACGCAGGGTTGTTCGCACTCGATGCGCCCCACGCCGCCGCATTCGCCGAGTATAGCCACAGCGTGCCATCTGCCGAGTGAACAATAAACTACGGGGCGAGCGCGGAACGGGTCAGCCGTTCCCCGGATCATAGCCTCCTCTATAACATCCGGGCTATGCCCAAATGTTGTCAGCGGCTCGCAACACCAGTGTGCCCGTGACGAGCTCGATCTTTTTGTTTTGCGCGGTTAAACTGTTATCTTAAACCGCTATGCTGTCAAGTGAGCAAGAAGCAGCACTGCTGCTAGCTCTTCTGGCAAGCAGCAGCCTTGCAATGCATGAAGAAGAGGAAAAAACGTCGCTGAAGCAACGACGACGCCAGCGACGTTGGTGGGTCCGGCCTGCTTTGCAGGAACGCGCCAACCTTGGTCAGGCCAACAAACTGCTACCTCTTCTACGAGATCGAGACGTGGAGTTTTACCGAGAGTGAGTTCAACTCTGATTACAACGTTCGCTTAGGTGCCCTTGGGTGCATAGGCGTTTTGTAGCGCTTCACGCAGTGCCATTTGTATCTCCGTAGATACATCAGGATGCCTCCACGTACTTTCGACACGCTGTTGCACCTTGTGAAACATCATATTGAAAAAAAGGACACCAACTTCCGGAAGGCAATCAGTCCCGAGCACCGACTTGCACAAACTTTGAGGTAAGGTTGCCTTATGAATCGTCCAGAGCATTCATTTGCTTAGTGTGGCTGTGAAATGTGAAGTAAGGAGCGAGCACTTCACACTATTCGCGCAGTTAGATGCGGCTAGCTTGGTACACGGAATGTTTACTATAGATTTTTTATTACGTATTGTCAAAGGGTCATTGTTTATGTACGTGCATGCACTTCATGGCATTCGGTTTGTCTCGCTAATTAACATTAAGAACTAGTCGTAACTGCAAAAAGCCACCCGACGAAATGTCGTAAAGGGGGATGTTGTGAGTGACGTTTATTTTTTTTAAATATGAACATTTTCTCATTACTTAAATCCTGCACCACCATGAAAACGTGCGCTCTCCTTGCTTCTACATTTATTTCTTCTCAGATTCTTGGCTGCAGGGGAAACACTTCGTTGCTCATCTTTCAACTTTTTAAATGGTCGTTCGACAGCGTGCTATATTGTGTCGACAGTGTGCCAGGTGCTCTGGGATGTACTTGGTCCTATATACGTTGCCCGTCCATCAAGTGCAGGCGAGTGGCTACAGGTAAAAGTTACGTTATAAATGCATGTTGCATACGTTGCAGCTGGAACATTTGGCTTGCCTGGTCAACGTCTACCTTAATTTTTGCTGTACAAACATGCATGTGTTATTCCCACAAAAGCCGTTATCGATATTTTCATTCCATCAGATTGCAAAAGAGTTTGAGGAACGTTGGAACATGCCCCACTGTGTGGGTGCAATTGATGGAAAACACATCGCCATCGAATGCCCTGCCAAATCGGGAAGTGAGGACTATAACTACAAACACTTCTTCAGTAAATCGATGCTTGCTGTCAGCGACGCCTGCTACAGGTACATGTTTATTTACTCTCGATGCAACAGAAAGTAGAAAGTGGCAGTAAGTACATGTAAATGCGCGTAAAATTGTGAAAAAGCAGTCCTGTAATCTTTAGCCTTCCCAGGTTTGCTTACGAAATGCGGGACCTCCTGGCAAAGCACTTTATCACCAACGGCAAGGTGCTTTGGCAAGAGAGCAAGATAATGGACACAAGACTGTACAGTGGTGAGTGCACCATTTATTGTTATCATGACAGTCAAGCAGAGAAACAACCTGATCCTCCTTGTGATGTCTATGATGAAACACTAAAACGGTTCTGTACACGTAGACAACTGCCACGATGTTTTAAAAAGCGTGCATTATGTTGCAGCACAAAACAGGAAAATACTGACTTCAAACAAAGATGAAAGCCAGAGGTGTTCTGCTGTATGTCCTGAGGTCTGCTCTTTACAATTCACAATACACATCAAGCAACCTGCCCAACAGAATCAACTCAACTTGCAAAGCTGCGACAAAACACTTGCTACATACACTTTTCATGCATATTGTTTTTCAACTATATGCATGAAAAGTGTATGACAAGACTAGACAATGACTGAGTGTGCGTGCGTGTGCTACCGAATGTGCTGTGTTTATCTCTCTTCCCTCTATCTTTTATCTCCCCCATCACCCTCTCATGCACAGGGTTACAAACCGGCTGCCTGTAGGCTGGTTAACCTCCCTGCCGTTCTTTTCCTCCTATTTTCCTTCCTTCCTTGTTTTTCAACTAGGGGAGATGCCACTCGAAAAGTGAAATTTATATTTTCCTGAAATACAAATCTTTTCACTTGCTTTACCAAGTTTATTTTGTTACTCGGCTGCTGACATGCAGGTCGCGGGTTCAAATCCCGGCTGCGGCGGCTGCATTTCCGATGGAGGCGGAAATGTTGTAGGCCCGTGTGCTCAGATTTGGGTGCACGTTAAAGAACCCCAGGTGGTCGAAATTTCCGGAGCCCTCCTCTACGGCGTCTCTCATAATTATATGGTGGTTTTGGGACGTTGAATCCCGCAAATCCAATCCAAGTTTATTTTGTGCACTTTCATGAAAAAAAAATCAGTGTTGTAAAAAAGCAAGTATTAAGCTAAAGTCCAATTTTAAAGAACACTTTAAAGTCCAATTTAAAAGTCCAATTTTAAAGAACATTAAGCTAATTGCCGAATTTGAGTTCAAGCCTTGCTTCACTGATTTTTTTTTTGCATCACTTGTTGTATTGCTGTTATAGCATCTACCTGCTGGTGGGAGTTTAACAAGCGCAGCTGTTGCGCCAATGTCATGCCGAAAAAATACGGAAGGTCGTGCTCTTCCTTGGATTCCTGTGCTGCTTTGACGGCACGCAGTTGTTGAAGGCATTCGCTTGCGATGTCAATGCGGGAGGTTGTCTTTGATGAACTGAAAAAAAGCAATGCCTACTTTAGACACATGTTCGTTACATTGTCAGAGCTTTAGTTCTTACGATGCACCACTAGCCGCTACTCTTGGAACCTTGCGTGGCCTGTCAGTGAAAAACAAGAAAACTGAGTGACATAACGCCAGGAAAGGGAAGTATCGTAACATATAGCAAGTGCGAATGCCGGATAAAAAAAAAGCTGTCATGCTTCTGTTGGAACAACTTACCGCTCAGCCTGCTTCCTTGTATTTTCTTCACCCTCTGCACTGTCTGACCTACAAAGTAGATTGGTGTTGGGTACATGAATATTGTATTACAGCTAAAGAGTAAAATGAAACGTGCAACGTTTCACTTCGGATATTTTATGTTGAAAAAATTGTTGTGACCTGTCTGTCTCGGTGTTTGCAGGTGTTGCACCGGACGAAGATGCAGGCTGTTCTAGAGGCTCATCCAAGATGACTGTGACATAGTTGTCGTAGTCGACCTGGCCCTCATCTGCGTTGCCACTGCTGCTGTTACTTGCAGGCGCCGGACTCCGCTCACCTGATGCTCTATGTGAAACGTCGGAAAGATGAACTCGCGTGAAACATTTGTGATGTGGAGAAAGTAACATTTTATCAATGAGAAATAATTATTGTTGGTGAATGTAGCAAAACCACAATAATATTACGAGATGAGATACTCCTTAAATTTTATTTTCTGAATGCACAAGTGGTGTTAACTTTATCAGGTAACATGCTTTTGCACTGCAAGCCCTATTTGCTTGACTCATAAAAAAGTGCACCTCACAACGTTCACTTTTACCACATCCATTCCTTCATGCGTTCATTTGATTGTTAGCGTCTTTGGTAGGCATGCAGAAAATGGCTTTTTAGGTGATAGCAATTGTTTTCATCATCTTCTTAGCACTATCATGCATTTTCCTGCTGGCAAAGTTAATTTGGTTCCTGTCTTACAACTTACCGATTGGGATTGATGAATCCTACGTTTGTAGAAATGCTGGAAAACATTAACATTTTTTTAGTTATGCTACAGCAATCAGGCCTTAAAAAATTTCGATGAGCAAGTTATGCAGTACGCTGTGTTCTTTTTATAAACATTTACTAATCAAATATGTTAATGTCATCTGGTGTAATTGCTTCCTCATTGTAGTTTTCATGATTTTGTAAATAAAAGTATGCTGATTTATTTGTTAAGCTTATTTGACATCAACAAGCAGTGAGGCCAGTGCATCAGTAACCATGAAACGTTTACTTTGTGCTTTGCATTTTGTGTGTACGTGTTCACTGATGTGTCACTCTGAAAATTGCTAAACAGCATAACTACTAAGCTCAGAATCTTATGCAGTAGTGATCTACCATTCTATCAGCTCATCGTGGCTGCAATATTTGTTCTCAGCTGACGTATTTCGTTGTAGGGGCATTAATGAATTCTTGATTTGTTGTGCAAGTAAACAAACTGTGATTTCGTCGGGTGTGAGCCACCCGACGGAAACACCCATGCACCCAAGGGCACCTAAGCGAACGTTGTAATCAGAGTTGAACTCACTCTCGGTAAAACTCCACGTCTCGATCTCGTAGAAGAAGTAGCAGTTTGTTGGCCTGACCAAGGTTGGCGCGTTCCTGCAAAGCAGGCCGGACCCACCAACGTCGCTGGCGTCGTCGTTGCTTCAGCGACGTTTTTTCCTCTTCTTCATGCATTGCAAGGCTGCTGCTTGCCAGAAGAGCTAGCAGCAGTGCTGCTTCTTGCTCACTTGACAGCATAGCGGCTTAAGATAACAGTTTAACCGCGCAAAACAAAAAGATCGAGCTCGTCACGGGCACACTGGTGTTGCGAGCCGCTGACAACATCCGGGGAACGGCTGACCCGTTCCACGCTCGCCCCGTAGTTTATTGTTCACTCGGCAGATGGCACGCTATGGCTATATTCGAGTTTGAGTAACTACCGAAAGGGCAAAAATGAAATAAGGAGGGAGGCATTTTACGATAATTCAAGGGGAAGCGCTTTACTGTTTGAAGCGAGATCGGGTTGCCTTAGAACGCGTAGTTATAAAGCAAGATTCAGTAAAGAAGAAGAACAATGCACATGCTGCGGGAAAGATAAGGAAACGGCGGAGCATGTTCTGATTGAATGTGGAGATATCCACCCAGGTGTACGTTTGGGCACGAGCCTACAGGAAGCCTTGGGTTTTAGGGACAACAATGGAAAGCTGAACACACCCGCGATTGAAATAAGTAAGAGACGGTTAGAGTATTGGTGGCAGAAAATTAGAGAGAAAGGACAAAAATAAATATTGGAAAAATAAAATATGAACAGTGTGCCGTAAATGGCAGAGAACTTAAGCTGAAAATTTACCTTTTTTTCCATTAAGATAGAATTTATCGAAGTAGAGGCATTAGGCCAACATCAAAAAAGAAAAAAGGGTTTTTTTTTTTTGTCGAGCCTGGTGGCATACTTGTCACCACCCCGTTATAAAGGGGACGCTCATAGCATCCATCCATCCATCCATCGGCGAATGCGGCGGCGTAGGGCGCATCCAGTGCGAACAACTCTGCGTTTCGGCGGCAGGAGAATTTCGGTTGCTGTAAAAAGCGGATGCTTCAGTGTGAACTAGGCATTAGGGTGGCTAGAATTTGCCGAAGATTCTAGCCACCCTAACCACAGAACACCTACGTCGGGGTTGGTCCAGGTTTTCCCGTTATTGAGCTAATATAATAACTCTATGAAGCTCATAAACCTATAACCACCTAGGTGCCGCCATGATGGAACACAATACTCGGCTTTCGGGTTACGTTTTCCTTCCTCCATGGGAATCGCCACTGCATGCTACCATAACCATTGGAATTATTTCCTTGTTTCGTAGATATCTGCTGCATCGCAGTAAGAGATTGTTACATAAAAGTTGTGGGAACAAAAACACAGCTCGCAACCGCCGCACGACCACGCTCTCAAATGTTGATACACAAGTAACACAAATGGTGGCGCTATCTAGTAAATAAACCTGCAAATACTCCTTTTCGCGCGCAGTAAATTGCATAAACAGCCACTAGAAAAAACTTTCCCAAAAATAATAAGTTGATTAAACATCACAAAATGTTTGTTGTTTTACAACACGTGAACACATTTGTTTATAATTTATATTGCAAAAATTTGAGTGTTTTAAATTGATATATTTAGCGCTTCTTTCAGGTACTGTAATGGCAACAACGACAACGTTCCAAGATGTCAGCGTTTAGGTGGTTACAGTCATTATAGAAATTGTTAGCATTACTCTAGAGAAAAGTTATAAAACAACTAGAACGCTGACATCTTAGAACTTTGCCAATGTTGCCATTATAGTACTTCAAAAGTACGTCAAATATAAACGTTTTAAACACGCAAATTGTAGCAACAAAAATTTTACACAAGCGCCTTCACGCATCACCAACAAAATAAAATTGCATGAAGTTTATACTAAATAATTTTTGAATAAATGTAATGGCCATTTATGTAGTTCTATTATAGCGAAGCCCCAGTGGTGATAGGCATAGGGTGTATATTAACTCTATCGTTATATGTTTTAAGGGCCCACGGAGAAAAGAATGCAAAGGCATGAAGGAAGCAAAACTTTTTTTTCTCCCTCCGTAGACTGCTGCAGAGCGATGCGTGAGGTGGAAGTAGAGTGTACTAGAAGTGTTGAGTGGCGTGACCGCGCCTCACCGCCTGATCCCTTTCGCGTTGCCCGTAGCAGCGGCGCTGTAGTCGAATAGTACTGCGAACCAAGGGTATTACGAACCAAGACATATCGCGCCAAATACGAAGGGGTAGACACGGTATGCAGTGCGTGTGGAGAGGAAGAAGAAACTGCCGAACATTTGATAATGTTCTGTAAAGGGCTTCACCCTATAGTTCAGGATGATGGCGCAGAGTTTTTCAAAGCACCGGGGTTTAGGGACAGGGAGGGCAAAATAAATTTTAAGCGGGTAGAATTAACTAAAAGAAAGTTATCTGATTGGTGGCTAAAGTCAAGGCACGAGTGAAAATTAAACCCTTCACTGCAAAGTACGAATCCTCAACCTCACTATTTAAGAGAAAAAAAAAATCTAATTTTTGATTCATTAGGTATTACGGCGTGGTGGCGCTAGCCACCACCCGATCTAAAGAGTACAGCCATATCTATCCATCCATTCATACTGAAAGAGCCGCGCGCCGCGTGCAGAAACTGCTATGCGCTACGGCTCCTCCGTCGCGCTTTCTTGATGAAGATTTCTTTGCACCTGCCCATCATTCATGTCAAGCACATGATGCCATCGCCCGTATAGCCCAATAGTAGCTGTGTTAAGGGGTTTCTCGTGAAACGGCCGAGCGCACATAAGCTCGTATGAGGAACACTGTGCTCTGCACATCGTAAAGACTACCGACAAAACGAGCGTATGATTTAAGCGCAGTTTTGATACTTCTCCTCTCTTTGTAGTTCGCAAGTAGCCACTTATGATGTAACGCAACTCAAAGTGCTGCTTGAGTGAGAAGTTAAGCGGATCCGCGCAAATTCCGATTAATTTTTTTTTTGGGGGGGGGGGGGTGTCAGCAGGTTTTTGAAACAGTGAATGTATCGACGCGATTTCGGTGTGCCTGCATATTCACTCATGCGCCATAGTGCGTAGCAGGTGAGTCCACTTATAAAGGTTCAAAAATGCATTAAACGTGCTATAAACTAGCCATTACACGCTTTCGCAGGCTACGTACGGCGTGCGCGCTCCCAATTCAGACGCTCCTGGGGCAATAGCGCCGCCGCTACTGTCACCCGCCGGAGAATCAGCCGAGACGCGGCGCTGCCGCCTCGTTCATTCTAAGGTCCCTAGATGAAACAAGTTTCGTCTAGGGACCTTAGTTCATTCCACTCACGGAGTGATTCCACTGCCCCCTTCTCGCACACTGTAGCGTAAGTCACTTGCTTTTCCAGGGGGCTTGTGGGAATAGTTGGGCACGCTGGCGTCTCGTGTCGTCACCACTCGTATGACCGCGTTTCTGATAGCCGGCCCGAGTTCTGAATGTGCATTTTTATGCAGCTATTGCACTTCAAAGATGATGCAAGGTGTTAGAAGCCCACAGTGAATGTTGGTCTTCAGGGTTGCGACTTTAGTTTATATTGCTTGATGTCGAAAGTGGTCGTTTTCGAAGCTCGCGACCACTTCTCCGAAAATGGTTGGCGCCACAGCTTTGTTGTTTTTACTTCGACACTATGCTGTTATGTGCCTCAGCGAAGGTAGCCTGGAATTTCTAGACGAGAACGGCAGCGCCTACGGCTCTTAACGCGAGAGGTGGCGGTGATCCGTTTCGTGTACGGTGGTCACAACTATCGGAAAGCAGTACGTGGCCCACTGCCCAGGTGCAAATGTGTAAAGTTTAATCCAACTGGTATCAGCTGGTTCCAGCTGCAACTGGTACAAGTTACAACTTAACTGATCCAAGTTGGGAACTTTATGGTTATAGTTGATTCCAGTTGCAACTGGTTCCAGTTAGCAGTTTGTCCCAGACTACCAGTTACAACTCAACTGGCCACCAACAAGATGACCAGTTGAACCGGGGGCAGCTATCTGTTCTCGTTCAGACATCATCTCATTTGCTTAATTATAATAATATAAACAGTATCCCCTGGCCTGATATGTATTTATCCTCGTGGAATATTTCATTGCGCAAGTGCGCTATACACAATGCACTCAAACATTCAAATACGTTTAGTACATTCAACCAATAATAAATAGCTGTTGTCAATCTTTTACGTCCGTCGTGGCCCAATTGTAGCAGTGGCCGCGCCTGTACAGCCCGTGCGCTACGTCGGGCCTCTTCATGTAGCCGCTATACGTTGCTCGAAACACATCCTAAGGTATGCGCCAGAAATAATAGAGCAGCAACCATGAAAACACCACCAAAACCATTGAAAGATCATTACCGAAAGTTGCGCATCGCAAATCTTGGGTAGGCTGTTCGGCGTGAGCCAGTTTGTTTAAAAACACCAAAACAATCTATAGAACAGAGCACGCCTATCTGGCACCCATGCAGGTGCCTAGGCTCCTGGCGGCATACTCTCGCACGCAGACGCCACTTTGTTTTGAACTGCTAAGGCATGTATCTGGGACAGGGTGTCAAGTTAACCCGGAAAAGGGCGTCCCTGGAACTTTGAAATAAGAGCAAGTGCCTGTTCGCGTCGCTGCCGTTTGCAAGAAGTCGTCTTGGCAACACTGCGCCGCCTTTGAATGTGAAAACAATCAACAAAAGAAGAAAATATTACTCAGCACTGTCTGTGAAGATCTCAACACCACGCTGGAATGGGGCCGCGGTGTGGTGTTTTTAGATTGCGCAGATTTCATCCGCAACAAAAAACGCCACGCTACGCCGCCAGTGGATAATTAAAATCAACAGGGAAAAGGACGAGCCCAGTAAAGGTGCACGAGTAAGTGCACTTACTACGATTACTCAAGCGTGACGCCAGCTGTTTCGCTCAATGATTTGCGTGCAGTATGCCTGTAGCGCGGCACCAAAGCATTGCTGCACTATATTGCAGGCCGCATGCTAATAATAAAATATACTACGACCCAGACGTGCATGCGCGAACTGAGCACGTCTACTAAAGTTGTAAAAACGTGATATCGTGATGCAACGTAATGTGAACAGCGGGAAGCGTGGTTTTTGACTGAGTTGAACTGCGACGTGACTTTACTGTCGCTTTAGGCTGTGCTTTCAGCTGGCGTCACTGTAGCACTATAAAATCTTGCTCTGGCTGGTACTTTCGCACCGCGTCTGTGTTCCGACTCCCGAGTGCCAGGTATGATTGGCGAATGATAAACACAAGCGGTGCATGAGCGCAAGCCGGAGCGGGATTCTAGCGCTATGGCGACGCGGGCTTGGAACACAAGTTTTCCGCTGTTCGCGTTTCTTTCTATCGCGATAGTACGTACAGTGGACGACAAAAGTTTACGGACCACGCGAGCGTGTGCCAAACTGCCTGTCCGCGCCACCTAGTGGCACAACAGCTACCAATGACCGCAGTTCGGGGCCGGAAACAGGTCGTATTCTTATTCACTGGCCTTTTAAGTTTTCTACTGCCGTGTAGCGCATTGCTAGTTCGCGTTTTTCAAACGAGGCGCTCATGTGCAGCAAGACATTGCTGTTTTCACCGGAGGACCGAAACTATCACGGCGTGCCTCTAACGGCATTCCGTTGGCTAGGTGTCGCTTTGTCATAAAGATTGCGACTGATAACAGTTACGCTCATAGACTGCTTTCCAGGAAGAAGCTCGTCGACGCAGATGCCAAAAGCGCACCGCGTTGAAAAGCGAAAGGTGAAAAATATTTGTACCCAGTCAGTAAAAAAGACAGGCCATAAATTAGGGGAGGGATGCTTTCAGGGCACTGCGGTGCTGTCGAGCGCCGCTGACGTAGCGGAGTGTCACGTATAGGCATTCGGCCATGCGCTCGCGTGGTCCGTAAACTTTTGTGGTCCACTGTACGTAATGACGTTGCTTCCGCAGTCTGCAATACACGTGTTGTGGACATTCCGGACTGCCGAGGAAAGTCATATCGCCGTTTCACACAAAAAAGAGCCCTAAATTTCAAGAGAGGATAAGCGCAAAACATGCTTACGGCTGGACTCGGGGGAAAAAGTTTTGCATTTGATTTGCGGAGCGTCTGATTGAATGGCAGTTCAAGGTATTGCTTTACCGCGCTTGCAACAGATGGCGCGACGTGCTGCCTAAATATGGTAGCACACACTGCAATCGCTGTGCTCTGGTGTATTGATTGCAAACTAGTATAATGCGGTGTATCGAGCGGAGCGGCCGTCGTCTACCAACAAAGTTTCAGCCGCTGCAAATCGTTCAGTTTCAGTGCCAAAATGAAGAACGACAAGAGACCTATATATTTTACGCGCAGCTGAGCGTGAAACAATGCCTCTTCCGCGGGGCTTGCGTCACAAAATAGGGCGCTCCACAGCTTCCTCTAGCTCAGAAAAAGCAAAGAGCAGCTGTTGTTGGACACTTACCAGTTATGCGATATATAGCCTCTGAAAATACGAAGAACGAGCGTGTTTTTCACTCTTAGCGTTTCTTGTCCTTGCGGCACGATTCGTGATGCCAACAGTTCGTTTACGCGGAGTCAGGATGAAATAAGCTCTCGAACGGTCGATATTCGAGAGATATCTCTTATGAATTGTCTCCAATCATGCACGCCTTGCAGTCGCACGCCCCTTCTGCCTTGTCTCGCATGGCTCTCGTGCACGATAAACTTATTTCGTTTACTGAGTTTGCGTCTAGCGGCGCAAGTGGCCGAGTCATACCACGCGTTTTGGGAAGAAATAAGTGGCGAGGAGGGGCAAGCGATTGTAGGACGGCGAAGAAGGAACTATCTCGCCTTCGAACTCGGTGTGGTTCTTGCGCATGCGCAAATGGCGCCGCTTAGAGCGAGGCGAGCGCCTGGCCATCGCCAGTTGCCAGAACAACTTGAAAATTTGTACGGCGCACGTGCTGCGATGATCCCTTGTAGCGTGGCTGTGTGCTATCCGCACCCTCATTACGGCCCGTACTGGGCCTCTCCAATGAGCTTCGAGCTTTGCAGTTCGGGTTTAATCAGCTGAATGCAAGAAAGCAACGCTGCCATTCGGCAGGATAACCGCCGTGGGCAACTCGGTTTCTTCTGCAGGAACGGTAAGTACGAGTGCACGCAACATATAATGTAACAGTGTCATTTACAATTGTCATGCTCTTCAGGGAGATGATGCGCCTTCGAATTGTCTTTTGTCCGCAAATGTCATTGCACATGGCACCCGAAGCAAGCTACACCAGCAGGAATCGGTCAAGTGCGACCGTATTGAAGAAAACGACCACGCTGCAGATAAGATTACAGAGCACAAAACGGAATAAGGGTGCGAATGATTCAAACAGCTCAGCCTTAAAGGTACACTAAAGAGAAACAGTGACTTGACTTGGTTTAGATTGACGAACTGCACTCTGAGAACGCTAATGCTATATGTTTCATCATCATAAGTTCATTATTAGCAGAGAAAATTTAGGTTAAAGCTTCATTTTTAAACTTATCGCCAAAATCTGCGCGCATGACATGGAAAATTTCAAAATATATTTTCGCAATGTATGCTCGATGCAATCTTCTGAAACTTCGTATTCTAGTCCTATAGCACCCACAGATGACGATGTGCTTCAATTTAATTGGTTAGAAGCTCCGTAGGACCCAGTAGACGATTTCAGAATCTGTGATGTCATGGTGTTTCGTGCGGGAATCGCAAAGTGGCGTCTCCACCTGCGTTTTCTTTTCGCGTGTTTTCTCGCTTACCAAGCATTGTGTCTTCGTAAGAGTGGTGTTTTCGGGACTGTTAAATTGTACTTTAATAGTGCGAGAAAAATCAGTGTACTCTTTAGTGTCCCTTTCTAACCACGTTGCGGCGAACCACGGTTCTAGGTATAGCTTCACGGCAGGCATAACAACAGTTAGTCTCCTGACCGTGGTTATTCCAAACCGAGCTAGTACCATCACCAACCGAGAAGCTGACAACATGGCGGACGATTGAGCTTCGCATCAGCCGTGAACCAATGCAAGTTAATCGGCAGCCTCGCGTTGCTTGAACGTTTACTACAGAACAGGACTCCAGTCTGAGAACATCAGTCAAGCAAAACTCGTTTAAGACTAGTTCGCCAGATTATCCGGTCCTCAGCAGGATTAGCGAGAGAGTATTGAAACACGTTTCTCGAGGAGAATCGCTTTTCGCATTGCTATTGTCCGGCCGTCTGATACAGCTGTAAACATGTGTAGTCGAAAATTGCAGCGAATCAATACATGGTCGCGGAGGTGTAGAAGCTGTAGAATTATGTGTAGAAGGGCTGTGTCGTACCATGAAACTTGCCGAGGATGTGTGCGAAAACGTCTTGCTGACCACATGATTAACGAGTGATTTCATCTGTTTGCTAGCAATGGTGAGCCACGTTCGGTGCTAACAATAGTTAATACTGTGAACCATGGTTAGGCATAACGGCAGTTGAAACTGTCCCTGTGACACGGGTATTCTGTGTGAAATACTGTTGGATGTCTTTAGAAGCGAACATGCGAAAATAGAGCTGGTATTTACAAACGCTCCTGGACTCGATACTCGACCTCAAGGGGTCTTTGAGACTTCGCGCTGCAGAAATCGCAACACAAAACAGTCTTCAAAGATTCCCTGAGGTCGAGTTTCGAGTAGAGGAGCGTTTGTGAACATGGGCCCAGGTCTCCAAGTTGTAGCCTAGCGATCTCGGTTTCGCTCAACACAGACGCTGTTCGATGCCGTCGGCAGAAACTTGCAGTGAACTTGCATACAGCCCGTGGCGTCACAGAAGAGTGACATTGAGCCGTTGTTGGTTCGCGCAACGAGCCACTTATAGATACGCATTGTGATGTCACGCAGCGCAAGTAACGACGGGGCATAGGAAGATAATGCTCATGAAGGTCAGTGCAAAAAAAATTATAAATAAAAAGGACGCGAAAAACGAGATACTACATGACACAAGCTTTCAATTTCCCTCACAGATTCTGAGGTTTCGTATCTACGGCATACGTGATTAGATGTTTGGTCGCAGTTGATAAGAATCCCTTGCTTTCCTTTGAAGGCATTATCTTTCTACTGACTTTTCAGTTCTCGGACGGCGTTTGTGTCGTGTACACTTTCATTTCTTCTGTCCTATCTTTTTTGCGCTTGGCTGTCATGAATGTGTTCCAACTAGCCCACTTTGCTACATTATTTCAGAAAGAGCACACAGCGCTGAGCTACAATTTATTCGCGCATTTTTTTCGCACATATATGCAGGAAATCGGCCACTTCAATGCCCGTGTCAATAACAGATAACCGCTTTTCATCATATTGGAAAGTTAGATAAAAGAAACTGCAACTGTTAATTCGATAGAATGATGGTGAACTGAGACATTTATCACCTAACCTCTGAATCATCTTTGCCTCTATTATTTCACGCACATGTATGTTCTTACTTTTGCTTATTACGACAGCTTCTTGAAAAAAATCGGTTTACTCGTGTAGTCCTTACAACGCAGGAAAAGCGTATCGTTGTCTGGTTTTTGCCATAACCATGTGTACTTTGTCTTTTTGCCTTGCTCTTAGCACGCCCTGCATGTCTGCTGCCGCATAAATAAACTAAGGCTGTCATATAGGTTTATTGAAGAGAAAGAGACAGTGTTAAACATTTGGACACTTTCTGGCTAGTTCCTTGAAGCTCATTGCACGTGAAGTGATTGTAGTATACTCGAGCGTGGATAACAAGCGCCATTTCGCCTTGTGAATAGGCTTAGAGCGAAGGTGTACACTGAGCGAGGAACAGAGCAAAGAGATGGGATCTCGGTGCGCTGTTTCAAACTCAGTATGTATCATGGGGGCCCTACAACAAACAGTTTTGCAGTGTAAACATTGTCACACAACCATATAAGTGCATCGAATTAGGAGACAATAAACAAACAAAAACCCAGTAAAGACACTTGTATGGCCGTATACTCACTGAAACAAACATTTATTGAACGATCCGGAGGTTCAACGAAGTATACACTTATATTGCAGTGTGCCGATCCATAAAGGCTGCATTGCTATCAAGCACGCGAAGTAAATGGATCCATCGTTATGCAAGCAAAAGTGATCGTGCCGTCATACACAGATGGTATTCTTGCAAACCTGCAGTGCAAGATGAATAAGATCGTTAAATTATATGTGCTTTCTTTAGGGACCAAATGAGCACTGTCCATGCAAAAACGATGTTCGCGTTCTTGTATTCGGGGTTTTAGCAATAAGGTCACGGTTACTCGTTGTTACCTGTACACCTTATCGGCCGTGCAGATCGTCCGAATTGTGAGGTACGAGGCACGCCCGAAACTAAACACTTCTTGTGCCTCTTCCCGTGACACATCATGCAAGCAGTTTCGATGGCCACCGTTTTGCTGAACTCTAAGAAGCGGCAAGATTCTGCAACAGTTCTGTTGGGACCACCATTTAATCAATCAATGCGATATTCTGGAAGCACTGAACAAGTTGTTGCGTGGGACAGAACTGAACGAGACTGTAAATAGTTTTTGCACTTTCGGGATTTTGCGTCATCGCCACCTTTTTTTATCATCATCATGAACGCCCTCTCTCTTATTTTTGTACCACCCCTCCCCCTTTCCTAACTGACTGGCATGCCAGAAAACTTGTTCAGGTGGACCTCTCGGCTTTTATGCTACAGTAAACTTTTCTCTTTCTCTCTTAAGATCCCAATTGACGAATGAGGCACGTAATTCCACGGTGGTATCTAGTATTATTGTGAGGGGGACTTGAAGGTGAAAGCCTTCGCGCCTTTGTCCTAAAGATTGACGCCTGAAATGCAGACACATTTAGCTTCGTCTTTTACTGCATATGTGTCTTACTCCGTTTTCTACTGTACACACGGCTAAACTTTCCACTATCCATAGAGCATTTGCTAAAGGTCCTCTGCATACGCTAAAAGCTGTCGCCTTAGATCTAAGGCAAAATCCTTTAGCGTCCCATACTCGCGTTTTTGGTCCGTCTGTCCGTGTCCTGAAACGGTGCTAGCTGCAGCCACTCCCCCTTACACTCTGAGCAATCACGTGAGAGATGAGAGAGTATATAAAAAAGACATGACATAGTCTGACAAATGACTACAGGCTTTCGCCGAACACACTTTGATACTATTGATATGCATGCCGGTGCCGTCTCCGCTGGGAAAGTTCTCCATGACGCATGCCACGCCACCCTCACTTGACTCATTCGCCTTGACGCCGTCACGTAGCGTCACGTATATAGCGCGTCGTGGCGTCAGACGTAGAATATTTTTTGCCTTATGAGTCATAAAAAGCCCTCGCGGTGCTCCTCAGTAAGTGCGAATTTCTGTTGTACAGCCGGTAATCTGAGGCTGCTGCTCTGGCTCAAAGAGCGAAGTAGCCCTCTCACAATGCTCTGCCGCTAGGTGGTGCCAGCAAGTGCACCGCCATAGCCGTGGTCGTTAAGTGATCCGGCATATGATATGCTGATGTCTGACGGTGCTGCATTTCAGTACGACATCTTCTTTAAGAAAATATCATAACAACACGTTCCGTCCAAAACTGTGGTTGTAGTCCTACAGTGACGTTTGCGTGCGAGACCACAAATATGACGACTGCCTCTTTAGCACCCATTACGGATTACGTCACGTGAATACCCTTATGCTTTGTCTGTGAAGATGAAATTATTGCGCTTACTTTATTTCTATTTTAGTACAGCTGACATTACGAATTGTTTGTATCTTATTAAAACCTATTCACATCAACTAAATACATCTGCTCCGTTCGAAGGCCGAATAAATAGCCGAATTAAAACTAACTAAATGAATGAATGAAATAAGATGGGGAACTATTTTTCATTACATACTAGAATTTCGCGAGTATTCGTGCACTCCTTTTGAATGTTACGGCACGACCTCTCGTTCTCTAAGGTCACAAGTGTTAGCTTTCATTAGCTAAGCTACTAAATTAAAATTTAACATGTCTTACTGATAGCTCTCAGAAGCGTCCTGTTATACGGTAACTAATTCAAAGAATCTACGCGCATTAAACGTAACGGCGTGCTGCCCGCTAATATAACGAATCTGTTTTAGTTAACTAGCCGCATGTTTATTTCACTCGCAGTATAAGGTGGTAAGACGGGCGAGTTGTAATCGATGCGAACGTGGAAAATGAGCGAGAAAGCGGCGGAGACACAAGACGAGAAGGACGAGTGTTGTCGAACGAATGAAATTCATTGAAACAAATCGGAACGCGCGAAAAACCCACAATGTGCGTGCGCGTTCCGGATTGTAGATCTCGTTAAGAAGTTTACCCAGCATACGTATCTCGCAACATAGAGTTCCCTAAAATTAACTACAGGAGACTCTGGCGCTGCGATCGTTCAGCGACCATGGGAATGATGTGTAGTGCGCACATTTGCCTAGTCTTCGTACTTGCGGGCGGCGAATTGTACTCGCGGCTTCATTTATTGCTGGTTACGGTTTTGCTTTGAAATAAAAAAAAAAACGAACCCATTTGTACTTTGTGACCTGATTAGAAATGGTAAGCCTAATAAAATAAGGTTGCAAAGCGCAAACGCTGAACATTTGCTAATTTTTTTTTGGTAAAAAAAAACAGCACCAAGTAACACGAACACACACGGAGCCAGAAGCAGGCCGGAGTGCGAAAATTAGACAAATGTGTGTACTACCCATCATTCCCATGCTCGCTGAATCGCAGTGCGTTGCAGCTCCCATAGACACTAGCGCCAGAGTCCTCTCTAGTGTATATTAGGAAACTCTATGCCTCGCAATCCAGCAAACAAACTGAATGTCTTGAGGTCGGCAATAGAACGTGGAGCTCACTCAGATTCTCTCAGAAAATATATCTGGCACATTTTGTTCAAACGGACTCAGTCACCGAAACATTACTCAACCTGACTCGCTTAAATCACAGGTCAATTTTGAGTGATTAAACGAGTGAGTCGACTCGGGAGTCAGTTTGCCGGCGTCTGGTATGTAGCCATCGTTTTGCGAAAAGCACCTCCGCAAGTTCACAAGCCCTTTCGTGTTTGTGCTGTCATTTGCACGCACACGAAATGAACTACGTAGCAGGGATCGATTGACTTCTTGTTTCACTGATGAGGCAGAAATAATACTATTTTCGCTGCTCACGTTGACAGATTCGATACAAGCAGCACGATAAGTGCTTTGGGTTTCATGTCACTGAGGTCGCTACGAAGAGAAACGCTGTCTTACCCTGTGTCGATAGCGTTTGTCGCAACGCGTGCCGTCCGGTGCCAGCGTCGTCAGAAACCTGAGCTTATTCGTATTTTTCTCCACTACCAGGCAAGGAATTCTGCACTTCTTGAGGAAGGCGAATAGCTGCGGAGGGAATGTAGAAGAAGTAAAAAAAGGCGGAATGAATATTGATAAAAATAGCCTGTAGGAGGAAGTGAGAAGACGTTTTTGCGAATAATGAAGTGTTAAAAAAGAAAAAGAACGGGAAAAAATATCAAACGGTCCTTGGCCTCAAATTACTTGGAAGGCCTGTACCATTATCGCCATCATAACGAGAACTTGAGAAATCACGTGATTTTTTGTGGCTTTTTTTGTGGACCACTTGACTGCCTCGTTGAATAGCTGAGTTCGATTCTGACTCCAATCGTGACTTTCATTAGATTTGCACTATAGGTACGTCAAGTGATTTTTTTTTCGTATCACAAGCCAAGTTTTTCAAGAACCATGCATGATCAGGCACTTATGGATTTCGCCTTAAAAAGATTAAATGGTTGGAAATCGTTGTGGAGACAAGGACAAAGGTTTTCTCACCTCAAGAAAAAAAGCATGCTTCTTTGATGGGTAGAGCGCTTTGCAATAGGCATCGAAGCTCGCCACATGTCCTGGCAGTTTTAATGCCTTGTTGGGGAAGGACAAAATGGGACAGCTGACTTTCTTGCGCAGGCAGTTGGATGTTTCTGATCTGTTGACAGAACGAAAGACGATGCTGAATGAGCTGAGCATGAACAGAGAGGACAAGGCTTAGCGCTTGAGTCGTGTTTCACAGTATCCATTTGTTTTTTTCATGCAAAATGTGCTACGTCGTTTCGCAATCTGCAATAGATTAGCGTTGTCATATACACATCAGCGATACTGCGTCTGTCTATACACTATAGCTCTCCTGCATGCTTAGTAAGGAATAAGTGACGACTAGGCCAAACAGCAGCTTTCGTCAGCACTTTGGCGGCACCGAGGTTGAGGAATTTTTCATATTAGTCACGTAACAGGGCTTACTTCAAGAACTCGGCGATGGCCTTCTTACTGCAATTCGAAAACGTGAAGGCCTGTTTTCCATGCGCATATTTGCTCATTAGGTACCCATCTTTCGTTTCGCAGTTACCCCACGTCCCTGGGCTGTCGTCAGGAGAGCCCAATCTGGAAGAGAAAGTAAACCTTTGTATAAGTAAGGAATTTAACTGCACAAAATGCTCTGTATGTACATGCTCGATAGTGTGCACTTTTGTTTAGTATACCAATTGCCGTCATCGTATACTATACATTTTCTTTTCGGCTTGCGCAAAACGTATAGAGAAATGAGTGAGTGAAACAACTTCATTTGGCCTGCAAAACACGCGAGTAAACTCAATTAAAAGAAAAGAAAGATTGGCGATGCTTGCAACTGAGTCTCGCAGGGCTTGACGCAGCGAAACTGTACGATTCTGAATACTATATATATAGTCTGGTTGCCGCCGTAGCTCAGCACGTTGAGTCTTGCGCTGCTAAGCTCGATGGCGCGGTTTCGATTCAAGATCACGGAGGCAGCATTCCCGTGGGGGAAAGAACACCCGTGTACTTAGTTTTAGGTGCACGTTAGCGAACACCTGGTGGTGGTGGTCGAAATTCGATTCAGAATTCCCTATAGTGTGGCGTGCCTCATAATAATACGGTGGTGATGACGCGTGAAAACCCGACATTTATTATTATTATTATTATTATTATTATTATTATTATTAGTAGTAGTAGTAGTAGTAGAGTGACGTTAGGTCAAATGATGAGAAGTACCTCTTTACACCAGTGTAAATTGGTTGGCATTATTCGAGGTTATCTTACATTTTTGTGGTCGTCATCACTGCTGCGTAATCAGAAAATGCATACGACTCGTTAACTTGGCGGCTTGATTATAGTTTGCTCCATTACGCCTCGGTAACCCGTTTCCTTCTGCGTTGCACCCATTCGCTCGGCGTCGCAACTCGACCGAAGAGCAATGCATTCGTCGCGGTATTAAAGTTCTAAAAGCAGACAAGATCATGAGGGACGCCGAAGTAGAGGGCAGCGGTAGTTTCGACCACCTGGGGTTCTATAGCTCGCACCTAAATCTCGGCACAAGGGTCTCAAACATGTTTGCCTCAGTCTAAAATTCCGTACGCCACGGAGTGCGACTTTCGGATCACCAAAGCGAGTGTTCGTCTCACTGGCAAATGAGGCGTGTTGCGGTGCGGGTTCATATAGCGTAGCACAGCGCCGGTTAGCACATGTGTCTAAAACACTGAAAAGATGCCATCCGGACTGCGCCGACGACGTTTTCTGATTGTAACTCCTTTGAATGAGCCCATATTCCCGCATTCAAATGCCGGCGAACATACCTGTTTCTTGCGGCCCGCTACCGCGTTGCCTGGCGTGCATAGCGCCACACAACTATCGAGCCCACATGACCGGCCGTTCATGTAGGCTACCTAAAGACAATTAACGCACTTGACCCTGCCTCGACAGCGCTCGTCATATCCACGCAACGACTCGCGACACGTCCATGAACGGCACAACGGAGAGATACGGTTACGCAGGCTTCCTACGCTGGGCGGCCTAGTCAGGGCTCGCAGCGTGGAAGCGTAATGATAGCAACAAAACGCACCAGATGCGCTTTTTCAACACCCCCGGCCAGCTTTTCTCGCCTCCCTTCCTCTACCCATTCCCTCCCCGTTTTTGTCACGTGACCACTTCAGCAGATCGCTTTACCAATGACGTCACGTGTGACGTATAACTTGGGTCACGCTACCCCGAGGTGTTAGGTGCAAATAGTCTCTCCCGCTTTCACCTGTGACGACTCGAAGGCGAAAACCACCTTCTTTTTCCTTCTCAGCACATATGAGAGTAGGGAACACTAGCCGTGGCTTCACGTGACAAGCGCCGTCTGCACATTCTTCTCGTGAGATGGCGCACCCTCCCGTTTTGTTCGCCCCCCAAAGGAGGGTGCCGAAACAGCATCGCGTGGCATTACACTACGATCAGGATGATGTGACAAGTTTTTTTTTCGGTGCGAAGTCATGATGACGACACTACGTGATGAATTTTTTGCACCACTCGTCTTCGAAGTCACGGGATGTGACGTCAAATTTTCCCCTTGATGAAGCGTCCAGGACTTTCGCCTGAGAACACGTCCTTCAGAAACGCTACCGAGGTGTTGTCCAATGGTGAAAGTAGATTGAATGCACACTTTTGGTTTAAGATATCTTTTTTTTAATCGATGGGAGGGAAGAGCCTCCTGGATGCATACTCACAGGTGTCCAATTTCGTGAGCGGCGGTGTTCACACCCGAAAACACGCCTGGCTTGTCCTCGCCAACTGCCGCCTTTTCAGTGGAACACGCTTTGGCGTTTCCTGCCGTTCCTGTAAGCCACGAGATGCCTGTAAAGCTCTGTACGCGTTCGAGTCTGACAATCTACGATTAAAACTAAGAAAGACTTGTGCAGTTCATACCAGATATGTATGAGCTCTTCCCTCCGGGTATCAGAGTGATCATTTCTCGGCTGAAAGTATAAGAAAACAAGCATTTGTGCACTCGGGCACTTCAGAACACATCCTGGTGCTGCGGCAATATCTGACGCAGCTCCCCCCAAAAAAACAACACACAAGCTGTCTCACTGTATACACGGTATACGTGTTTTTCAGTGAAAGATTCTGTCGTGAGATCACAGCAACGCCCGTCTTTTTTTGGCGTCGTAGATGTTTTGGCGTCCGTAGCCGCTATCGCGAGAAATAAGAAATTACAAAAAAGCCCCGGAGAGAACGGGATTCCAAGCCCTCAACGTAGCAGGCCCCTACTCTTCCTCTGAGACACACCTGACCCCGAAAATTCCTTGCAAACCTATGAAACCTATGCAGGACTCATGTCAAAGAAGGAATCGCCTTAGCATGTGTAATAGAGTGTTTTAGAAGTCAAATAAGAAGCAGATGTCACACCATTCGAATTGCGTTACGAGAAGATCATTGACCCATTACAGGAGGCTCAGCCATAATTCTTCACCGTTATCAGTCACAGTATCGACAAAGTGTACAAAATGCCTTACAGCTGTGTGGCAGTTTCACAAAAAAAAATTCATTTATGACCCATTTGAGTGTAGCGGTATAGTATTTGCCACAAGAGTTTTGAAAAAAGGGCTAAAAAATCACCCTGAAAGCTTTCGCTGTGGCCGTGTGGCGCGTTCTCCGCAGCCGTGGCGTTTTTTTTCTTTCTCTTCTATTGGGATAGTTAAACACAGTGCCAAAGTGAGGCACACCAAGACGGCTAGCCCTCTGCGCCCAGTCTCTCACTTTACTAACCATTGTTTGCAATTTCTAACAGCGGCTACACCAGGCTGCTTTGGGGAACTCGAATCAACGTGAAGTTCAGTTTTGCTTACCCGGTCGCCATGTACACTGCGTCTGCTTCCTGGTAGGCCTTGTCTTTCTGCACTACTTCGTTCAGTACTTCAAGCGTCTCGTTACCGATCAGGTCGCCGTCCTCCCAAAGCTTAACATAGCTTTCGGGATTCTGTAATGGAAAAATTAGGATTTAGGTAGGATGAAACATGCCTCAATTTTAGCCTTACCGTTGACGTCGTCTGAATTTTTGTAATACTGATGGGAACTGGAGGAGTAAGCTGGTCCATGCGGAGGCTGACCTGAGAAATAAGCGACGTCATTTACACATTACCCTGCAAGCACGCATTTTGTTTCTGTGGCACAATCTATGCCATGAAAAAAAAAACATCTACAGCTGAAGTTGAAAGTCGAGTTAGTTGTTTTTGTTGTGGGTAGATGCTACTTACGAGCGAAGATGAATCAGGAACAAGAACATATGAACGCAGGGCGACCATTAATACTCACAAAAAAAAAACAGAGAGATTAGTGTTTTGGAAAAGTGCTTGAGTGACACATGTCTTGGCTCGCGTAGATGTTGACGGAATGGTAACGCTACAATTAGTAGATATGTTTTTTGTAGTTATCATCACTCTAAGTGTCGTTCACTGGAAGTAAAAAGTCACTTGAAGCTAGTGGTCGACATGTGTGCATCTTTCTTTGTCCATTTTATTTTCGCTAGTAATACGAACTCATAAGCAAAAAGAGAAAACAATTTGTTAGATCACGTACCTATTAGCTATGTGCCAACGTTAGTGTTAACGAGAACAAACGCGATATAATGAACGCGTAACGTAATTGAGAGACGCATGCACGCAATGAATAATGCTAAACATCTCCTAGTGAACTGACGAAAGCTGAGCGGGTGTAGACGTGATTGAAGCTCACGAACAGTGATAATTATACGTACGGTTTTACGTCCCAAAACTACGATATCATTTATGAGAGACGCCGTAGATAAGCGGCTCCGGAAATTTCGACCATCTTGTGCACTGACATCGCACAGTTCGCAGGCCTCTACCGTTTCGCCTCCATCGAAACGCGACTGCAGCGGCTGGAATCAAACCTGCGACCTTTGGGTCAGCAGTTGAGCCCCGTAGCCACTGTTTTACCGAGACGTGTATCGTATCGCGCCTCACTCGTGCACTACGCACGATAAGCTCAAGGGGCTTCGCCCGATCTTGATGCTATCACGTGCTGATCAAAGGGGCGTTGCCTTTTTGATCAACCCCTTCAAAATTTACAATCAAAATTTTCAAAATTTCAAAATTTATAATCAAAGGGGCGTTGCCCCTTTGATTATAAATGTGACGGACTGAATAAACGGGGCAGCACTAGCTGCCTGACGCACCTGCTGTCACGCTGATCCCTGGTCCCATACAGGGACGCGAGAAACGCCAATGTGGTCATTCTGCTGCTCATGACGCAACGTTCAGGCACGCTCCTTTGTGCATCTTAACGCACGCAATGTTTGGCGACTGCGACTGTGCGTGGGCTTGTAGCCAGTTCTCGAAACCACATGCCATTCGGGTTATGGCGCCAGAACAAATGCAGTAAGCATGTTTAGTTCGGTGTTGAACTGATCCGCCAAGTGCTCGCGACAGGGACTTCCGCCGGCAGAATCTCGGAATTATCGAAATCGCAATAGATGATTTACAGCGCTGTCTTCGTAAATATCTACGCAAAAATCACGCACAGTGTTTGCGTGCTCGCTTCAGCTGTCTTTTTATCATCTACTTGTATGAACATATAGTATCTACGATCTGTAAGCGACACAGTGAATAAGTCTTTTCGACGCAATTTGTGCAGTTTCCTTTTTCGAAGTGAAATTTGACCTCATGGTAAAGTGTCATCGCAAAACTGTTTTTCGCGTGAAATAGAACCTGCGAATCTACTGGAATTTAACGCCCGAAAACCACGGTGTGATTACGAGGGAAGCCGATGCGTAGATCCTCGGAAAATTTCGACCTTCTCCACGGGGGTATTTAACGTGCACACAAATCTAGGCACAAAGACTTCAAGCATTCTCGTCTCCATTGAAATTGCGATTGCCGCTGCCGGGATTCGATCCTGCGACCTTCGGGCAAGCAGCCGAGCATCGTAACGTCTTGGCCAATATGGCGGGTAGTCACGATTTACTTGAACTTGTTGTTTACGGAGACGCACCGTTACCCAAGGAACACACCAAACTGATTAAGATGAGTCACTGCTTACCGAATGCAGGAACAGCGTGACGTAGTAGATGTGAGCGTCCTTATTCCCTCTGAAGTGCTTGGTGTGATTGTAGTCACTGATGAAGTGCAACTCGACGCCGAACTCCTGAGCAATCGCTCCTCTCATTTCTTAAAAAAAAAAGACCGTGAGTACGCAAAAAAAAATGTTTGAACAGACTCGGAAGGCAAATGCTAAAAAGATATCGCTTGATGATATGGTGAAACGAGCGCTGCAGAATTGGGCACACACATACACAGACATGCAAACACGATGTGGCTACAGTTGTCAGCAAACATAACGCGGAGGAAAGTTTAAGCGGAAGGACAGGGAGGTCAGCCAGTTCTTAGTCCGGCTGGCTACCCTGTGTTGGGGAAAGGGTTGAGGGAAATAAAAGATGATAAAGAAATGTTTCGAAGAGAGAGAGAGAGAAACTACAAATAAATACCGACAGAGGAAAGGAAACATCAAAGAGTATAAGACACTAAAATCTCTCTCTGAGGCCAGTTGTCCGCAAAAAGCGCAGCAACATTCCACAGCATGTCCTGAAAGTTTGCTTGATGCTAGCGCCGCCAAGCTTTGGGTCGTAGTTGCCGAGGTGTTACCTATGCATGCCCGCATGTCGAAGTATTATATTGACAACAGCGCCCGGCGCTTCGTGTCAGGCATCAGTCAAAGTAGGCCAGGTGACACATCGGAGCGTACATTGTGAACTAGCAACCCTTTATTAATTTTCCAGTTGCTCGTTATACCTGTATAAATTTTAAACAGTAAAGAAACATGAACTCAATAAGGCAGCTATAAAACATGTGTTGGCAGGAAAATTAATGACATAAGCCTTAAACGAAAATGCATGATGCACAAAACACTCATCATAAACTACAAATACAGATAAGTAAGAGATTCAAGGCCAGGTGGATACTAGAAGCGATGAAAAATCGTTTAACAGGGAATATCGCTGGGGCCAACGTCGACGCCAAAGCAGTAACTGCCTTAACGGAGACAAGTCCGCTGCTCGAAACGTTGGGATCACAGATTTTTCATTACTACTGTAATGTAATGCACCCCCCATCCCCCCAGTACCCCGCTTCCAATCGTTATCCTGTACAAACGGTCAGCAGAGAATTTGGAATTCGACTGCATGCTTTCTATTAAAGCTTCCGAATGTGCATTGGTACACCGGTAGGCCATCTTCTCATACGCGAGAAATGCTTTCAATTATATGTTACATCGCGAACTACTTTTTTTTCTCGTTCAATTTAGTATGAGTGGCAATTAAAACAATGTATACCTTAGCTGCCAAACTGGATAAAAGGGATTAGTACAGAATAGCGTGGGTCATATATAGTGATAACGCCAAGTTGGGCCTCGGATTTGCTCTACCAGCACAGCGATTTTCCACGTTAATGATCTGTTGACGGCAGAGATTGTGGATTACTCTCGACGAATCCGTATATATTAGTTTGCAGAAGAAAAAAATTATGAATATCGAAGCCGGAATATCGTAACTTGCATACATTTCAGGCTCAAATATAGAAAAACGCAAAGCGATCTTTAAGAATATCGTCACAGGTGCTACGGCGTTAGCCTAGAGTTCAAGAAAAATAAACAGAAGCCTCATTTTCTCCGATAGTGAGCAGTAGCTGTCACTTTTTATCAATAAATAACAAAATGTAGGAAGTTGTTTGTTTATCCCGTGTGGCTGCCCTTTTTAAACGTATTTAGATTTCCCCAGATTCCACCGCTTTTTTTTAGCAACCCCCTCCTTGTAATTGTAAGTACATTGAGCACTACAGAGTCCAAATCCGACAAGACGTACCAAATTCCGGAAGTGCTGCTTCTCGGGATTCCCTTTCTGTAAAAAAAAAGGCAAACAACGTATAGTACATGTGGACATTATGAAGCATCAGTTGTTCAGAGTCAGTGTGTCACATTTGTAAAGCAATAATTTAAGACATAATCTCGGCATTTGCGTTCTACCCATCTCGTCTCCATCTACCTCGTAAAATTGATCATCTCAAATAAAACACGTGAGTTCACTACTGCTGTTCTTTTCACCGCCTACGTTAATAGGTGACATTTTCAATTGCACTCGCTAATATCGGCAAGTAAACTTACATGAAGAATGATATCAACTGTTTTTTATGGTACAGTTAACGGAATCGAGAACTTAATTTACCAAAGTAACTTTGATAACAAAACGCCACGTTTTATAACATTTTGCTAACGTGACAGATCTAAGCTTGTGAAAGCGTTTGTGAAGTTTCTACTGCTGTTTCAGAGACACAAAGGACCTCTGTATAAGATTGCATGATTGATTGACGTACTGATAACAGTGGATCAGCAATTTACGTGCAACCTATAAATGTCACTCGCAAAAAAAGAAAAGAAAACGCATGCATTATAATAGGGCACCTGCGAAGATTACGAGTAGCTCAAACCTCTTTTAATATAAGGTTTAGGAGCGAAGCTCCTTATGGTCTGTCCATCCCTCCGGTGTAGCCAGCACAGCATATCCACAGACAGACGGACGGACGGAAGAATGGACGGACGCTTCACCTCATTCATCATCATTCACTCCGAGAATATGCTGTGATTTTTTTCTTCAAGATATCATACGATGAATCTGCACTTGTCATACATAGGAAGTAAGCATGCGAGAATGCTGATAATTTTGCAACAATAAAGTAAGGAGCTGTAGGATTCCTTAGCATACTTGCCAATTACTTCGTCACTCTCACACAATCCTTGTATGCTGTGAATTTTCACTATCTTGTGTGCTGCTCTTCTAGTTGAGGACCTTTCCTGAAGCTTTGCTGGCTCAATGCGATGGGTGAAATTTACAAGGCCTGTCTGAACGAAAATGATGTCGGTTGACACATTGCGCATGACAGGAGCTTACGCACGTGCGCAGAAGCTTTTATGTTTTCGAATACAACACTTACAATGAAGTAGTCGCCGTGTTCTGTAGGCTTCAACAGCAGGGATGCCTTCTTTTTTGTGTCTTCGTAGAGATGTCTTTCGTAGTGGGCGCCGTCAACCTAGGTGAGTTCGAAAAGGGAAGAGTTATGTTCGAGCTGTATTGCAATAAACTTTACTGGATCATTTCTTTGTTCCCCTATGGACAATTTTCTTATGTAATGGAAATGAAGTGGAAATCATTCAAGAAACTAAAGGGAAGGATGCTGCGGTTAATATATGTAATACTCACTCACTCATTCACTCATTCACTCATTCACTCACTCATTCACTCACTTACGCACCATGCATCAAACACGCCAACTGGCCCAACCAGTGCTACCAACTAGCCCAACAAGAAGTTCTTTTACCATGAAACTGACAGGTGGTCGAAATTTCTGGAGCCCTCCACTATGGCGTCTCTCATAATCGTATGGTGGTTTTGGGACGTTAAACCACACATATTAATCAATCAATACAATGAATATGATTAGACTTCTAATTTACATACAGCAAAAATTAAGGTCCGTCTATTGATAGCGCTGAATAGCTAATTTTTCAGAGGCTGCTTAATACTGAGTTATATATTACAGTACAAAAACACAAAAAAGACGAATAATGGGAATAGTCTTAAGTTTTGTGCTTTTTGGGTTCATTTTATTCAGAGTAAAATTTCCCGTCCATCTGCGAATAGCTTGACGACAAAAAGTGCTTAAAAATTACACCATCTCCCACAAAAGGGAACCATGTGGGGACGCGAAGCAGCGCTGTTGTTCGCTTGTGATTCCATTTGTCGTGCCCATTTGTGTCTTTCCTTGTATGTTTAATTTGTGTGTGGAGTTGTGTATATGTTGTGCACCGCTTATATTACCCCCTCCCATTTGTGCATAATTGTGTGTGCCGCAGCTGGGAGCGTGCAGCGGTGCGAGCGCGCAGCATTATATACGAGCGTAGAGCTGTGGCAGAGAGATACACGGGAGAGGAGATACACGGGAAATTCGGTGCCATAATAATGTTCAACCTCGTTATTTTCACTCTTAAATCATCATTGTCTATAGTGAACATGACCTACAGGATAAGATAGCGTTCAAATGTCGAGTAGCATTAAATACCAAATGTTGATCTTCTAGTTATTGTTAATAGTGTCAAGTTGTTTCCCGTCTTTACTGCCACTTGTACGAATATAGATACAGTTGTCTTAGGCAATAATCGTCGTTCGTGCAAAAAAGAAAACTTTACTTGAGATTTCTATGACCTGGTATGACAACTTATAAATATTTAGGATACCAGGAATGGAAGAGGTGTTAACGAGAAAATAAAGAAAAAAAAGGTATGGAAGTAGATGACGAACGTACAGAAGACATCGAAGGACATGCAGTAAATGCGTGAACGAGTGCAGACAGCGCAGTGCCATCATGCGTGCTCGCAGAGGTTGACTTTTCTAAAAACAAATATCATCTCATGGTATTTGGTTATCTCCACACACAGTGAGTAAAGTCTAAGTTTTGACGGAAAGGCATCTGTGAGTGAGACAGTGAGTGAATTAGAGAGAGAGAGAGAGAGAGAGAGAGATGATGACTGAAATACTTGGAGATTAATCAGGATTGAGTATTGCTGGCTGTACTTCGCTTGGGAAGGGGCAATGTGATTAAAACATTTAAAGATGAATACCAATCTTAATGTCACAGACGAGGTGACGTTTCTCTGCTCCATATGTCACAGACACTGAACAATATCGGTGTATAGTCCTGAGAAGAGGACGAGATGAGGAAAAGACACTATTATTCTATAGCATCAGCCCCTCGCATTCTGGATGTCGTATCGCAACTGTAGTATTGCAGCCTTCTGCAGCTACTTCGTACGATACCACTGTCCCATGATCCCGTTGTCTTTGACGTCACGGGCAGGGTTGGCCAAAGCTCCCAGGCTGTGCAGCCATAGGAACACATTGGTCTGGCAACAATGGCCTGGCAACTCTTGACCAACCCTGTACTACGTGCCTCCAGGCGAATATATTGTCATCTTAACTTTCACCACTCACGTATTGTTCGACGACGCCATCTCTTGTCACATCCCGCAGTAAGAGACTCCTTGCGAGTATGGATGCCTTCCTCAAGTGTAGGCTGTAGCCTTCGTGAACGATGAGTACTTTTTCCAAGCCGTCTTCTCGAGACTCCAGCACTCGAGGGAAAACAGTAATGCTCTTTTCTGTAAACTCATTGTGGCCGTGAGTAACTGCAAATGAGCCAGAACATAAAGATACACTCCGACTGTTGTCGCACTGAAAGGCGTCGAAATACGAAGGTTATTTTTGTGAGTACGTAGCGTAAATATAGGTGTCAATATGGCTACTGCCTTTAGGTTCTTCACAAATCGAATCGTGATGCCTGAAATTCTGCTTGGGACGGAGGAAATAGACTGTCAGCAGCGACTTCATGTCACGGGTAGGTTCATTAAAGATGATTTTGAGATGGGCCTTGAGTTGGCCGTCATGCAGCCTTTCATAGCCCAACGCTGATTGCCGTTGACACGTCTGACTAACCAACAGAGACATTCCCTGGATAAGTAAACTATGTTAGAATTCATCGATTCATCTCCCAGTACTAGCAAGATAAATGCTTTCATGGTTCCTGCTTCGAGATCGATACTTAGAGTTTGTTGCACGCTAAAAAAAATCCTATGTGGTCCCACTATGGCCTACTTTATTCAGCGTGCCTGATAATCGTATCTCGGTTTCGACTCGTGTAATGGCAGAAATCATTGTGATAGGAACTGTTGGACAAATATTTTTCTGAGAATATAGGGTAGTCCAAACATTTATTTCAACTCATTGCTGCAAGGTTTAGCTTTCAACAAAGCTGCATATTACAAAGATAATAAATAAGTATGCTTAGTATTCTGGGTGAACATCCATTTCTTATATGACGTCGGTAATAAACGTAGATTTGCCTAACTTATATCACATATTTTATTTGATTCGTTTTCATTGCGTTGACGTACTTCGGGTGAATGAGACTTATGAAGCTCGCTAGATTCGTGGTAAACCATGTTTAGAAATTTCGTGATTCAAGTAGTAATCAATGTTTCGGAAATGTACCACGGGAGTTTAAAGCCAGGTGAACAACCACTCGGTAAACACAGCAGTCCCGAAAGACGCGTTGTCTGAAAACTACAGCCGAACTGTCTTTTCTTCTGCCCCTTTTTATTTAAGCGTTGCAAATTACTCGTCTGTTGTGCCAATGAAGCCAAATTAGCGATAAGCCTGGCTAACACCTTCACCATATTGAAAGAATTTTCACGTCTCTCTCTGTCTCGGGCTTTGCAGTGAACTGCCGTTAACAAGTAAATGTAACATTTAGAAGCTTGCTCAAAGCGACACTAAAGGGAAGCAATACATTTGTTTTGGGCTTATCGATTATACTATGAAAACTCCAGTGTCGTTATTTCACCGCTGCAGTTTTACTTGTAGACAAAAAAATCAGTCGATAGTTTCACTTTGAAATGTCCCCCTGAAAACTACAATGGTGATGTCGCGCATTTCGAATTGTTGTTTTCGTATTTTGATCACATCAGCTCAACGAAAATTTCTGAAACGTTGTTTTGAGGCTCCCTTAGAATACAATGTACTTCCTTTGCACCCATCAAGAACTACGTATATTCTTGCAGACGCCATCAAAATATGATGACGTCACAGTGGGTGGTGCGGGAGTTTGGAAGTGGTGTCGCCACCTGCATTGTTCTTTCGCGCATCTTGTCGATCATCAAGCTTCTTCTCGCCGCAAGCACGGTGGTATTGGAATCGTGTTAGAAGAATTTACCAATACGAGACGAATAGTTTTTTGTGTTATGCAGAAACATTCACTAAGAACGTGAAACAGAAGAAGCGGGGATGACTGACTGAGTTTATTTCTGTGTTTTTATTTAGACCCAACAACCATGTCCTGTGGAACCACTGCTTAACTCGGGCACGTCGATCTTCGACCACAAAGCGTTCACAACGTAAGTAATGGTCTCACCTTTCTGTTAGTTAAACCTAGCCCCCTGATTACAGGAGTCACTTGTAACGCCTTTCATTATGTGCTATGAAGTGGTGTTTTCCAAGATGCCAAAAATAAAACCAAGGTTCTTTCCCGGGTAGGTCCTTTCGAACATTCCGCCAGAGAAAAGCGGTGACAAAATAAAACAAAAATGACCGTGGCTTAGCTCAGTTATGTCCGAGTCTAAGCAGTGAGAAGTGTGGTCAATATCACTGTTGGGCTTGGTTTTTTCTACGATTACCCTTCTCGAGGCATGCGGCTCGTTCTTCCTCCGTGTTTTCGGCTCGCTGCGTCCTCTTCGTTTTGTACCGATGACAAAGCTTGGTTTCTTCCACTCTCTCCGACTTACTTTTCGTATCTTCCGACGAATTTCACCAAGCCACCGCTTCTACATATACGATGCAACGACGGCTCCTTCGTTGTTGCAACGCGGTTTCACTGGCTCCTCCTCTGATGTAATGCCAGATGGCGTGGTGAGCGGCGTTGTCAGCAACGGCGGTTGCTAGGCAACGGGTCATTTCACGGTGGGGACCGTGGTCACAGGTCACAGCGAAACGGCGAAAATACGACCAATGTCGCTCTCGCTACAAAAGAATAAATACCACGCTTCCACTGCCAAGTTACCTTTCACTTTGCTACCAAGTGCTTTTTTTCAAATTAAGACTTCGCCGGGCAATTAAAGAAGCGCGCTACCTCCGATTCGGAAGTGCGCAATTTCTGACTCCTACTGCAACCCTTCCAAAGCATTCCTTCCTCATCTACCAGCTTCACCTACCAGCTTCTAACCCGTCTCCATTTTTGTTCGTTTTCCCATTTAATAAACGTTTTTCCGTTTAATTTCATCGAGTTCTTGGGTGGCGATTGAGTGCGAGCCAAATGATGATGATGATGATGATTGTCTATCTGCGACACACGACGCACCTCGATTATAACAGCTCTGTTGTTAAAAAATTAGAGAAAGAAAAGAGTTTCTAAAAGACCGCACGCTACTGCAAGATGGAATTGTCTATTACAATGCTATTAGATATCGCTGAAAGAATCTTACAGCCAATGCATCGATAAATCTTGGCTTTAGCCATCGCCACATTTCCGCCCTTGTAACGGGCAAAAAACGTCCGTTTAGCTCACCTGTAGAAGCTGCGGCCACTTGCAAGGACACCAATAACGTCAAGGAAGCCATTTTAGGCATACAGTTTTCTGCGAACGGAATTTCTCGCTTAGCCCCATAAAAGATAGCCATTCCAGCTTCCTCTGCGAAGCAGCAAAGTCGGAACATCTCTTCGCGCTCCCGTGACACGCGTCCTTTATTCCGCGTATAGCGTACGTGGCCCGGGAAAAGATCAAGTACGTAAAGCTTTCGCTGCACTTTTCAGCGCGCCGTCCGTGAGTGACTTTCAGAGGCGATGCCAAGTCAAACAGGCGGTCCTGTGCTTGCTTCCTATGGATACATCGAATTTCTTTCAGGCTGATGACTTCAACGTAAGTTCACATTGAGGCGGGCCTATATAGATGTAAATCCGTAGCGTTAAAACTTCGGCTAGAATGTTGGAGGCGAAGATGACATTACTATAGGAGGGATACATTATCATAAGATGATCTACATATATTCCGAATACATGCTAGACGCATGCTGTACGTATATTCCGTGGGGGCATTGTTATAAGATGATTTACGTATGTTCCGATTCCCGAAATAGCAGCGGAATGCTTAAATGGTAATGAACACAGTTTCCGTCTTGTTCCAGGGTGTTTCTTAAGGCCTGACCACATGCGTGGGGCTTGTTGATTCGGCTCGCGTCCTCCATCTATGGACATATATAGAGGGCGTGCACATCTTCGTGTAGTCTCGCCCCCTCCCTTCATTGAGGGAGGGCGCGGCGCCGCGTCTACACGCTACACTCTGACACGCAGCTAAAAGTACGTGAGGCCAGGCCTTTACAGTCTTTTTGCTTCTTCTGCCGTATTGGTTCATTAATAAATACATATTAAGGCCAAAGCCATCGATGCATCATCAAACGCGAAAATTCACCGTCGTTGGCGTTGTCAGCGTCTCGCGTCGTCGACGTCGACGCGAATAATGCAAGAAATCATCACGGGAAGATGCAACTGTATGACGTCATAGTGACTTCACGAATCGCCAATCTTGACGTCAGAAGACGGAATGTCACGTGATTACGTCATCACACTGTATCGTCGCTTGGTGAGAAAGTTGTGCCGATCGCGGGCGCACAGTGCAGAACTCCTCCTGTCGAGGGGGAAGTGCAAGAGCCCGTTTGGGGAACACGAAGCTCTAGGAAAGGAGGGAGGAGGATCAGTACATCGACCGAGAAGAAGTACATGGCCTCCATCTTCGGGTCATTTTAGGTGAATGTGTCAGGGACCCTGCAAATCTTTTTGTACCGTCATATTTGTTCTTTATCATTATACAATTTTGATCGCAACAATCCGTTGTGTTCGTTTTTCTTCTCTCAAAAATTCCGTTTTCACATGATCTTTTTCTTTGTTTGTACGAATTACTCTTTCTTGAAAAGCAGACAGACGTAATGCGCCGACAACACCGAGTCCGGGTAATAGTTGGCATCGGTATACGCGAGAACGTATTGCCCAGCGAACATATACGATGCACTTTCGTGGGAAAACAAAATTGGGGTTTTAGATATACAGCCTTTTCGAACGTCGTACCACGCATCTCCACGAAATGCTTGTCTAGAACTAAATGTGTCCGTTCTGGAATTTTCAATCATACTGATGCATAAAGAGAGAGAGAAAGAATAAATTGAGAGAAATGCTAAGCAAAGAAAAGGAAAACAAGAACAAAAGCAGACGTGCGCGAAAAAAAAAACGAGTGCGGGTGTTCTACAACCTATTCAATAGGCCGCTGCCACACAAACAGTTCAATGAACCCTTGACTAAATTTCTGTGCGAAGACAGATCGCGTCGGCATTCGAGCACTGACTGTTCTGCCGAAGGTCTGTCGTCAAGGCAGGCTAACGCAGCAGCTAGCGGCAGTCTGTGCGAGCTCTAGCGAGGGCGGTGACAAAGAATGTGCATATATATTGTTACGCCACGTATGTGCCGGACGAAGAAGGAAAAAGAAGCAAGGAGGGTGGAAGAAGAAGATCATCATCATCTGCCTGCGCCGATACGGCTCGTCCCTCGAACCGTGTATCAATAAACCCCAGACGCCTACTGAGGTCGTAACAGAGTGGTGGAGGTGCTGGGTATAGGAACCAACGACGGGACCGCTACCCCTCGGATTTCGCCGGAGTCGTCGCCTCGCCGGCCTGCCTCCTTCTTTGGCCATCATGCCTGACGAAACAGAAGCTCGGGAACCAGTCCCCAGCAGTTCTTGGCCGTATCACAGAGAGCCACGAACCTTCTCCGGGAGGGCCAACGACGACGTGGACTCATGGCTCAAACATTTCAAGCGAGTAAGCAACTGCAACAAATGGGATGCTGCCTCCCAACTGTCACGCGTTGTTTTCTACCTCACTGATGTTGCCCTCGTTTGGTATGAGAACCATGAAGATATTCTGACAACATGGGAACGCTTTGTTGAAGAAATCAAGAAGTGTTTCGGCAACTCAGCTGCAAAAAAGAAGCTTGCCGAGCAGAGTCTTGCACAGAGGGCCCAGCTATCCGGTGAGACCTGCACCGTGTATACTGAAGAGATTTTGAGGCTGTGTAGGGAAGTCGATTCCAGCATGTCGGAAGAGGACAAGGTGGGGCATTTGCTGAAGGGAATTGCAGAAGATGTTTACAACTTCCTTATTAGCAGGGAAAGCCTGACTTCAGTGTCTGACGTTGTACGGCACTGCCGCACGTTTGAAACCCTGAAGCAGCGCAGAATAGCGCCTAAGTTTGGTCGTCTGGCAAATGTCACCTCAGTAGCCAGCATAGAAGCGGCCTCAACTGTTGACCTTTCGGCAACCATCCGCCAAATTGTTCGGGAAGAGTTACTCAGACATGGCGAAATGACACGTGAACGGGCAGCTGCCACGTCTCCATCCTATTTCCCGCAGGACACCACTGCCCCACAGCTTACAGTTTATGAACATCCATCCGTCAACGCAACGGAGGTTGCAGGGCCTCGGCGTATTCAGCAGTCAAGTCCGGCTTTTTACGAGCGATCACAGTACCCTCAACGTTTCCGTTCCGTACGCTCATACCACCCACCGACAACTGATTTCATTGAATCTCGGGCTTACGCGAACGCTCGCAGACGTGAACACTTCGAAGAACGGCGACGACCTCGTCCTGCGCCTGTGTGCTACAACTGTGGTCTGACTGGTCACATATCGAGGTATTGCGATCGTTCGCGCATACCACGCTATGATCAGTGGACAAGCTTGACCGATAAACCTGCTGTCCCACCTTTTCAAGGACACTGGCCCACCGACTCAAGACCCGGCAGCAGCTTCTGGCACGGACACTGGCGCAACAACTCCCCTGCCTCTGATCGAAGTGTGACGCCACCTCCTGCGCCTCGATCCCACCGGTCTCCATCGCCACGGCGCCGCCCATCGTCACCACACCAGGAAAACTAAACAGTGCGGCCGATGGGGGTGAGGTCGCTGGTGACTTGCTGCAAAACGAAATACCCCCGTCTGTGTTGATGTTCAAGAACAAGGTAGAAGTTTTTGTTGATGGTGTGTGTACGATGGCTTTGGTGGACACTGGTGCTACAGTTTCGATTATGAGTGCTGCTTTTAAACACCGTTTAGGACAAAAGGTGATGTTTTTGTGGGAGAAGGCAACAACATTCTGTGGCGTTGGTGGTAACTCGCTGTGTCCCATTGGTGTCTGTACCGCAGAAGTGTGCTTGGGTGATCAAGTGTTTGTCACAGAGTTTACGATTCTTCCAAGGAGCACACACGACATAATCCTGGGGATTGACTTCCTTCGAATGTGTGGCGCCACTGTTGATTGTAGAAATGGAGAGGTGTACATATGTGATGCTGCCCCTGGAGAACTATTAGAGAATTCAGACAGGGAGCACGGTGCGCTCCGGGTCAGTGAAGATAGCATTGTGCCGGCATTCTCTGCAGTATGTGTTCCTGTATACTCTTCACGCATTGAAAACAATGACAGGGCGTTCGACGCATTGGTGGAGCCCTTTCATCTCAGTTGCATTAAGAAGAACACATTGGTGCCGCATTGCATAGTGTCACTCGTTCAAGGACGCACAGGACTATGGGCGGTAAACTGTTCAGCTGAGTCGGTGGTTCTACCAGGAGGACTGAAGCTTGCCAAGTTCAAAACATACTCACCGATGGCAGTGGCTGCCCTCAGTGATGCTCCAGGTGGGGCCTCAGCCAATACTTTTACGGCCGATTCAAAACTTTTACCTATGATCGACAAGTCACTTACTACTGACAAACGCCGCATGCTTCTGGACGTTTTGTCAAAATACGTGGCGATTTTCGATTTTTCCCATGACCATGCGCCCTCGATTCCCGCGTCTCGGATTCTCCACAGGATAAACACGGGAACAGCACAGCCCATCCGCCAGAAACCCTACCGAGTGTCGCCGTCTGAGCGCAAGATAATTGATGAACAAGTGCGAGATATGCTGCAGAAGGGTGTCATTCGAGAATCATCGAGTCCTTGGGCGGCTCCCGTGATTCTAGTCAAAAAGAAGGATGGTACCTGGAGATTCTGTGTGGACTATCGCCGTCTAAACTCCGTCACAAAGAGAGATGTCTACCCTCTCCCACGCATTGATGACGCTCTAGACTGCCTCCATTCAGCATCCTACTTTTCGTCCATAGACTTACGCTCAGGCTATTGGCAAATACCTGTGCATTCAATGGACAAAGAAAAGACGGCTTTCGTTACTCCGGATGGACTATATGAATTTAACGTGATGCCTTTTGGTCTATGTAACGCGCCCGCTACATTTGAAAGATTCATGGACACCATTCTGCGCGGCCTGAAGTGGAACATCTGTATGTGTTATCTTGACGACGTTGTTATCTTCGGGCGTACATTCAGTGAACATAACGAAAGGGTAGAGCTGGTTTTGAAATGTATTCGAAATGCTGGCTTGGTTCTTAATGCAAAGAAGTGTCATTTCGGAGCTCGACAAACACTGGTGCTGGGACATCTCGTCAACAAGGATGGCATCAGGCCCGACCCGAATAAGACAGCGGCTGTTAGAGCTTTTAAACCACCTGGCTCAGTGAAGGAGCTTCGGAGCTTCTTGGGCCTCTGCTCTTACTTTCGCCGATTTATTCCCGCCTTTGCAGAAGTTGCCTTTCCACTGACCTGTCTTCTCCGCCAAGGTGCTAGTTTTGAATGGACTCCTGATTGTGAAACTTCTTTCAACCAACTGAAGTTCTTGCTCACGTCGCAGCCTATCCTGCGGCACTTCGATCCTTCTGCGGCGACTGAAGTTCACACCGACGCAAGCGGCATTGGCATAGGTGCAGTCCTGATACAGCGATGTAATCAAGTGGAACACGTGATCGCATATGCCAGTCGCACTTTAAGTAAGCCGGAACGCAATTACACTGTGACCGAACAAGAATGCCTTGCACTCGTCTTCGCTGTGCAGCGATTCCGCTCATACCTGTACGGTCGTCCTTTCCAAGTAGTTACGGATCATCATTCTTTGTGCTGGCTTATCAACCTTCGGGATCCGTCAGGCCGTCTAGCACGCTGGGCCCTCCGGCTGCAAGAGTACAACTTCACGGTATCGTACAAGAGCGGCAGGAAACACGCGGACGCAGACTGCCTTTCAAGGATGCCAGTTGATGCTACAGTTTGCGACGCTGACGATTTCGATCATCTGATTGCGTCCGTAGCACCAGCGTTCCCGGATAAGGCCACCTTTGAAACTGAGCAGCGGAAGGACGTGAGTTTGAATCCGTTATTCGTGATCGCCCAAGCATCCACTCCGGAAAGCCGCTTTTGCGTCCGTGATGGTCTACTGTACAAGAAATCCATCTCCGGCACCGGTTCCCGCTTCCTGCTGGTGGTTCCAGAGGCACTACGGTCATCTGTTTTGTACGCCATGCATGATGACGCCACTTCAGGTCACCTCGGAACGACGCGCACTCTTCATCGTACCCAGGAACGCTTCTACTGGCCACGTATGCGCCAGTCAGTTGAGTTGTACGTGGCCAGTTGTGCGCAATGCCAGGCGCACAAATCTCTCTCAGCAGCTCCGGCCGGACATCTACAACCTGTGACGCCTCCCAGTTCTCCGTTCGAACAAATTGGCATTGACCTGGTGGGCCCTTTTCCGCGTTCATCGAAAGGCAACAGATGGATTGTGGTATGTGCTGACCATCTTACTCGGTACTGCGAGACTGCTGCCCTGCCATCCGCGACTGCTGGTCAAGTGTCGTCCTTCCTTCTCCATTCTATCATACTGCGTCATGGGCCCCCTCGCGTCATCATAAGTGACCGTGGACGTCAATTCACGGCAGACGTTGTCGAACAACTTCTTCGTATGTGTGGCTCAGAGCTCAGACACTCGACGCCTTATCACCCGCAGACGAATGGTCTCGTCGAGCGAACAATTCGAACACTGGTGAATATGCTTTCTATGTACGTTGCTTCGAACCACAAGAACTGGGACGATGTCTTGCCGTTCGTCACATACGCGTTTAATACTTCCCAACATGAGACCACCGGCTACAGCCCGTTCTTCCTCCTCTATGTTCGACCCCCCCGTTATACTCTGGATACAATATTTTCCTTCTCTGATCGGGACCAATCAGAAATCTCCCTAGCAGAAACTCTTTGTCTCGCCGAAGAAGCTCGTCGTCTTGCTCGTTTACGTACAATAGCCTCGCAAGACAGATCGAAAGTTCGTTATGACAGCAAGCACCAGCAGGCCACATATATTCCGGGAGATCTCGTGTTGGTGTGGAAGCCTTTACGCAAACGTGGCTTGTGCCAAAAACTGCTCGCGCACTACATCGGACCTTTTGTTATCCTTGACCGCCTGAGCGCAGTCGACTACCGCATCGCACGTCTTACAGCTAGCGGGAGACGCTCCAGAAAGACAGAGGTCACGCATGTCGCTCGCCTGAAGCCTTTCAGTCAACGCGACACTGTATGAAACGCGCGGCGCGCTTTGTCTGCGAGGGGGGAAATGTTACGCCACGTATGTGCCGGACGAAGAAGGAAAAAGAAGCAAGGAGGGTGGAAGAAGAAGATCATCATCATCTGCCTGCGCCGATACGGCTCGTCCCTCGAACCGTGTATCAATAAACCCCAGACGCCTACTGAGGTCGTAACAATATATATCGTTTCAACACTGCCACAATGATCGCAAGCAGCACCGAGGCATATTGAACGTGACACCGAGAATTCTTGTTAGAATTTTTCGGAGCTGAAACCTGGAACACTGTGCTCTGAAAATCAAAACTATGCGTAACTTCGATCTTTTTGTAAACGCTTTTTTTGTCTAGTGAATTGAAACCACCTTTACATTCGTGGATTGTACATCGTTCCATATGTACACAACCAATCACTTTCTTGGCCAATCATTTTCGAGGTGGACAAACCGCTACGCCTGGCAGCGGCTAGGAAACGTGGGACCACCTCAAGTGGCACAGACAGCGAGGCAACGGAGCTATATTCCGACGGTTTCGAGTCATCGGATGACGACTACACAGTCGTCATGAGCCGCAATGCAAAAAGAAGACTGCTACGAACATCGTCGTCGACGAGTATATCCACCGTGCAGGCTACCGCGCAGCGTTGGCCACACACTATACTCTTCATGGCTGTGGACCCTTCAGCCAACCTACGGCGGCTTAACAGGCAAGTCCTCTCTGCATACCTCGAAGGACTCGCTCCAAATGAAATTAAAGACGTCAGGATCAACTCACGGAAGAATATTCTGGCAGTTGATGTTCTACACCGTAGTGCGCTGCAAAGCCTACAGAACATCTCGGAAATCGACAGAGTCACAGTTAAATCAGTGATCCCCACTGACTGTAAGGGCAGTGTTGGCGTCATTTATGACGTGGACATTTCCATTCCCGCTGACGATTTCCCAGTCTTGATAAAGCCAACTACAGACGACATCCTCATCAAGCACATCACAAGGCTTGGTCAGTCACGATGCCTGAAGATTGTTTTTGAGGGAGACAGTCTTCCCCAACACGTCAAAGTTGGCCACGTTCGCCATCAGGTCCGTCCATACATACCGAAGCCCCTACAATGCTTCAGATGCTTCAAGATGGGACATGTCAAAGGAGTATGTACCAGCAATGTTGTGTGCCCGCGTTGTGCCGAACCTCATTCAGAAGACACCTGCCACGCAACTGCGTTCAAATGCTCCAATTGCCACGGCGCTCATAAAGCGTCGTCTAAAGATTGCCCACGAGTGAGAAATGAACGCGCGGTGCTGAAACGCATGGTGCGCGACAATTCAACGCACAGGGAAGCCGCTGCTACTGTCAGGCGACGTCGGCGTCACCACAGAAGATCATCACGCAACGCGGCATCTGCCAATAGAGACCCGTCATCTCAAGCAAGAACTGACCCCTCATCGTCAAGCTCTGCGAAGACGAATACACCGAAAACAGAATCAGGGTCAAGACTCCCACCTCGTGAAGAGTGGCCATCACTTCCACGAACACAGCCTGTTTCAGAGGTGCATCGATCCCCGCCAACCTCGATGCCATCACGAACCACTGATGAAAATACTACTGAGGATCGCCAAGTCATCAACATGTTGCAGACCCTTATGAGCGCAATGCGCATGCTCCTAAGCAACATGAACACCCCATCAGCGCAGAGCGCACTCCAAGTGCTGGACACTTTGAGTCCGGTGCTTGCAGCTCTAAGGTAAAACGATGGCCCGCAACATGTTATCCTTTCGCGAGGAGGTCAAGAACGCATCTGTCCTTCAGTGGAATGCCAGAGGACTTAGGGCGCGTATGTCCGAGTTCCGGCAATATGTATTCACAAACCAGTTCTCCATAATTGTGATTTGTGAACCGAACCTCTCAGCCCAGATGAGACTGTCTGGATATGAGTGCTTTATGTCTTCTACCCCACGGAGAGCGCAGCAAGGTCGTTGTGTTCATACGGCGCGACTTAACTTATGTTCATCACCCTGTACCCCCTGACGAAGAAAACCAGTACGTTTGCCTAACAGTAAAAAACAAGAAGACCACATTCACCATCATCGGAGCCTACTTACATCCATCAAGTCGTCTAGACCGAGAGTGCTTGCGCGGAATTTTGAATTCGACTCTCCAGCCATGGGTGATAACTGGTGACTTCAATGCCCACCACTACTTATGGGGAAGCTCCAGGGTAAACACTAGAGGTAGACAGTTAGTGTCTTTCGCTTCTGAATGTGAACTTATCCTCGTGAATGACGGCAGCCCTACTTATCTGCGCGGATCGGCCTATAGCAGTTGCCTGGACCTCACTTTCGTCTCACGCTCGTTCACACGCAGAGTGCACTGGTTTTCGGATTTGGAAACAAGGGGTAGTGACCACATCCCAACATACTTGAAGATTGACGGCTTTCCAAGTCTCAAGTCCTCCAGAGCCGTCCAGTGCACCGATTGGCAAAAATACAAGTTAATCATGGAAGACTATGTTGGCACCTCACCTTTCAACCTCGAGGACGCAATAAAGAGTGCCCTACAGTCAACGACGCGTTCGCTTCCGGTGAGCTCATCTCGCACTGATATGGACATTGATCTCGAGAAACTCCGAGCGATTCGTCGTCGTGCAGAACGACGTTATAGACGCACGAGGTCACTTGATGATCTGAGAGTGGCCAGACGCACACAAAGAAAATACAGCGTCACATGGACAAGTTGGACAAGCAACGATGGGTATCTTTTTGCGAGTCTTTGGATCCCAGAAAGCCTCTGTCACTAATCTGGCGAACTGTCTGTCTGGCGAACTGGCTGTCTTCGTACAGCCATTACTCAGCGCTACCCATTAAAATCTCTGGCACTTCACTTACGCTGCGATGAGATTGATGTCGCAGATTCCTTCTGTCGAAGGATTGCCTGTGACTCAAATTCAACTGGGACAAAGACGCCCAATTTTTCTGTATCTTCACGTGATCCCCGAATGGAGATTTCGTTTTCAATGGACGAACTAAAAGCTGCGCTTGCTTTGTGTAGACGTTCTTCAGCGCCAGGACCTGACGGCATCACTTACCGCGCTCTGTGTCACCTAGGAGATCAAGCTCGGCAGGCACTCTTGCAGCTGTACAACGACTCCTGGCAAACTGGCATTGTTCCACAGGAATGGAAGTCAAGTCGCCTGATTCCACTTCTCAAAGCCGGCAAGTCACCCTTGGACATTTCCTCTTACCGCCCGATTGCCCTCGCGAGCTCTGTGGGAAAAGTTATGGAAAGGATGATTTTAACGCGTCTGGAATGGTACTTAGAGTTCTACGAAATATATCCAGATGCCATGTTGGGGTTTAGACGAGGTCGCTCGTCAATTGACAATGTAGTTGACTTGGTGACATATGTAGAACACCAGAAGGCCTGCAAACGGTTATCTGCTGCTCTGTTTCTCGACGTTAAAGGGGCCTACGACAATGTCACCCACGAAGCCATTCTCAGCGCACTAGGAGTGGGACTCGGTGGCAGGATATATACGTGGGTTCAGAGCTACCTACAGAATAGATCATTTCACGTGCAGACAGAGAATGGCCCGACACACGAGTATTACTGCAGCCGAGGAGTCCCGCAAGGCGGAGTGCTAAGCCCGACGCTGTTCAACCTAACACTCATTGAACTAGTTGGCAAGCAACCAAGCAGTGTACGACTTTCCATTTATGCTGATGACGTCTGTGTGTGGACATCAGGTGTGACTCGACTTCAACTTCGCGCTCGACTTCAGAAGGCAGCATCAGTGACATCGTACCACTTACGCAAACAAGGGCTTGAAATCGCAAGTGAGAAGTGTGCAGTCGTGGCCTTCACCAGAAAACCAATGTCCGCTTACGGCATATCAATTAACGGGCAGTTGGTATCATGCAGCCGGAGTCACAGGTTCTTGGGAGTCGTAATCGACCGAAACCTGTCTTGGACACCCCACGTAAACTACGTGAAAAAGCGGCTGACTGCCATTTGTCACTTATTCACGTTTCTTGCTGGGAAAAGTTGGGGAATGTCTGTCGAGTCTATGTTAAAGCTGTACAAGGTATTATTTACTGGATTCCTGCGGTATAGCCTACCTGTTATATCTAACACGTGCAAAACGAACCTGCGCACAATCCAAAATATTCAAGCCCAAGCGCTTAGGATATGCCTTGGTTTACCCCGCTGCGCATCGACAGCTGAAACAATTGCCATTGCACAGGACTACTCGATCATGACGCACATCACCATTGAAACGATGCGTACGTACCTCAGACAACATGCAAGGAATCCTTCCCACCACTTGGCAACCCTTGCTACTGAGAGGCCCCGCGCGAAATTTAGTGCAATTGTCTGTGCTCATCGTGCGTCGTTTGCGTCAGGTTTTACGCCTGCACAGAAACTGGTGTATCCTCCGTGGTGCCTGACACTTCCACAAGTACGTGTTTCAATTCCAGGAATACAGAAAAAATCAAATTTGCCTTCATCAGCCCTAAAACAATTGAGCTTGAGCCATCTGCACGAAATGTACAACAACCACGTGCACATATACACCGATGGTTCAACCACAGCGTCTGGTTCTGGTGGTGCGGTGGTGATTCCAGCTAGAGGAATCACTCTGCGAATCAGGCTGTCACACGTCACTACGTCCACAGCGGCAGAACTTGCGGCTTTGCGTGGCGCCATAGAGTACATCAAATCCCAAAGACCGAGTAAATGGGCTGTGTTTTCCGACTCAAAACCAGCCCTACAGAGCATTCAGTCAGTCCTTCGACGAGGTTGCCATCAACAATTAACTTACGAAGTTGTCAAGCTCGTTCACCACGTCACAGAAACAGGCCACGAGGTCAAGTTTCAGTGGCTTCCTGGCCATTGTGGGATTAGTGGCAATGATTCCGCAGACAACGCGGCTCGCACATCGCACCAAGAAGAACACACCCTTCCGATTCCTTTGTCAAGGACTGACGCTGCACAGCAACTTCGTCACCTGGCACGTAGTCTGAGTCTGCAGGAGTGGAACACCCCAAGCATAAGACATACGAGACTATACCAAATAAACCCTCGACTGGAACTTCGACCTCTATCCGGACTTCGTCGACGTGAAGCTTCACTTCTTTGTCGCCTTTGGTTGGGGGTTGCCTTCACAAAAGCATATAGAAGCCTCATCGGACTGACCGACAATGCGGAATGCGACGTCTGCTGCACCAAAGAGGACATCGACCATCTGATCTAAGTTGGAATATGCATGTATCGAACATTTGCGCATCCGCCTTCCGAAAGCTATGCTTTCTCAAGTACAAACTTCGTTTTGCCCCGTCATCAGTGAAGCTGTTAGCCTATAATACCATCATTAGACCTACTCTCGAGTATGCGTGCGTCATTTGGGACCCATACACTAGAAAAAACATTCATGCCATAGAAATGATTCAACGTAAATGCATCAGGTTTATATTTTCTAAGTACCGCATGACAGACTCCCCTACAGCTATCATGAAAGAAAATAATATACAAGAACTCCAACTTCGTCGCAAAATTCTGAGATTAAAATTTCTTTTTCAGTTAAAACACAAACATTTCGCACTAGATGCCTCTACGTTTATACAACCACTGACGTCACGAGAAACTAGAAATCGCCATGCTGCGTCAATAACACCATTCCAGACACGTACCAACACATTTAAGTTCTCTTTTTTTCCTAGGACCATTGTAGACTGGAACGCTCTGCCGTTTGAGTCGTTACAGAACATTGAACACTTTGATTTTATCACTTCATAACGTTAAGCCCCAAAATGCTCCTATCGCTGCGCCATATGTTTATTGCGAATATGTATTGGTGTGTATAGTTTTGTGTAAATACACTTAATTTGGTCACGAATTGTTACCAATTTATGTGGTGAAAATTGCTGTTGAATATTAATTGTCATGCGTACATTTATTAATTTTGTGTGCCTTGACTGCTGATTGCTTGTGATTTTTTTTTTTACAAGTGCTCATTTCCACTCCTGCATGGGCTCTGAAGTGAGCCTGCAGTATTCTGTAAATAAATAAATAATAATAAATAATGATATGCCATTGCCCTCGATTTGCCTCTGAAAGACAGAAGCTTTCGGACACATTGCGACAATTGGACGATCGCCCACTCTCTGTGCAGATGCTACTAGAACACCGTCATCACCTTTCATCGGCTCAAAAAGCAGTCAAAGCTGTCTTGTGCTTTTTGAGGACTACAGGCCTATGTGACCAACTTTAACTTTTGTGTAGTGCCACCGCTGTATACGCGCCAGCTGATTGACTGCCAATCCTCCTTTTTTTTCTCTCTTTCTCTTCTCTTTCCTCTCTCTCTCTCTCATCTTTATGCCCCCTTCCTATTCCCCCAGCGTAGGGTAGCAAACCGGGCATGTGCCTGGTTAACCTCCCTGCCTTCCCTCTTGTTGTTTACCCCGCCATGTGTGTTGCTAACTTTTATGTATTTTCTCCATTGGACCAACTACTAGTCCGGTAGGCTATTGGTTCAACTATTAGGTATGCATCTTCTGTATACAGGTCTTAATAAACTCATTTTGATTTAATTTGATTTGATTTGAAAAGCGTTAACAGATGCTGCTCATTTAGGCGCTCGTTTTAGTTAAAGTTCAACTACAAACACTTAGTGAGCGATACGTCATCGCCCTGCTTAAGACTGTGCCCTTCGGTACAGTGTGCGGAATTATACTGACTTGCTAAGGACAAAGTCGTGGGCGCAATACACTTCGTGACTGAATGATAAAACTCCACACTGAGAGGCGGAATGGACGTTGACACAGGTGGTGCCACTGAACGCGACGTTTGTATTTATAGAAAAGTTGAGTCCTGGAGTATGCACGAAATCAGGGGGGGGGGGGGTAATCTTCCGTCAAGGAAGATGACCCCCCATTGGGGTCAGGTGACCCCCTTTAATGCTAATGTTGCTCACGTCTTCGGGAGAAAGTAGCGAGCTTGCGCATTTTAGACAATTCAGCCCTCACGAACAAGAGGCTGTTATGGATCGTTATCGAGCATGTGGCATCTGCACAAACGTTTATGGGAGTGTTGGTCAGCACCACGTTTGTAGCCTAGGTGGCACGTGTGGAACACTCTTTTCGAGGTGACCCCGCAGAACACATGAACCATAGCAGTCGCCATGCGGGCCTTTATTCGTGCGATGTCATCGACTTAAGGAAAAAAAACACATTCACGATGGTAAAGCACGTGGGTCATGTGTCGTGCCTAGAGGGGTGAAAAAACACAGCGCATTATATCAGCCTTCCGTGCATACTTCAACACTTACTTACGACCCAAACATATGACCGTTTTTTTTAAAAACCGAACGTGCTGTCTTCTCGCCCACGACTCTGCAAAAAGGAATGTAGGGAAATATTTCTTTGATGCATTGCGTAGAATTCATGTTGCAGTGCAGTTGAGTAGCCAGGGATAATGTATGTTGTAGCAATCATCAAGCAATAATATTATGCTTAAATATATGGTCGGTCAAATCTATAAATTTGAATTTTATTTAGAAAATGTCTGTCGAATTCGCAGAACGTGGCTGCGGTGTTTTACACCACAACCACCGTAGTCGCGCGCAACGTAGAAGTGCACGCACCCTTTTCTGTTATGTGGTAGAAAGGATGCTGAAGCCGCCTTTGTTGTAGCTCTTAATTGCACTACACTACATCGAAGCTTCCAGGGAGGAGTGGGGGGGGGGGGGGGTGCCATGGATAGTTTAATCCTCACGCAACTCCAGAGATTTCGCAATTTTGCATGTGTATATAAAGACACATGCATACTAAAATTAACACACTTATAAACGCCCCCCTCCACCCCCACCTCCTGTCTTACTTTGGAGTGGGGAAACCATCTTCGCAGGCTTGTGCAAAATCTACATCGACGAGTCGTGCTCGCTATGCGGGCTAGAGAAGCACAATATTTCTCTGTCAACATGTCTCCTCCGCTCAATTTTCTGCTCTTTCATTCAAACAATCCCTCTCTATAAGCACTAATCCGTGCTCTCTAACTCGGCTGCAAAAGATTGTACCGTATTTTGTTGATCACGTATCCACTCGTCTCTCCAATATTGCAACACTGCACGAGCAAAACGTTTTCTGTTTTACGAAGGGCTTGTCCCACTGAAGTTCTGAAATGTGTCCTGAGATGAGAAGGGAGGTCGCTAGCTTCGGCAACTGCACTTTTTTTTTGCACTTGCTTTGAATGGTCCGTGCGTGGTTCTATAAAGTACTGTAGCAATTTCGTTCTCATCCTGTTACAGAGGACGAAATTACGTTCTAATAGGCTCGCACAGGAAGAGGACTCTTTTAGTTCATTTCCCACGATCGTTTAATTTCGTGCAAAGGGTTTTTAGTCCATTTGACTTCCCGTGTCATTGACACTCCCCCAGGTGGTCTAAATTTCCGGAGCCCTCCACTACGGCGTCTCTCATAATCATAGAGTGGTTTTGGGACGTTAAACCCCACATATCAATCAATCATTGACACTCGTGAAGCTGAGGGACGCGAGATAGCTCGATTTATCGTAAAGGAAATCGAGTTGCACGCCACGTGCGTAAAGCGTTTGCGTTTACTAGAAAGAGCCTCGAAACGTTCGTACCGTTCCGCGTTCTCCGAGACAACCGAAGCATGGATCGCGCGCTGCCGAAAGTTCTGATCGTGACCCTGGCCTTCTTGGCGCGGCAAGGGAAAGTGCTTGGCGAAAAGCAGATCACTTACCCAGAAGTTCGAAGCGACCTGCAAAAGTACCAGGATGTCAGCAAGGTAAATCCCATTGCGTCCTTCACATTACGCGTCTGATACACGCAGAGTACGCCGCCTCATGCATCATGCCATATTTATTTTTATAAAAGCACTTTTAGATTTAGTGAATTTTCGAATAAAAGAAGTGCATTTCTGACAATTTTTTGCACGTACGTAAATATGCCTCTTACTCTTATTATTTTATCCATGCAGTCACTATCTTTAGCATAGGTAAAAAGAAACATCAGTTTTCGAACAAGCACTAATTCGTAATATAATCGGATAGCCTTCAGCGTGATTTTGACGAAGACTAAAGAGACATACAAAACACTGACAAGCGTGTGTGTTTGTGTGTCGCCTTGATCTTCGTCTAAATCATGCTGAAGCCTATGTACCGACTCGCCGAAGTCAAAGTGCTATCGTAATATTGCTTTAAAAAGGAAAGGTAAATCCTTGGCACTCCAATACTCATGCAAACTTTGCGTGGCCCCGCAGAGCACACAAACAGATGACACTAAGTAGTCACTGCCGCTGAATGTGCACAGAATTGTACACAAACTGCTCAATGAGCGGGCCTGGCTGAGCCTCCTGAAAGTAGACCGGGCACTTGCAGACCAGATACACGCAGGCTGAAATAACGTGTTCTCACAGACCGACAGGTTGTGGAAATTTTCGGATGGGAATCAGGGTTTTCTGAAGCTTGGGATTCGCTTAGAAAATAAGAAATACTATTAAAATTGAGCGGTAAATTGATTGAGAGGTATATGACTACAATACCTTGTTTATATGGCTGCAGTACAATGCTACTATATTTGATAAATGTTTACCCTAAATAATGGCCAAGTACTCATCAATAATTGACACAAGCGAAACTTAAGATTCACAGAGAAAAAGAAAAAAATAGCAGCAAAGTTACGGACTTGGCTGTGTGCATACTAACTGTTTATATGTTAACCCTAGCCAAGAAGCTGATATAGTTTGCCACCCAGATTCACGTCACTGCTGCTTCCGAGCATTGTCTTCAGAAAAGCTGAAGAATAGGTATCGTATTGTAAGATCGTTTGATATTTGTGGCATGCATGCAGTGTGTAATTGCTCATGCATGACTATGCATTTACCAACAAGAACGCGCCTACAGTTAGCGAATCCTCCAGTCTTGAATATGTGACGATTACTTGGTTTCAGACTGCGTTAGCATTTCACACTAAACACTTCAGGAGGCGCCATGAGGTTTTCTTTTTCAGGTTTTCTTTGTTATCACTAATGTTGTGAAAATAACACATTTGCGTGCGCTACTTTGTCACAAGGCCTCGTATGGGAAGCTATGTAAGCAGGCAAGCAGGCTGGGAATCTTCCACTAAACTCCACTCGACGCCCACAGAACCTCGCTTCATTACTTCGATTACAGCTGCCATCAAAGTCTTCGCGACGGGACGCTACAATTCTGTGTCGGTTGTGGGTCGGCGTTGCCTTCACCGATTCATTAAGTCATGGCATTGGTATGGCTGACTCCCCCAACTGTGATAACTGTCATTGCGTAGAAACCCTCGACCATGTCCTGTGACATTGTCCAGACTTTGAAGAAGATCGCCGGACTCTCCAGTGTGCCTTAGGGAGGCTGGATGATTGACCCTTTACTCTGGAGAAGAGCTTGGGAGCGTGTCCTTGACGTACTTCAGCCCAAAAAGCCACAGGAGCCCTCCTACAATTCTTTAGGCAACATCACTGTGCGACCGCCTGTGAAACCTGAACTGTGTGTGCGGTGTGTGTGTTATGTGCAATGTCTGTCTCTCTCTCTTCCTTTCCTTTTCTCTTTTTCATTTCCTCCCTCATTACCCTCTCCCCCGTGTAGGGTAGCAAACTGGACTTAGTCTAGTTAACCTCCCTACCTTTCTGATATTTTCTTTTCTCTCTCTCTCTCTCTCTTGGTAATTGTGTCGAAAATTGTAATGTACAGCTTTTGAGCAATGCTAAAAAATACCTTACGAAATTGCCGCAGTCTTGATTGTTCAAGCCTACTGTACATACAAATTCACTGCAAACTAAGTGAATCTGTTAAAAAAAATAGCCCCAAGAATGTCTATTTTACCACTGTATTTATAAAAGTGGCACAAAAGCAAACATGCATATATATCATTAAGGTGCACATACATCACGGGTACTTTCCTAAGCATAACTGTGCTGCTGAAGAGGCCTAGAAATGCGATGAACGCATGAGTGGAACTGAGATCAACGTATCAGAATTACTTTAAAAAGACACTAAAGAGGAAAAATGACTTGGTTTCGATTTAAAAACTGCCCTCTGAGAACTCTATAATGCTATATGTTTCACTGTATAACAAGTTCATTTTTAGCGGAAAGAATCAAGGCTGAGCTTTCATTTGTAAATTTAGTTCCAGAACCTCCATGTGTGACGTAAAATTAAAAAAAAGTATTTTGGCTATTTTCGAGGCATCAGCTCAATGAAATTTTCCGAAAAATCAAAGGCTAAGTCTATGGCATCAACTAAATGACAATTGTACTTCGTTTTTGCCATTTAGAAACTACGTAATATCCAGTAGACGGCTTTGAATTCTATGACGTCATGTTGTTTAGTGCGGGAATCTCAATGCGGCGTCGCCACCAGCATTGCCTTTTCGCGCGTTTTCTCATTTACTAAGCGTCATGTCGTGGTAAGAGTGCTGTTTACGGGATTGTGAAATTTTACTTTACTAATACGCAAAAAAATGGTTTTGCTCTTTAGGGTCTCTTTAAGCTCAGTGACACATTTAACAGATAGCGTATACTACTGGATACATTAGAAATCTACAGCTAGCCGATTTGGGTGATTGTGTTGAGCTGATGCTTCTTCCGGAATAAGTGTCAACTTTATAATCGCTTAATTACTTCAATCAAGTGAAGCGGGATGACTTCGCCATCTTGTTTCACTATTACATAAACAAAAAATGCGATCAGTCGTATACATAAAAGTGTAACATTAACGAAAATTAGGTGTTTCATATTCCGCTCCCCTAATAGCTATATAACAAAGCTGACAATATTGTTGAATGAATGGATGACTGGAGTAGAAGGGTTGGTACTTTGTTCCTCCAGTGCTTTCGATTGCTTCTGCCCAGTGCTACCCGGATGTTGGAGAATGGATCTGCTTGTACAGGAACTATTACGAAGATCCAGATTTCGGAGGCAATGCCAAATGCCTCAGTTTTAAGAGATTCGGTGCTTACCAAAATTTCACCACGAACGTCGTGTTTACTTTCGGGGAGCACGGAAAAGCGAACACGTGAGCGCCTTTGTTCTTTTTTTGTGTGTGTGAAATGTAAACGACAATAAAACGGAGTTTACTCGATGATAACTGGAATGATTGATATCAATTGAAATACTTGTTTATCTAATTATAAGCCCTTCAGGCGCGAGCTATTATGCACTGTGTTCGAATCAGTTCAATTCCTATACTATAATTCCGAGGAATTCAATATTACAATCCAAGAAAGAAAGTGACGCAATGTACTGTTTTGCGTAAGATTCTGCAATAATTGTACTTATTATGAAAAAGTGTATCCTTATTCTGCTGTCCGTCATGTTGCATTTCGCCATAGAAAGAATAAAATTATAGCCTCTAAATGTATTTTAAAATAGTTTTTTGTTTCATTCACTTCAAGGAAAGAAAAGTAACACCCTTCATTTGGTTGCGGAGCGCGGAAAGTCGAACACGGTAGTGCTTTCGATAAAGTGGTCGGCTACAGTCATACGCAGCACACACTGAGTTAAGGTGCGAACATATTGATCATGCTGAAGTTTAAATTCATCGAACGAACAATGTACCTTGCCGTGATTTGGCCACAAGTTGACACAACTCTAGCACAAATAAGTTGCATGCACAGACGTAGCCACTGCCACTCAAGAGGACAATGTAAAGATATGGCGTGGATGTGAAGGCAAAAATCCGCGCGCAGTGACTTGGCAATGCCCCGTTACGTCACACATGTCAGTATATATAGTTTACGAATATGGTTCACAGATAATTTTTGTCTCCAAACAAACAGCACAAAGGTCACTGTGCATGCGCGGGAACTAAGCAGTGTGTGGCTTTCGCGTTGATAAGACTATTTCTCAATTCAGCTGGAGCCTCAACGTCTGCCTAGAAAAATATTCAGGAAATTTTTGTCAAACATGACTTCACACCCTGAAGTGACGGCTCCCGGCGAATTCAAATCAAGCTGAGCTGATTTCTTAGCTATGGATGACGTTATGAAAAAAAAATGATCGCATAGGCTCTCGCTTTCTGAGAAGCCACACATTTAACAAAGATTATTTTTCCAGCAGTTGTGGATTTCAGAGCTCGTAGCCTTAACACAGCTACGATGGCCAGAAGTTGGATTGTTCTAACTGATGACGGCAAGAATCTGGGCTCACAGGATAGACGGAGGTTACCAGCCAGTTCATTACCACTACGTGTTGGAAACAAAAATGTTAGAGAACACGTGCACGACAGATACTTTTCTGTGAAAGCTTCTAATTATTAGGTATATTAGGTTGCCTTTTTGAGTATGGTGGCCCTTCACGCGCAAGACACGATTTGAAAATTCTTTTCTCCTCTTCACCTAAGGTCAGCACATGCGAATCACTTTGGGTCCCCAACGTCCGAAACTCCGTGTGTGGCGAAAAAAAAAATAGCGTACACTGGCAAGCTTAGTACAAACACATCCTCAACATCTCAAACGTGTGAAGTAGAATCACACAAAATAGGAATGACTGATAACTGAGAGTGACATGAACAAAACAGAAGTTTTAGTGCATTTCTCACTATTTCATTCTAGGATTTCGTGATTCAACATAAACAACTTATAAAAAAATCAGAAACAGAATGAAGCACCATTTGTTATTACAGTAATGACAAAATAGTAATGAATTTTTTTTTTGATATTTCCTTTACTACGATGTCATTTTGTACAAGTTAACCGGGAAGTTTCTTTTCGCGCGCCTTAAATCAGTGCACAGTACGGCAATATGGCGTAGGCCGAACAACGATGAAATGCAGAGATAAACTGCATAGATGTGCTCCTAATCAGTGTTATCGTTTTATAAGTGTTTCACAGCAGAGCTGAATGGGACTGGAGTTCATGTTTGCCGGAAAACTACACCTAGAAAGTGTTGAACGTTGCTAAGCTTGTTGATTCTGCAAGGCGCCATCAACCTTTCGTTAATCGATTTATTACAGCACTGGCAAATTCGAGTTGGTCTCATCACCGTGTTACCAAGGAAGGGACATACACAGCTTCACTCCTGATAGCCGTAAGCATTGCTGAGGAATACCGAGAAATAGCATTCTATAAGACGCTGCACTTACTCTTCTTCTGTCTTCTTCTTCTTCTCTCCACCACCATCAGTGCCGTGGGCACTGATGGTGGTGGACGCAAATAGAGCTTAAAAATGCACGAGTAGACTTATCTCGTCATACTCTGAACAGTTTTTTTAAAGCAAAATTAGATGATGATGAATACAAGGACTGCTAATGATCTGATAATTTCTGAACAAATCTCTACTTAACTTTGTTGGCGACAAAGGTGGAACTGATTTGCATGAGCAAATTAGGTATTGCTATATATGTAGCGTCTAACGTTGTCAACTATCTTACCTTCAGCTTTTATATTTTCATTATAACCTTGTTGTTGAGATACCCATGAATGTAATCAGGCCTCCATCACAGAACTCTTTATCGTTTTCACCAGTACTTCTAGGTACCTTGCCCGTAGTGACTGCTGACTATAGTAGCGCCTTTATAATTTGAACATGCAGTGGTTGCTCTTTGCATTTATGAATGACATTTTTCATCGTTGTTCAGGGCATTTACTACCTGTTAAATGGAAGCGCTTGCTACATCTTTAATCGCATGATTTGATACATTAAAAACGATGTAAGTCTGTTGGTACACACGACAAAACTTAACACATGAAAGAAGTACATGCAATTCCTAAGTGAATAATGGACCTGAGCTTATTGCATAGCCGCAAGCATAAGGACGCGTATTGCACGGTTATTACAAATTCAATTGCTGAAAAAATTCTGTGCTTAAAAGTAACACCCCTAATAGAGCAACACGTGTCGCTATGAATACGGAACACAACATAGGCATGCAGAGAGTTCTTCACCCAAATGGGAGGGGGTGGCAAGTGTTACCGTAGAACACACCCTCCCCTGTTTATAGAGCCCACCCCCCCCCAAAAAAAAAATGTAAAACGAGCCCAAAAGTGGAAGAAAACAATAAATGAAGCGATGGCGTCCTTCTCACAAAAACCTGGCCCACGTCCCACCTTTCCGATGGTAAACGTCGGAATGGTTCTTTGAATTTCCCACCAAGGGTCATCGGTCGCCACTCAGAGAACACGTTCAGCCATAACCCTGCGCAAAGAAACTGCTGCGAATGGACTGAGTAGGGCAGACATGGCGGCCCCCTTCAAATGACTTAAATGAATAATGGTTTCCTGCCCTGCCTCCCTCCTGAATAGCGGATTTGAAACATAACGTTTATTACGCTGTAAAGGGTGTCTATCGTTCGGTAGGCACTTTCTCGAGGCTTCCTTGATCTTTCCTTATTTTGCAGCTGACGTTCCGCTGGAAGACTTCTATGTCATTTATGTGGACTGCGCAAGTTGCGTAGTAATTCGTCACCGCTACGCTAACGATGGTGTGTATACCCTATATTTGATGGTGTGCATAAATTGTTATAAAAGCCGAATAATAACGAAAGAAAGTAACAATGCAGAAGGTCTAGAAGATCTATCCCGGTGATTAACGTGCCGTAACCACGATATCGTTTGGAGGCGTGCCGTAGCATAGAATCGCGGGTTGATTTTGAGCGCATAAATGTATTTAGCGTGAACAGGCAACACAGAATCGAACAGTACAGCCGTCAGCACCTTAAACACGAAGGCTCCGCCGCGTGTCCTGCAGCAGTTTGATTGACGCTGACACGTGCACGTACGTTTGGGTTCTGTTGTCAAGATGCTAACCATACATGCCGACACACTATCTAAGCCTACCGAGGTACTATGCCGGCAAAATAACCCAGCACTTCGCGGGTGGCTTCAATCAAACTAGCCTTGGCCACGCATCAAAGTGTTCGTGTTAAAGGTGCTGACGGCTGTACATAGGCCTGTATAGCAATCCGCCTCCAGAAGAATAAGACCGGTGGGGCCGTGATTCTAAAAACCTCATAGGGTTCCTTATGTGATCACCTAATTAAGATTCCTAATTAAGATTACTAATTAAGACTGCTCAGAGGTGAAAGTTATTTTCTTTTTTTTGTCCTTCAATGTATTGATGTCACCCCTCCACCATCCATTAGCTCACAAGAAAATTAGACGACGCAAACCACCGTGGAAGAATGCGAAAGAAGAGCTGCCGATGCGTAAACAGTATATACTGTTTACGCATCGGCAGCTCTTTACACATCGGCAGCTCCAGTGAGGGATCATGCTCCCTCACTCGGTTATAACCGAGTGAGGGAGCATGATTTTTTCATCAAGAACAACCTTTCGGTACATTTGTTTATGCACTGCAGCGCATAGGCAAATGGTGAGGCAGGTTTTGCCAATACCACCATTCTATGTGCCAGTGAAAGCAAGGGGGTGATGCAGCTAGAGATGCTAAAAGCACACCTCATCAAAAAGAAAAAAAGGAAGATAACTGTATTAACGATAAGCCAGTGGTACTGCGTTCAGCTAAATTTGAGTTTTTTTTTTCAAACAGGTTTTCCAACTGGCACTTGTACTGAGGGTGTCAGATTTTGCTATGTGACGGATGGTGTGTTATTGCGCATGTGTGGAATGGTAAATATATTGCGGTGGCTTCGCGAAAAGAAAGTTGGTTTTGAGATGGTGATTTTTCCTATCGCGCGTTCTTTCCCAGTGGTTTGCATCGTAAAATTTCCTTCATCATGTCCCAACTCACCCAACAACAAATTTCACTCCATTAGCTTATACTGTACCTAATGTGGTTTTACCGTGACTACAGGATCAGAGGTACCTCATCCAGTTTTGCACGGCCTGCGTGACTAGCTTACCTGCAACAATGCTTTGATGTCATCTGGTGACGTCATAATGCGACGTTATATCATGTGAGATAACAATGACGTAATGGTAACACCGTACTGACGTCACACCTTTAGGTGGTCTGTGGCGTTATGATGCAGTAATTGGTGACGTTATCATGGGATACTGAATTTCTGGCATCACTCAAACCGTAGTGCCGTGGGACGCTGGCAGTGATTCTTTGCGTTTAATGAGGCACATAAAGTTTTCGCCTGAATTAGACTTTCGGATAAACAGCCGAGCAACTTAATCATTAGGACATCGCCGCCACTCACTACTAAAATTGTAATAACTTAGCTGTTTAGCATGAGCGATGGTTATAACGGGGCGATTTTTAATGCACTGCCGTTCGATCACGTTAGAACTTCATCAAAGCTCTCTACGTAGAAAATTATAGAGAAAGTATGCCTAAAGGATCGATATAGATATACGAAGCGATGATAACTCTATGAAAACACATGATAAACGATTACACCTGTTATATAAGACCCGATTATACTTCAATTACTGCGCACTTCAAGGTGTAAAATTATAAATGAGTTCCACTGTAGATATGCAAGGCAGCTTACTCTAACAAACGCTTTGTATTGAGCTCTCTTGTGAGAACCAGCTCATAAATAAAAAAATGATACGCACAGGCTTTTTGTATACAGTGCATAGTTTCAATCTCTCTCTCTCTCTCTCTCTTTTTTTTTGCTTTCGAACTTTCCAGGCTACGGATGTTCCTTGTGGCGACGCAAGGGCACTTTAAGTGAGCCGAACGATTGCTGTGAGTTCATCTACGACGAGAACTGTGGCTCAACGCCGAAGTACTCGATCTACGAGCAGTCGTGCGATTTCTAGCTGACCATGCATGCGGTGGCCTTCAACTATAAGTATAGCTCAATGATGCGTGGTAAATCCCTGAATGAGTAAATCCATAAAGGAACGAATGAATACAAGTCAGGTTAGGCGAATATTACTGGTCCATCTGGTCACTCTGCACTGGCGAAAGGAGGCAGCGGAAGTAATGATACTATGATGTCCTCCCAAATGAAAGTAAATAAATAAATAAAGAAATAAATAAACAACAAATAGCCGCTTTTCCAAGTTTGTCATTAAGGTCAATAGTCAGTAGGGAGCTGAGCAACGCCCTCAAACCTTCCGCATCGAGGGCGGCCTCGGCGCCACAAAAGCTCAAAAATTCCATATTTTCCCCTTCAAAATGTGATTTCCAAGTCTGTTTAAGACTTTAGAGGGTCTTCTATGAACGAATACAGTAGCCTGGATGCAAGCAGGTGACACAATACTGGCGTACAGGCATATGTTTTATATTTTTGATACGTCATATTGCAGTGCCATGGCATCCTTGAAGATGCATATTGCACGTGCTACATATTTCTTATGTTCAGAAATTTCGGACCCTGCATGTTCTGCATTCAAAACTTGCTGAAGATGCTGAAGAGCAGCCGACGCTGATCCCTGCGCCAAGATATCCTTAGACGATGTCAACAACAAATATGTCTTCTACGTTGATTCTCGCAACTTTAGTGTGCATATAACGTTTCCAGTCATAGATAATACAGGTTCGATTAATGTATGCTACTCTTCAAATGTGCTCGTGCTCTACACGAACAGGAATTGATAACGCACGCGCGTATTTCGCTTAATGTTCAAAGTACAGGATATGACACTCACTTTCGCGCTGTTTCTCAAGTTTCGCGCATAGATTACTTTTCGAGCGCAGCTTAAGGCCAGACCAAACGGACTCGTCGCAGGGCGTCAGATATTTTTGATGCGGCGTCGTGCCCTTTCTCTGTAGGGGGCGCGTGAGAGCTTGCTGCTGTAAGGGCTGCTCTACAATATCTCGTTCAAGAACGTCCAGGAAAATGGGTCATATTCTGTGATTCGAAGGCAGCGCTTCAGAGTTTGCAGTCTGCCATGCGTAGGAGGAGTCATGACCAACTGGTACAAGAAATAAGACATTGCCATCATGAAGCTCTTGCACGAGGGCATGATATATTATATATGAATGGCTGCCTGGACATATCGGTATTACCGGAAATCAATTAGCCGATGATGCAGCCCGCTCAGCCCATGAAGAAACCCGTGTAGTCCCGATTCCTCTATCAAGGAATGATGCAGCAAGACAACTTTACCTGCTGGCTTGAGATCTCACACGCACGTTCTGGTCGTCTACCAGCTTCCAAAGGTGTCAATTTTATGAACTGGATCCTTCGCTCAAGCTAAAGCTACCATCACAACTTTCCCGCTCCGATGCGACACTGTTATGCCGCCTTAGGTTGGGTGTTGCATTTACAAAGGTGTACTCCTTTCGCATTGGTATGGCAGACACTCCTACATGCGACTACTGCGGAGCTGAAGAGACCATCGAACACGTCCTGTGCAGTTGCGCTTGCTACGACACACAGCGATGCCAGCTCCGGATGGTTTTGAATCGACTTGACCCCGGACCATTTTGTGTGCAGAAGATACTAGGACCTTGGCCATCTGCCTCAGTTGCGCAGAAAGCAACAAAAGCACTGCTACTTTACCTCAAGTCAACAAACCTGAGCGACCGCCTGTAGACTGTGTGTGCTCCCCGAGTGTGCTCGTGATTGTGTGTACCTTCTCATCCTTCTGCAACCTCTTTTCTCCCCTTTATCCCTTTCCCAGTGCAGGGTAGCAAACCGGATGTGCGTCTGGTTAACCTCCCTGCCTTTCCTTGCATCTTTATCTCTCTCTCTCTCTAAGCTCTCAGCAGCGCAAGGGGCTGGCTTTTGTGTCGTCGTGGCCTTTTGTTTCTTTCGTCTGTTTCTTGTCGCTTTGAGAATCGGCCTTGATTTCCCTCCATCGGGCACTGGACACAGGGCGATGAGGACCTTACAACGTCTGAGTCTCCAGCCCTGGCTTGGACGCATCCTCAACATCTTGTGGGTGGCCCTTTGAGTCTAAAAAGTCATCCCCCTTTGCAATCATGGGAATACCTTCCACCTCGAGCACCGGAGTTGTTATGATGTCTTGACAACAGGTTCGTGGGTATTGCACGCTGACGACAGTTCTGCAGGCGTGGGCCATGTCCTTGTAAGTAGAGGTTGTTCTGCGCAGGCTCCTTCGATGGTGTTACATCAGTCAAAGTCAAATGTGTTGGAATAACTTCGTGGGTCACGTTATCAAAGGCCCCTTTCAGATCCAAAGCAAGCACGTTGGGGGATTGGCCAGAAACCGAGTAGCTCTAACAAAATAATTTTGTTTCGTTAGCTTACGTATTTTCAAATAATCAGAGGTATCTAGCCGCGCCACATTGGTCGCCATCCATCATTTTTTGTCATGATATTTCAATGAATTATTTTCTGGAGCATTTTATAGGCGTCAACTCTGCAACATAGACGGTAAATACTTACCGTAGTGCAGGAAGACACTTACACTACTTGCCAAACAGTTTTTAAGATCTTGAATGTGAACATTCGACAGAAGTCTGTCTGGTTGGGTGGATGAACATGCTGAGATCTTGGATCGCCGGATAAATTTCGAAGCGACGGCCATCCTTGAAAGCGAGCCGAACTGAAGGAGAAGGTTATTACTCGAGTCGTGGCACATACAGAGGACAGCCCATAACATCAACCGCTCTCTCAGAACCCTTTCCCCAGTGCATACACATGGACTGCGCTCCACGGCAAAACGAGAGAGAGAGGCAGGGTCATTATCCGCCGCACGAGTGCTTTGAAGACGCCGCTGCTACGCAGACCCGCAGTCACACCTGAGGATGGGACCAAGTCGGTTTCGAAACGTCGGGTTTCTTCAAAACTCTTGGTGGGAGTCTAAATCATCTCCCAGTTTTTAAGATCCCTTGGAATAGAGCACGTATGAAGAACGAAGATGTGTCCAATGAACGCAGACATTATGAATCTGCATCGTTTGTGTAGTAGATGAACTGTATGCATCTTAAGTTTGTACGCGTTAAAATGCCTCTGGCACGGTGAATTCAGACGGCAAGAAAAGCCTTTTATAAACGAAGTATTGTGGTCTTCTAAGTGTAGCCCATTAAGGCCGTTGATCGACGCGTAACTCTAATCGCGGGTAGTTTTGTACCAGCTGTTAGTCTTGTTGATTAGCTCCATGTGTTGTTTTCGTCTCTCCATTAGGTTGTTGTCGCTCAAGGAGAGCAGTGTTACAATAAATGGCACTACACGCAAGAGACTTGACATGTCATCTGTTGTTCAGCAATAAATTCTTCGCGGCCGCTGGCGAATACTGCCGCCATGAGGTTTTCTAACAATATGGCGACTGTACTCGTCATCAACAAAGAAGGGCCACACGTCGAACCTCGGTGGCCTGCCAGCACCTACGAGGGGCACGAACCGGTAGCTACGGGCTTCCAGGGCGTCATTTTTTTCAAATATGCGAGTTTTAAATATATATATATATTTTTTTTTGAAGTTTGAAGTTTGAAGTTTATTTGCAGGAAAAAAAAATACAAAAACTTCCCTGCGGGAGGCAAAGACTAAAGGCTAAATAGCCTGACGAGGTCTTGACCTCCTGATACAGTCTGCATCAGTGCCATAATACACATATTCACACATCAGTAACATACATATACAAATAAGTGACATTATACATATCTTATTTAGTTACACAGCTTATTTCTACATGATATACATTCAGAATATGTTTTACATAAACAGGAAACAATTTTGGTATCAAACGATTCTGTTTAAGTATCATTGTTCATAGTAAGAAAAAAATCAACTCAGTATACAAGTATTCCTAAATATAAAAGCCTATGGATCTACTATGTCTTTAGTCAAAAGAAGAAAGGATTTATGATGACATTTAAATTGTTTGGTTTTCAGAGTAAAGTCTATATTCGATTCGTGAAGGTTTAGCAATTGTATGATCTTATAATCAATAGCCTGCTTGCCATAGTTCGTGCGTGTTTTCTTAGTTTTGCGGGTAGAATTTCTGAAGCCATATGTTGTTGATACAGTGCGTGGAAAGGAATCCTGTAGTTTGTTTGTGGATGTGTTGCATCAGTTTAAGATTATATACTTTCCTAGCAGATAGAATTCCATGTTTAAGAAAAAGCGGCTGAGTGTCTAAGTCCTTGGGGTGACCTTTATATTTTTCTATTACACGGAGCGCGCGCTTTTGCAAGATTAATATTCGATCGTAATTGGTCTTAGTTGTTGTTCCCCATACAAGCATTCCGTATAGAAGTTTGGAGTAAAACATGCTATAATATAATGATTTACATAACCATGAAGGGAGGAGGAAAGCAATTTTACTCAAGCACCCTACAGAACGAGCTAGATCTACCAAGAGACTATTTACGTGCGGTGTCCATGTTAAGTGCTCATGAAACCAGACTCCAAGGAATTTTTGTGTGCTGACTTGTTCGAGTCGCTGATTGTCAAACAAGATTACTATATTATCACTGATGTGCTTGTTAATGGGCCTGAACATAATAAATTTTGTTTTTTGTGTGTTTAATTTTAGTTTGTTTTTTGTTAGCCAGCCTGAAAGTTTCGAGAGATATACATTTGTCGAAGCTTCTACTTCCTGAATGGTGGAGCCTGTGAAAAATATACTTGTGTCGTCAGCGAACATTTTAATTTCGGGTGTATACTGAACCTCTGTAATATCATTTATATATAAAAGGAAAAGCACGGGGCCTAAAATGGACCCCTGCGGAACTCCTTTCTTTACGCTTAAATAGTCTGACTTTTTACTGTCTATGCTAACAAATTGTTGTCTGGATGATAAATAGCTTTTAAATAAGTCAGAGACTATTCCACGAATTCAATAGCGGCTTAATTTCAACAGTAAGATATTATGGTCAACAGAATCGAACGCTTTACGCAAGTCAAGGAAGACACCTAACGTGAACATTTTATTTTCAATATTTTCTATTATGCGGCTTTTTACATATGAAAAATTTAAATATGAAAACCGTGCAGGATCGTGAAGCTCTTTCAATAAGAGTCAATAAGTTTCAATAAGAGTCTTTGCTTGCTAGGGCTGACCTTCAATCGTTAGCTACACGTAGAAAAATAGCTCGCTTAAAATTTATTTATGACCTGTATCATAAGAACTACAAGCTGGATCCCAGTGTATACCTGCGCCCCCCAGGACGAGTGTCGGCTCGTACTAATCACTCATTTTCTGTCCAAGCTTGTGTACCGCGGGTGGATGTACTTAAGTTTTCGTTTCTGGTGCGATCTATTGTTGACTGGTATGCGCTTCCTCCCGAGGTACTTACAGGATGTAGATCCTCAAAGGATTTTCAACGACGGCTGGACTTGTTTTTTGCCTAACATTGTTTGTGTATTGTTCACCTGTTCACCTCCCACCCCTGCTACAGCCCGCAAGGGCTAGCAGTATTGCAAATAAATAAATAAAAAAGCCAAGTCACGCATATGATAAGTGTATGAGCGTTGTTGGACGATGTGAAACACGAGATAATACGTATGCCAGAGCAGTGCTGAAACACAGCAACAGCCGCGGGCATTCGCGAACACTTTCTTGGCCAGGTGGTTCTCCTCGAGTCACATTGAGAAGTCGGATTACGCTGCCGAGAAAGGCCCGCCATTGTGTCGATGGCACTTGAAGGCTTTGCTTGCAGATTTTGAGTGTAGCGTTCTTCACTCTCACAGAATAATGTAGCTGTATCATTCCAGCCTAGATAACTATGCGTTATCTGGGGTTCCTAGCTTGCAGCAGTAAATATTCTTTTGTTATTGCTGGTTTTTATTTTTTTATTTGTGAATATCTAGTGTTAGCAATTTCAATAAATTCCGTATAGACCACCAAATCATCGTTCTTGCTATTTTTGTTTGTGTTTACGTTTTAATAAATTCTGCTTTCACCGCATGTTGTAAATTTTTATTCAAATTGATAGTTATATAAGCCGGCCAAGTCAATTGACAGCATTCGCGCTATTTTACATTTTAGTTTGCATGCCTAAATGCGTTTCCAATGAGTAAATCACTCGATAGTCATCGCTAGTGGTGTGCCGTATTTTCTTAACAATATTCGTGAACCAACTATAGGCCACTGTTGTGAGTAAACGTTATTCAGCGAAGCACATGGGCGTGCATGAATATAATCTCCGGGGGACAGCAGCGTGAGGGTTCCTTGAGTTAGACTTTGCTGGGTTTGCCGGAGCCAGCCTTCTCCAACAGCGCAGGGCATGAAGGGTTGTACATGTGAAACTTGGGAGCACCTCCACAGAAGGCATCAAAGATGAAGTCACAGTAGTCCGTACTTCCCTTGGCTACTTGTGTCGCAGGAAGCCACATCGTGCAACCGTATCCTGCGGTGAAATCATGCGAAACAAGTGGAAAGTCCTGTTTCAAAAGACTGTAGTACTGGGCGTGTTGGTGCATGATTATAAGGACAAATCAGCGCAACCGTCAGGAGGGGACAGAAGAGATCGCAGAGCGCTTTACTTTCAACAATTCATTTCACGTGCAAAACGCAATGATGTTGCCAGAGCACATCACATGGACAAACCTATATTCTCTTTGTAAGTTAGCATGACAAAAATCGTTCGAAGTTCAGCACTCTGTGTTCTCTCTTTTGTCCCCTCCTGTCATTTGCATTCATTTGTATTAATAATCCTCTCTTAAAAAGGCGGACATTTGTCTAGCGAAAAAAGAGAAGAAAGTAGGTTGACGCGCTAAGCAAAACTTTAAAATCAATCTAAGACATGTCGTCAGCATCTGTGATGCAATTGTGATAGCCGCAGACAGCTGTTCTCTTAAGTTAGGAAAGAAAAAAAACTGACCTGGGCAGTAGTTGCCGCCGGAACAATGAACAGTGGTTCCTCTTCATAAACAATGGTGGTTAAACTTATCGAGGTTTTGTAAATTTGCCCCGGTTCACTTTGCTTAGCGCCAGCAGAGTATTGACAAAGCCCATGTCCCATGAAAATGCACCTAAACTCAGCTCCCCGTATTCACGAATTGATGCATCGCTGACAATATGCGTCTACAGACGGATGGATAAAACGCCCAGTTGATTGCGAGGTCTGTTAAGTTTCGAGCATCTGGAGATACACTGCTGTTTGTTTTAACACAGTGCGCTGTTTTCGGCGGTACTGTAGTGCACGCTGTATTGTTCACAGCGGTGTAACAGCTGATAACGCACGGGCACCGCCAATGGAAAAAAAATCCGTAACTGTTTGGCAATACTCTATGGGTTGCACTAAGCGATAATAACTCGAATACAACAATGCCAGCTGAATGCTTTGTTAAAGAAGACCGTGTATTAGACAACTTTGTAGATGGTAAGGAGCCGTTTGAACTCTGGTCGAACTCAGTAAACAGTGGTGACATATACGTAAGCCGAATCAAAGAGCACAATATTCACTCTAAAAGACAGGGCGTCGAAACACAGACGCAAGAAATATCAAATAAAGTACTTTATCAGTACTGTTTCACGTCAACTTCCATGCGTGCCATGCAGATTGACCGGTTCGCAGATTGCAGGGACATGCGCAGATACCTTTCTCTATACCTTATTTCTTTTCCGCCATTCTGCGCATGTTAAGCTGGCATGTGTGATGTCCTGACCATCTTGTTTCTTGTGTCCGTGCTTACACGCCCTTTTCAGCCATCTGCTATTTTGAACGTATCCACCCAGCGTAGATTGTGGTCCTTCCCCGCACGCAGTGCGTAAATATTCTAGAGTGACGAACTGTCGACAAGCTGAGAAGCGTGGTACCGACGTGAGGCAAATTCACTGGTACAATGTTCCGGAAACGCTATATACATACAAAGGAAGTCATGAGCCGGTTTTTGCGACGGCCATTGTAAAAAAAAGCTCAAGAAAAATATTTATTATTGACAGCTGCTTGCCATGCAATTAGAGGCCAAGTTTAGAGTACGGAGAATGCGCAAATGACTTTTGTTTGTAGGCAGGTGTGGTCCCTTATAAACAAATGAAGTGACTGTAGCCTGATCTATTGAAAAGCGAGTTTACGCATGCTATTTAGAAAAGTTGCAGTATTAATTTGAGTGAGTCGGTGCATTTCCTAGCGAGAGATTTGTGGCGTGAACAGAAAAAGAAAACATGGCTCGCCTAGACATTGATTTTTACTTGTTTTTCGTTAATATTACCCGTATAGCATGCGAGCAAATGCGGTATGATTACTGAATGCGCTGCTTGCTACTGACGTCAATAGTTGAGCTTACCGTTACGGGCGTAACGATGGCGTCCGATGTAGCAGGTTTCGCAGTCCACATAGATGGCATGATGGTCCCAAACCATCGCCTCTGAAAATGGATGAAGAGTATTTCCACGTATGAGCTTTATTTGAGCCCGTCGTCATTTTTAAGCCGGTTACTCCTTTAGTCGGGCCAACCCTCAGCTGGCAGATTCTCCCTTTTTAGGCGTGCCAAGTGCCGAGCTGGGCAGCTTTCTCAGCTTCTCTTCAGCTTTCTATCTCTTTCTTTTTTTCCAGGTCTTTGTTCTATATCTTTATTTCTGTTTATTTCTACTTTCCTTCCTACTGTTTTCTCGCCTTTTGTCACTTGCTTTATATTTCAATTTTCATACATGGTTCGTGTTATCGTGTTTCCCTAGTCACACCAGTAATGTCCCCACTTAGTAACATCACCAAGACGCTTGAAGAACAAGAGTATAGAGTGCACTAGAACAACAGAGTAGTGTGCCACGATCAATAGGTGAACAAGAACAAGTGCCCAGAACGGCCGCATTACCAGTGTGCAGAAAGTGATAACACATGATAATATATGGTAGCACAGACAAGGGACATGGACAAGAGAAGGCACATTCGAGACTAGCACTGACTTTCAAGCGCTAACTTTCAACAGGAGAAGAGGCCACCATGACGTATTAGGTGTGGACTAAGCATTCTCATTTCACAGCATAAGACAGACTATACATGGCAATATCTGTGCAGACGTCTACGCCGCCGTAATAATTCTTACGGCTTGCACTGCTCGTACTTCTGGGCCAACTTACGTTCTTTCGCGCTAAAGCTGTGCAGGTTCCTTGCCGCGTATCCTGGCGTGGAGAGAAGGGAGTAATGCACGTCGCTGCAAAAGATAGCAATCAGACAGTTTACGGAGCGTATACGTAATTTTGTTTTGTCTGTGAAAACATAGCCACATCAAATAAATACGTCACTTTGGGCTGCGGATACCGGGTGAGTGGAAACCGTTAAGTGCCAATAGAATTTCTTCAGCCTGTATCAGGCTCGTGATTGGCGGACAGATTGGGTCAAATTTCATTACTCCTTAATAATTACCACAGGCCACCTTTCAGTTAAGTCTCAAAGAAGCCATGAGCCCTTCGAAGGAAAGACATCGATCACATACCATTCGATTCGAGTGCCCGTCTCCCGCGATTAACAAACTAATTAACTTAAGTTCCTAAGTGAATGGCGTAGGTAATGTTTTTGGCCATCTTAATATATCCACCACACAAAAAAAAAGAATACCTAAAAAAGCAGCGAGCAAAAATATATTATAGTTTTTAGAGATTTCCAGACCCATTTAGGCATTTAGAAAGCCCTAGTAGCGCGCACGGTAACTGGCGTAGCAAGGAAGAGGGGGTATACGTCGGGGCGTTCAACCTCTCTCTCCCTCTCTCGAAATCGCTCAATTTCGCATGGGCACATATACATAGAAACTCACGCGTGGCCACGTATGAAGAATCGCTAATCCCTCCCCACCTTCACACCGAAAACAATTTCTGGCCTCCGCCGAAGTGGCAGCGGCTCGCTGCGTGCTAGCTCACGCCCTGATGGACTTGAATGAAGTTTTTGCAAACCATAGCGTACACCCGTGAAAACGATACTATAGACAAACACAGTCACAGGTCATCTGCTTGTCTTTTCCCATTTGCTGGTTTTGCACGCGTAGTCAACACCTTATAGTGGCATCTTTACAAACTCGCCCTCGCTTCAGCTGTTACCAGGTATAACTATAACTCTTGATGCCTTCGTACACGTGCCTTTTGCTTGTCCTAACATCATTGGCAGAGCCGATAGTTTTTCTTAAGTAATTATTCTCGCGTCTTTGTTGGCATTACGTGATATTGATTGTAGAATGTCTTATTTTTCATGTTCGGACGTATAAGCACGCGTGACATAACTACTCGATCGTAAATATTTTATAGAGAAAAGACCTTGGCTGGAGAGCACTAACGCGGTCATCATCATTCTATTTGAAGTTAAGGACGTCTTTAATTGTAGTGAATAGCTAAAATCTCAGACACAAGAAAATGGCCTTGCGTACCAAGCGCGTCATACAAAGCGAGATTCGCTGAAATACATTCACAGGTGTGTAGTCGTAAACAGGTGGCTCTGCACAAGTGCCCACCAAAAAATTCGGAGGGGTAAACTGGTGGCTGCTCGTCGGTGGAGCACACCCGTGGAAAGGTGCGGTCGTCACCTGCGCGTGCGCGGCTTCCCTACAGCGACCGAAGCACGTTCCCATGTGTATTCAAATAAGCGCTGCCTCGCGTTAAAAACCACGTTGTTTGTCCCTCTTGGCGATGCGACAAGGGATCTGGGGGGATCGGGGACTGTAGGCTATACAGCGTACTCATGCTTTGTGCAGCGAAATCTTTGAACGCGAACTCGGTATTTGTGGCGCAACCTTAAATAAATGTTACGTAATGATAATTAGCTATCGAAATTGTTGAATTTAATTGAAATAGTAATTAGCCTTAACTCAATACAACCAGCCTCATTGTGGTGTGTCCATATTTAACAGTCTCTATTACCGCCCGCACGACCTAACTAATCTGAAGTACAATTGCATGTCTTCAATTATTTAGTAACAGACTTCAGCATTCTATATTAAAGGTGTCATCTGGTATCCATGTTTTGGTCTTGTTAATTACAATGCCTTTATTTACATTTGTTTGGGTGTCTTGAATTACTCTGAGGTATTTGGTGCTTAAAGGTGCCGTGAAAAGGTTGCTCCTAAAACGACAACACGGAAACGCCGGCAGCTATACACGCATTATATAGGTGACATTTGAGGTGACGTCAGCGTAAAAAGAGTAGACCTGCTTGAATGATTATCATGGCAAAGCTTCCGTGCTCGATAATCTTATCGAGCCTTTGATAAGCGTCCATGCATGCAGGGCTCCTCTTCTCACGGTGACGTCTCCTTAAATGTCACCTCGTTAGTGCGTGCGGCTGCCAGCGGCTTCGCATTGTCCTTTTAGGAGCGACATTTTTCGACTGCCTTAGCTTTTACACGATTTATTTAATTGTATTTAGAGCTGTAGTGGAATGCCGCTTTCTAATTTTGCTACTGCAAGTGTTATCGGCGACTGGTAACCAGATGGGCACATTTCGCGAATAATGAACCAGTTAATCCTTCCGCTTCCAAAGGCGTCAACGCCGAATAACGCACATGGACGTGCGCTTATTCTTCACGGCATGCACACACGCGCACAGCGTTTTGAAGACTGCATCCGCGTTTCTCCGCTGTGAAACTCTAAAAGGCACACAACTGAATTCTTTTGGAGCAAGGCAACATCTATAGGTAGATGCACTGGGGAGCAAGGCGAGCTCGCTAGAAACACGGCGCATGCGCAGATCCTAGCATCACTTTTTCAACAACACGCTGCGCCGACGAGCGGCCACTCCTCCGGCACTCCGATTTTTTTTATGGGCAATTTTACATGTGGTCGTTGTCTACGTTTTCTGCGCTGCTTTCCACGGTGACTCACCACCAACTAGTTCATCAAGCCGGTGGTCTAATTTATATTCTAAGCATGACGAGGTTAATGAGCTGAACAATGGCTTACATTGATCCGCATCCCGATGACCCGCACCAAGAGTATTTTGCAGGCATGGTGAAATTTTTCGGCGGAGCAGTCCGCTGGAACTCCACGCAGTGTGCCGTGCCGCCGTAAAATGGATCGTACCAGTAGTTTCTGTACATCATGTACCACTGCGGTCTCTGGGCGGTGCACTGCGCGCGTCAATGCAATTATGGCGCGACTTGAACATTATGTACGGGAGAGAATGTGTACAGATGATCTTGCATATGACACTATAGTGCGGCCCCTTTTAGGGCTGTTAAACGAACGCCTTAATGTCTCGAGAGGTAAATTGACAAGGTGAGAAATAACGAATGCACCAAACGAACCATTTTAGGGCGTATATATCAGTGTTTAACCGTTAAAGATACAAAAGGGCAAGGCGAATAGTCCAATATTGTCACAACCGTGCCCATACATTAAATTTTCCACAGAAAATTGATTGATTGATTGATTGATATGTGGGGTTTAACGTCCCAAAACCACCATATATGATTATGAGAGACGCCGTAGTGGAGGGCTCCGGAAATTTAGACCACCTGGGGTTCTTCAACGTGCACCCAAATCTGAGCACACGGGCCTACAACGTTTCCACCTCCATCGGAAATGCAGCCGCCGCAGCCGGGATTCGATCCCGTGACTTGCGGGTCAGCAGCCGATTACCTTAGCCACTAGACCACCGCGGCGGGGCGGTCTACAGAAAGTCGAGCTAGTAAACATATCGAGTTCAGTGTTCCAAAATGCACAGTTTGCCGCTAAAAAAAAAACGCGCTCACAAAATGAAGGTGAGCACGATGACACGGGTGACACTTCCAAGTGGATTTATCTGTGCACAGTGTGGTCAATCCACATTGTGGGTATGAGCCAAGATCTTCTAGGTGAAAAAAATAAACCAAAACAATTTGTCTGTGTCAAACTATGCATTCGGTATTTCACCAAAAACAAGTTTTTCTCTGAAGGTGCATGTGGCATGCAGACCCGAAAATTGTGGGTTTGATTCTGACCATGGCGTTTGAATTTCGATGGAGGTGAAATGCTGGAGACCCGTATGATGCGATGTGAGTGCACGTTAAAGAACAACAGGTGGTCAGACTTGTCGGAGCCCTGCACTATGGCTTGCTTCATAATCATGTCGTGGTTTTGGCACGTACAGCCCAATGCACTCTTCTTATAGTATGTTATGGCTGTTTGCTAAGTGTGATTGGGATCTTGTCGAGTGTGCCACTCCAGCTTTCGTTATGGCCTAATGTAAGCCCAGTGTCCACCTGTGTGCCCTGTTTTTTTTTTGTTGCAGAGCGAAATAAGATGACGTGTGTCATCCTCAATTAAAATCAACCACGCAAACAAGATCACCAGCCGCCGATTTCAATGATGTGTGGCTGCACACTCAGCTCGTACACACCTTCTCTGGCTTGCATCAAGAGCAGGCTCTGCATTATTGCAGTCCGAGCGTGATCGCGATAGCATACAGCCAAATTAACTAATAATTAGTAAAACAAAGTTACTATTAAAATTAACTTTCAATTTTTTAGTCGTTTATTTTTATTACGTATGCCGATAAGAGAAATGACCACAAGAAAAGTGGGGGAGTAAGTATGCTCTGTTTCACAACTAGATGGGTCTAATGAACAGATAGTTTTAACAACACGGGTGAAGAAGCTGTTTTATGTCACAGTAGCGTAACCCCCCCCCCCCCCCTCCAAAAAAAGAAAGTAATCGAGAAAGCTGCTGTGTTATTGCAAATATACCAACTTTTATGCGACGAAACGCGTGAACACTCAAAGATGTTGATTTTGGCAAAAAGAAAATGACCCACGAACGCCCACAAGGAGTTTGTTTGGATGAGAAAGCAGATTGGGATTTTATACACACGCTTGCATTTAGTAAACGCTTAACACGTTTACTTGACGCGTAGCATATGTCAGACATATGTCAGTGTTATGATGTATGCATGTCTGGTATATGTAAGGTTGTTAGACATATCCTATACGTATGTCTGTCAAACCATAACAACGTTATTTAGACGCGCTGCTTCTAATTAGCACCATTTGTAATTGAACACCTTTACTGCGTTCTCGATCATTATTGTAAGCTTCCGTGCTAGCTCAAGCATTCCGAATTTATGTAAATATAGTCTTTCCTCCTGAAGTTTGGGAACACTAAAGCGTACCTCAAAATGTGTTTGCGTTAATGAGGTCGAAAAAGAGCCGTTATATATTCGAAGCAAGCAAAGCTTCACGCTTACACGTCTTAGGTATGTGTTGATTTAGCGCAATATTCTGCTATGACAGTCGTTACTGTGTGATGTACACCTTCTTTTTCTGTTACGCCTCTAATTGTCTGATAGATGTTGCTGGCAGACCAGATTCTTAGGCTGTTTTTGACGCGGCGAGATTAACGCCTTTGAGCAAGCGTTTATGTATCGAAGCAGGTCAGTCCGTGGTCGTTTAACCATGAAACTTGCTGCTGGGTGAGTTATTTCATACTTGCTGGGTAAATAAGGTTGCGCACTGACAGCGCAAGAACACAGCCAACGTGGACGGGAGTGCTCGTCCCTGTTTGCCGCGCCCTTGTGTTTTTAGTGGGCAACAGTATTTACCTACCCCGTCCTGGAACAACTCTCTCGATCACCACAAGAGTTTTGATGCTAACTTGAGTATTCTTGGCGTTGCCGATGAGTGAGCCCATGGCATGGCTAAATGAACAACAACAACAAAAAAAAGCGGGACACTTACCCTGTGGGGATCATGATACCTTTCAAGGTCCTTTCGCAATTCAGGATAAAACATTCCCGCCACGAAAAGTATCTTGCAGTACAAACTGAATATGACAATTACCGCAACGTTCAATTTAGCGCGTTGGAACATTGTGCTTTTTAGATTGCATGCACTGACGTGAAATTGTTCTTGAAAAAAGGTGTTTCCAAAATCCTACGAGTACACTTATATATAAAGCACCACAAGAACAAACGAACGGATACAAAATAAGTACATTGCGTAAAATACAGCAATTTGCTTTTGCAGTTAAAAGACAGGGTGAATAACAATGGAAGTCTTCGGTTGTATTCGCATCGGAAGCAAAGAAAGACAAAATACTATTTTAAACATGCGTGCTTATCTAAGTAGAGTTGAACTTCCTTCACCTCCTTTGTTCGGGCAATCAACTCTACAAATGCAATGAAAGACCCTTGGCCTGACGAAACTTGAAAGGCTGCATTGCGACAAACAAGGCACTGCATGGACGGCCTTACTAGCAGAGATAGCTCGCAAGCTTGTCCATGTGGATTCCGCATTGACTCGAAGGTCAAGTTGGAAGTTCTCCAAGCAGAGAGCCACTTGTCAACCTTTCTTGCTGACGAAGAATAACTGAGGCTACATTGTTAACAGTGAGGGAGAGAAATGTTGAGAGAAAGGCAGGGAGGTTAACCAGAAGAAAATTTTCCGGTTTGCTACCCTGCATTGGGGAAGAGCAAAGAGATAGAATGGTAAAGCAAAAAGAAAAGAGAAATGAATATAAGTAGAACAGAAGCGTGCACACCAAAGTAATTTAGTGATTCCGGTTGACCTCAAAAGCATCAGCAGCGTGTTTTTCACTTTTTGGCTAGACAATAGAACGTTCCGGCACTCCAAAACTGACTGCTCGGAAAGCGACCAAGTATTTAACCGTGCTAAAATTGCTGAAAGATGCTGTCTCTGGGAGCTTTACTGAGGATAATCACAAAGAATGTGTGCTAGATGTGTGCACGGGCTTCGAATAGCCTGAAATCCCGAGCCCGGCCTGACCCGTGGGCCGGACTCCGGTGGACCAACGTCTTATCACCTTGGGCCCGGGTCGTGCACGGGCTGCATTGTGTATTAACGGGTGGGTAGTGCCAGATGCAAAGCTCGCATCGAGCCCGAAATATAGGCGGGGTGGGCCGGCTGTCCACCCCACAGCACCTTCTCCGCGAACCCTCCCCACCCTTATCTCGGTTCTCCCATTTCTTAACTAGATTAAACGCCAGGGAAGAGCAGGAAGTCACACATGGTGAGACTTGTGATTATCAATACATTAAATAATCTCATCTCCTACATCTGACGTACAACAGTTCTGAACGAATTAACAACAATACTACCAAGTTCCTGCAGCACCGCATAAGCCTCATCTGTCCTACTAACCCCACTGCGCCACATTGCATCCCTTTTCACACCCTCTAGTTCCTCGAATAGCTGAGCTAGACTTGCCTCACTAGATAAGGTTCTAGCGTTAAAAGTTGTCAAGTACACGTTCCAATGGCAGCCTGTCCGGACCCCAGAGATTTATTCTCGATACATGAGGTAAACTAAGTCTTTGAAAACATTGCCACGCATATTCACGCCCGTCCCGAGTAACAGTGGACGTAATTTCCCAGACGAAGTGTAGTTAACAAAACTACGTCGCTCCGAAACCATCGCGATATGGAAATTACGTGCACGGTTGCATGCAGGGCCTGGCACTATCGCAGATACATGTATCTTAGATACTATCTTAGATACTCTTTGGGCATCTTGCATCTATATCATGATACGTCTCAGAAGACGAATATCTGTATCTGTATTGCCGATTCATTCGATAATGTATCGTGTATGTTGAGATGCAAGATATTGCTATTGGGACACTGCCATACGAAACAATAAGCGCTACGGAAGTCCACTAGTAAAGCTCGCTTTTGAAGATCAATTTCAGGACCCAATTTTTAAAATTAGACTGAATATCTTGGCTGCAAAAGTTTTGTTCAGTATGTTTTTCATTCTCACGTTTACCTTTAGAGCCAATGGCCAAGCACAGGTCATTGGGAGAAGCACGTTTTCGCTTCATTTTTATTTTTGCAACCGTTGAAGAGCTTGCTTTTTTATGAATTGACCAAAAAAAGAGAGGGGAGTGTACTGCTTTGAAACTTGGCCCCATCTAATGGAGAACTGCACCAACGCCAATCAGGATGATGGTGATGTTTGTGGTGATGGTGATGATGAAATTAGGCACCCGTACTATGTGTGCCTGCTCATATGCACTAAAAATACTTAGATTAACTCCACAACTTTATTTGGATCTGGATCAGGATTATTACGAATGTCAACTATGGTTGTCCTGAGTCACTCTGACCATGGCGCCTTCTTAATGACGATCGTCTCGGGGACATCTTCGCATGCTGGGTCATAGATGTAGTACTTCGGAGAAGAACCGCAGACGGCGTCGAAGATAAAATCACAGTAGTCGGTGCGGTTCTGAGAAATTATTGAAGCAGCACGCCACAGCGTGCAACCGTATCCTGTCAAGACAGAAGGACCAGTAAAGGTAATGACTGGCTGAGCATAGTATACCACAGTAATTTCTTGCAATATCATTCGGCACAGCATTAAGCAGTAACGGGAGTGTCAGTCCTAAGCGTTGGTTATTATTTAATCATCAGGTAAAGGAACTAGGAGTAGTGTGAGCATGCATTTAACATAGTTGGGTTCATGATCAAATTTATGAACTATTGATCAAAAACATTTACACAGGAATTGGAAAGAAATGCAGCACTAAAATGAGCTGCCCTTTGATGTACTACACCATTTTTTGGAATTCTCGTTTATTCAACATCCGAATAAACAACGATAGTACGCCCTGCAAAGACGCCTTACGTGCAGCAAATAAGGTGACACTAAACAATGTTGCTTTGTAAGGGCTCCAGACAAGCCATTAAAACGTGGAAGTGGTGGTCTTCCCATAAATGGCGCACCATTTGCTATTCATGTAGTGATTCAATCGTTTGCGCAGTTATATATGTCATAAAGTGCAGCGGCTGGCTTTTATTATGCAAAATAATGCCTTCTTGCTTGTCTAAAGCAGATCTTTGGTGAGATTTGAATTCTGCCATAAAGAAGAGGGTTAGCACACGAGAAACTACCCCTCGTCTAAATGGTAGTCTCCAGTTGCTTGTGTTACTCAGCAACGTCCATTGACGAGTGTGAACAATCTGATCGTGCAGATGAAACCGGAAGTAGGTTATTCGTCAGTAGTTATACTTCGGAGGCATCGCGTGACATGGCTATCTGAATGTTCTGAATTTGAATACAAGTGAAACAGCCACCGTGAATATGGGATTTCAAGGATAAGTTGCCAAAACATGTGTTCAGTTTCTCGGCGGCGCAGCTTGAATTTTCGCAGCTCGCATGTTGATGTGACAAATCTAAATTTCGTGTCATAGTGAGATGTAATACGTAGATAGTTCTTCAGAAAAACTTGAACTACTGTATTAATAAAGAGTGCCAGCGATATCGTTACGGGGACCACGGTATCTTCGAAATTGTACTGTCTCAGGTCAGTGCATGCTGTGAAGACAGTGGCAGTTTGTTTAGAAGTAAAGGGCCGAAGTTACCATTGCGGGCGTAATGATGACGTCCGATGTAGCAAGTGGTGCAGTCACTATAGATGGTATGGTGGTTCCACGCCGCAGGTTCTGAAATAACGCGAGAAAAGAATTTAAGTCTCGGCACATCCACAACATACCTCGCGTACTTTGTGGACCAGGCGCGACCAGTTGTTCATGGAGGATCTTTGAAGTCCACACACGAAGACTCCACCCGTGAGTGATAATCAAGCACATTATGAACGCGTACATCTATTAACTTACATTTTAAGACGAATTAACAAACGATAATGTCAAGGTAACTATAGGGGAAGTTATTAGACGTGAAATAAAAGGGGACAAAAAGATAAGTTTTCTGTAGTAGGAACCGAACCTGTGCGACTCTCGAACAACGCGTCGGATGGTCTTCCACTCAGCCACATCGATGCTCTCCCTCCGTCCATTTCATAGGTTGTGCACCTAAATGCACATATAATCCCTATAAAGTGGTCAGGATGATGACTACCACCGTAGCTCAATGGTATAGAGCGTACTCTTGACAATGAGGATGGCGCCACCAATCGGGTGATGTCATTCGAAACTCCGCGAAGAGTTATACGAAATGAGAGCATGTGACGTCATCATGACGCATCATGGCGTAATCGAACGACATCGTCACCTGCTCATGCGTGGGTCGTTCCCGAATTTAGTGCAGTGCCAAGTGAGGTGTAGAAAGCGTCGGTGTAGGGAGAAGGACTAATGCAGTTAACGGACAAATAACAAACTAAAAAGGAAAGGAAAGAAGAGACAACTTCCACCTTCAAGTGACCTTAGCCAGCTGTACCAGCTCCCTTGTGAGTTTTACATAAGAGAACAAAAGTTGAAGTCATTTGTTTCTACAAACAGTAAGATTATAAGAAGCTTCGTTTTGGTTTGGGCAAGAATGAGCTATTAGCTTCCGATGGAAGCACCAAAACTATGAGACGTATCTAGCTTGATCAAGAATTCAGTAGCTGCAGCCATCGTTATAATAGAGTTACCAGATAACAAGTATTTAATTTAACTTTAATTAGCTGCTTCACCGAATATTAAACTGTGCATCGAAATTGTGAGATATTTGTGGGAAGTCAACTGAAATTGCTTTATATATATTGATTTATTCCATGTTATATTTCCATGCACGTTTTGATTGTGTAGCTCAACTAAACATCACAAAAAATTCTAGGCAGACTTCACTTACCATGATGAGATGTAATAGTGTGTAGATTTCTTGCCGTGTACCCCGGCGTTGAAGTGACAGTGTCGTGGCCGTGCCTAGGAAGTTACAAACACCGTATAGAAACTTCTCTTTCACGCCGTCAGTATTCGTGTATGCTATGCCATGCAGCGTTACTTCCGGAGTGGTCACGGGTAGTCCACAAATAAGTGAGTGCTATATATTGCTCTTTCTGCGAGGTACAGCTTTAATTGAGGTATGGTGAGACGTATACTGTATGGAAGCAGTCGCTTAGGCGTATCAATCAACGGCGAGGTCTGTCGTGCAAAATTTCCTGTTAGGCGAATGGGTGGCGTATAACATTCGACCTATATTTAGCGCAGAGGCAGAAAGTGAAGGAACTCAGAGGAGAGCACTATGTTTCTTCCTCGCTCCTCTGAGTTCCTTTATTTTTCACTTTTGCGCTAAAATGCGCCGCATGCTTCACCACCACCAACCAACAGCGCCACCACCACCAACAACAACATTTATATTGTCGATCACAAAGAAACGTTTTGAATGATTCCAGAACCTCTTGTTGAGCTATATGGTATTTCATATAGGTAAAAAGACAAATTAAACACCCACACATTCAGCCAAACATAACCGACACTTGATGAACTTCTATCATTGTTTAACTTCGACGCAAGCTTTATACTGTTGAAATGAATGCCCGATTCACGCGAAAATTTTAAAAGAAATATGTTGCAGTTGGCAGTTTCTACCCTCTTAAATGTGTGCAATTCACGTATTAGTAGGTCTAAAAAAACCAGTTTCTCCACAAGGCCGAAGCAATGAGTGATAGTAGCAGCTAATAGAAATATTATAGGTGAAGTAAGGCCAGCAGCACCTCACTACGTGTCCTCCTCGCCTACGTGTCCACGGTACATGATGCTATGCGTTATACGCCCCCTTACCTCCGTACTAGCAGAGTTAATTGCTTTCTGTGATGGCACTGCCGCAAAGCTTCAGCGACTTGTCCAGATGAAACACTCATGAAGTGCGATTCGTTCGCACTTTATGGATGAAGTGCGTCGCAAAGTATTCGCGCATTCACCACGTTGACCCTTCTGTGCGTGTGACAGAGCAATTTCTCCGCTGCACCTCATCGCTTATAGTTCGAGTGTGTTACATTCGCGATCTAGTGGTCTGGCCCATGCCACGCCAGATGCCGCTTGAAACCGTGTAACGGTCGTGTTTACTGCATGAATGAGTAAACTTGCGATATGTTGTACTGGAGAAAGGAAACACATCGCCACCCAAAGTAAACATATATTTATAAAACACGTGTCAGCTCCCACGTGGTAGCCTTGATCACCGAAACGTCTTTTCAAATATATTTTTACTTTGGTCACCCTTTTGTTTTCTTCGTCCATGCCATTCCCCGATCAGACGGGGTTCCACCAAACTCTCGACTTCATATGCGGCCCTGCCCTGATATATGCATTCTCAATGATCACTCGGTAAAAATAAGAATTCAAGATGTGTGAATTGTGCTGCGGTGCTAAAAGCAAATTAGGCCCTATGACCATCTGCTTGAGTTCGACACTATTTATAACAGTCTGACGTGGAGACTTGTCAAAGTTCGGAACAATGAAGATATAAACTATGATCGTTAATTAGTCTAGGTGTTGTCTTTATTATTTTCAGTCATGCTTCCTTTTTTAAAGAACTTTCTTGGGATACTTCAATGCATAACTTTTGGTATCTCTCTCCCTCTTTCTCTGTATGTGTGTGTGAGCGTAAGAGAGAGAGAGAGAGTGTGTGTGTATGTGTGTGTGTTTGCGTCTGTCACCCGATTGAATAGCGTAGAATGGGTAAAGTGTAATCCCTTCTAAAGCGACCCGCCATCTTATTCTAGTTTTGGCATTTGGCATACGTGCTAATATTGTCAATAAAAAAATATCACGCATATATTGGCGCGACATCAATATGGGGTCATCAGGTATACTTAATTATAAAGACCACATTGCTTAATAGGCGACGCTGGTGATGCAGCGCTGTGACAAAAAAAAAGAAAACGGATGTTTCCTACGCTTCACTCATTCTTCCATAACTTCACTAAAACTACATGGTGCTGCCACCTTCCAGTTTGCGTCCTAGAACAAGTTCGTTTGTTTGTATTACTGCTAGATGGCGTCTATATCTCATGCACCGCATATTCGCTGATTTTCTCGCATAGCACGTCAAATAAATGTTTTATTTTCTCTCTCTCAAGACAGAAGATTATTGTCTTTTGATGACCTTTGACAGCGAAGTAAGGAGATAAGCCACCAATGTTTTTGAATAAGTAACCACCTTAGTAAAATACGCGTGTAAACGTGCGCACACACACACACACACACACACACACACACACACACACACACACACACACACACACACACACACACACACACACATACACACACACACGCACACGCACGCACACACACACTCACACACACACACACCAAACACACACACACACACACACACACACACACACACACACACACACACACACACACACACACACACACACACACACACACGCACACGCACACAAGTACGTGCGCGTCGACACTGGCAAAGGTCATTTTCCATTTTTCACAATGATAAACGAGTGTCTTGAACAATCTTACATATATAGGCGCTCAAAGCCATGTCTTTCCCAGGAGATCTTGGTCAACCCGTGAATGTCCGTGTAGGGAACAATTTTATGAAACTTGACGCATCTGGAAGTTCCGCCGTACTGAGAATCATAGAGGTAGTTTCTGTAGACGAGGTAGTAGTCTTCAACCATAGGTCCACACTTCGCATGTAAACAAAAAGTAGTATAACGGGAAAATTAGCTGGTCATACTCCATCGCTAATGCATAAAAGTCACAATATCACCGGCAAGGTGAAACAGTGAATGCGATAGCAGTGAAATGGAGTATGATATACGAGGTAAAAGTAGCAGCTTACTCTATCAGCCAAGCGCATGAATTGACTTTCGCGCCGCAAATGGCTTCAACGTACAAACTTTTTGACGATGATAGGAAGAAAAAAAAGAGAGAGACGAAATGCCAAGATACTAATGCGATAGCGTCAAAGCGTTTGGTTCGCAGAAATTCTGGAATCGGCGTTGTTATCAGCGTGGTTGTCCTTTTTCAATTTTATCGAATACACTGTAGTAATCCCCAGTTTAAACTTCTTGACTAACATCATAAAATAAAAAGCATGCTCCAAGTGGCCTAAGTACTCACTAGGAACCGGATGTTGCTATCACCTCCAAGTCTTAATGGCGAAGTTAAAAATGTAACCACTGTAGCAAATCCTTATTCTACACTGCACAGAGTAAAAGGATGGGGGATCTATCTATCTATCTATCTATCTATCTATCTATCTATCTATCTATCTATCTATCTAGCTATCTATCTATCTATCTATCTATCTATCTATCTATCTATCTATCTATCTATCTATCTATCTATCTATCTATCTATCTATCTATCTATCTATTCTATCTATCTATCTATCTATCTATCTATCTATCTATCTATCTATCTATCTATCTATCTATCTATCTATCTATCTATCTATCCTATCTATCTATCTATCTATCTATCTATCTATCTATCTATCTATCTATCTATCTATCTATCTATCTATCTATCTATCTATCTATCTATCTATCTATCTATCTATCTATCCACTGACATTTGGACGCTCTTATGGTCGCGTGCTCAACGTGGCGTGGTCTTGACAAAAATTGGTGTAGCACGTTGGAAATTCACCAAGACTTGTGTGGGAAAGCGTTAGTGCATGGCGAACACGATGAATAGCTCATTAGATCAATAGCGTGAGATACTGTGGATAGGAGTTTGCTAAAAAAACACGAACAAGAAAAAAGAGCACGCAGAGGCGCAGACTAACAACTGATGTTTGTTTTCAGAAAAAAACACATAAAAAGTAAAAACAAGGACACGTGCTAATGATAACAGGTTGGTGGTTAAATATCTCAATCTCGAGTTTAGGCAGGTTCCCCGATGGCCTCGCCGCGCATACGTCACCAGATTTGTGTTTGAAAGAAGCCTCAACAATATCTCGTGCGGTCCCTCGAGAACATTTCCGTTTCATTTAGTAAAGGATGACATTTTCATTCCTTGCGATGCAGGCAGAGACTCTGCGAAGGCTGCCCTTTTAAGGGATTTCTATAATTTATTAATCAGTTATTTACGCAGCGTACGGTTTGACCAAAAGACCGGGACAGATTGGTTGAGTGTGAAAATGGGGTAGTGTGTCACAGTACATTTTCGTGTGGCGCTAGCTGGGTAAATAACCGACTAATTGACCAAAGGAATTCCTCGAGAGGTAAGTCTCCGCCTATGTCCTCTATGCGACGGAGATTTTCATATTAATTGATCTCCGCTCTAGCCGCGTTATTCGCCTCAGTTTGTGGGCTTCTACTAGCTGGTAGAACAATTACAGTCATGGCGGCAACGGCGGAGCCCAAAACCTGTAGAGTGTGTCCGTATCATTACAATAGCAATGAAAATTGCGAAACGGTTTCTTAGCAGTTATAACGGAAGAACAGTACATACAAGTTGCACTCAAAGATCCACCTAAAGTCAATTATAATACTTATAAATAAAGAGTGGTACATGCAAACACTTACCCTGCTGACATCTTGATATTTCTGTACGGAAGGTTTCAGTTCAGGGTAAAAGTATGCGCCAGCGAAGTTTGCTATAAGTTGAAAGGCGAATATAGCAATTGTTACTACGGAGAAATTCCTTGGCGCAGTCATTACGAGCTATCGATACAATGATGTATAACGATGTGGTGAAACTCTTCCTTTTAAGTACACACTGTGAAAGAGGATGACATAGGAGGAGGAAAGAACGAAACCTGTCAACCAATGGCATATATTTGTTCTGAGTAGTAGAAGAAATAGTTCATGATTGTTTAACCCCGACAGCACTGTTACAGTTATACACATGAAGATGTAACTTCGAGAGTTTTAAATTTATTTATTGCATTGCGCTGCTTTACATCACAGTTTAGTCGAGTTAATACTGCCCACTTGTTCTTTGTCGTTTGTGCAGCAAACTTGGGTGATCTGCTTATTGTTTTTTGGGGGGGTTCAGGCACTATGTTTTGAAGTATACGTATTTTCTAAGAGGCAGACGTCTGTGCTGTTGTATCCTTATTGTTGATTAAGGCTGTTCTTCGTGAACAATATAAATTTTTATGAAAACGTTTAGAAAATGAGGCACGAGTAGTTTACGCGCACCCCAAAACTTTTCCATGTGGGAGACTGCCATCAAGTTTCGAATAACTGAGAAGCTATTGTTAATTAGTAATGTCAACGCTACTTGTGCAGTGACACGATATTTCCACGCAGACGTTTGAGGAAAACAACAGGTGCCTGTCTGTCATAGCAATTTTCCTTTTTAAAAGTATCTGTATTGTCCATAAGAAAAACTCATCATTTCTTTTTTCTCCAGGAGCAGTATTTCTAGTAAGTGACATTCAGAGACCTTGCATAGCAGCGCAAGGACTTTTAAAATTAGATGAAAACTGAGCTCGTACATTGTATCAAGGTGAGGCATACAAAAGAGCGTGCTCGTCTTCGTCGATACAACTGAATTCAACCTCGAAATGTCACTAGGTATCACCAAGAAGACAGCTTTATTTTTTTTTGCATGGCAACGTGACAAATGAGAGAATTGTTTTCTCTGTTGAGTTGACAAATGAGCACGAATCCTTAAAAATGTAGACGCTGCAACTGACTCTCCCAGCTCCTCATGTGCACCGTCTTTGGAGGCGTATGCCTTCGTAGTGACTCCGTTTCATACACAGCCATGACCTTCATGTAGAATACAACGGAAGCTTTCAGTTGTATCCGTATAGAGAACATAAATAGAAAATACAGAAATAGAAAGGACCATTTTAAATGCGCACGCTTACCCCATTATATTTATACCTCATACAACAGGTTTGTTCGCACAAGAAACTATACATAGACAATAAAGAAGCCCTTGGCCTGACGAAGCCCGGAAGGCTGCATTGTGACAAACAAAGCACTGCATAGACGGGATTGCTAACAGAGATGACTTGAGAGATTGTTCATGTCCCTTCCGCATTGACTTGACCGCCAAGTCGAAACTTTTCCAGGCTGAGAGCCACTTGTCTGCCTCTCAGACTGACGAAGAGTAGCTGAGGCTGCATTGTTAATACTGAGAGAGAGAAAGGTTGAGAGAAAGGCAGGGAGGTTAACAAGAAGAAAATTCCTCGGTTCACTACCCTACATTGAGAAAGGGGTACGGGAGATAGAACAACCACAGAAAGAGAAAAGAGGAAGGAATAAAAAATAGACAAAACGAAAACATGAACACTCTCAAGTAGTTTAGCGAGTCCGCTTTGCTGTTAATACTTAAGCAGCGCATTCTTCACTTGCTGGTTAGAAGCTGCGACGTTCCGGCAGTCCAAAATAGACTGCTTGGAGGATGGCTGGTTATGTAACCGTGTCAACGTTGCTGAAAGCTGTTCTCTCTGGAAGCTGTGATGAGGAAAATTACAAAGGATGTGCACAATGGTTTCCTCGCTATCCAAGTGATCACAGGTAGCGCTGTCTAACATTTCCATTCAGTAAGCGAAACTGCTCGCGAATGACGCTCCGAGCCACAGGCGGCATTGGGTTGTTGTTTCAAATTGGGACAGTGCGGATAGAATTTTAACGTACCGAGACGGTGAAGGAGGTTATGCAAAAAAAAAACGATTGTGTTTCACATGTGTTCCTGACTTAATGGGTTACATCATCTCCGAGCGAGTGATTATTTGATGCCGCATCAGTTGAGGCTAATGAAATGGCTTCCTGCACGCCTATTTCATGAGCGTTGCTTGCAGAGTTATTGGCATGCTCGTGGCCGTTGACTACACAGTGGCCTCGAAACCATTGGAAAGTTATGTCATGCTCTGTGTTTCAATGGCTGATAATTTTCCTTTATTTCCAATACTAACTGGTCTTGTGAACCACGACGCAAAGCTTACGTCAGACACTGCAGGGCTGAGGTCGAGTCTGGAGTATAGTTAATTTTAGTGACGACTCTAACTAAATCCCTCGAAGGGCGCTGCAGAGTTGCAAAGGCACCACAGCAGCCGATGTAGTCCCGTAAGACGGTCTAAAGTAATAGATCTTGATTTTTGCTGCGAATTAAATAGCTCCTACAGATCCCCCAGCAGTATAGTAAAGTCATTGGTGTAATGTTTGCCATGGTTTGTATTCATTGTGCAGTATCAACAGAGACAGAAGCTTTAAAGCAGGCGACGAGAGCTCCATCTTGAAAGATGTAAACTGAGCCTTTACATTGTACCCTGTCGAGACATACCCTCGCACATACACGTTAATACAACCATATGCGGCCTTAAAATATTGTTAGCTACCACAAAGGAGACCGTTTTGTTTTGTCAAATGGTAAAGTAAAAACGGAGGAATTGTTCTCCCCGATGACGTGATGAACTTCGTTCGTTTGTCCATGCATGCCTTCATAGTGACTACGTTTAGCAGGTCAACGTGAATTTCACCTAGAATACAAAACAAAATCAAATTACGCATTTTGGTCAAATTTAAAGCAGTCTGCGTAATCGTCGGGGAGGAGGTCACCGACTGCTCAGAAGCAGGACATCGTTCCTGAAACACTTTCACCTTCGGTGAGCAACTGTGGCCTCGTTAGAGGAGCATTGTGCTTGTCGCCATCTTGCGGTACTTTTTTTGGGATCCATTCATACTTGGTTTACTTGCATATTAATGCACTACCACAAGTGTTTGCAATACTTGTGTCTATGTGCTTCGAGTTGTCAATGAATTCACCCTCGCGCTGTCAGTTGCCAGCTTCCTGGTTAGTTCAATTGGTAGCTATAGTAACCACCACGGAAAGGCTTTGGTTTGGGGTTCGAACCCCAGACGAGGATATTTTTTTGGCAACTAAGAAGCTTTTCTTTCTGACAAATCTGTATGGATGTTCTTGTGGCTTCATGCTACAAACGGGCGGTTGTCTTCTTTCAATTTCTTATACTTTGTTAGATGCTGTGGAATATAGAATCTTGTTTTAAAAACCAAGCCGTTCAGAATCGAGGTTAGCTCCTACGGAGCGTAACGCAGCTCCCAGCGTGTATGTGCCACAGAAATAGCGCCAGCCCCTCTAGTCACCTCTACTGCACTAAATATAAAAAAGCTGTCTACAGCAAGCTCGGCGCTTATGCACCAAACACCTCCTGGTGAGTATGTGTCATAGAATATAGGGAAGCTCAACTATCTCCATATCCAGCTGATATTGTGACACACGCGTAATTGGGACATTAACTATGCTTTATGTCTTATTGTGAGTTTCGTACTAACTGTGAAACATCAATTTTAACTCGATAGCGTGAAAGAAATGACCTCGTTCCGCCAGAATTCCGTCGTCGGTTGGGGGCGAGAAATCTCGATATTGTCCGTGATGGAAAAATTGAGAAAATGCAAATTAAATACAAATTTCCGGTTCCGAGTGAAGATCGAACTCAAGCAGACTACGTGGCAAGCATGTGTTTTACTAGACAGCCTCTAGATTTGTTTTAGCTGCTATGAAAATAAAAGAAAACACTGTATGGATGTGTATTGGAAGGAGTATCTTTAACGCATCATGTTTTGCGTGGAAGAAGCGTAGAACCGCGCCAGGCGTCAAACCATGTGAATTGAGTGACGAGTGGGCGTTTTAAAGGCGACTCAATACAGAGCGACAAAACCTATTTAATTATCATTTGCAACAGAACCATGTGAACAGCTGCGTAGGTTCGTGTGTTACCTTGTGGACGCGTGGAGGAACCTTTGCTGATACGCAAAAAGAATAATTATGGCGTAGTGCATACATAACAACTGCAATATGCGTTCAGTGATAGTCTGAAACGGTCAATGCTACGCGCATGCGCACTCGTTTGTTACTTCATGGCGCGGTTGAAGCACGGACCGAGACTTGAAGCATTTCCGAAGGCGATGCGCGCTCTTCTGCGGCACCCCGCTCCCTTCTGCCCATTGTTCGAGTTCCAAAGGAAACAATCCTCGCAACAAAATCGAGGCTTCGTCTGACACCCGCCTGATCGGAAATAAGATGAGAGTGCCGATTTCAAGAGGGCAAACTCTGCAATAAATGCGAGCGTGAAATGAAGAGACCACATGGTCCTCAGAAACCGGCCTGCCTTTACTTCTCCGTTTCTGAAGGATAAAGTTTGGAACTATAATGTACTAAGAATACTCAGACGCCATTTTCGTCGATACTATCAAGGCACTTTAAACAACGAGAAGACATGTCCGGTTATATACAGGTATGGGACAGAGTTTCCGCCCCCCTTGACATCATGCGCACGTTTATGGTCACACTGGCCTCGGCCACTCCAAATAGTTGATTTTAACACATGCAGACCGCTTTTACTGAAATCCAAAGGACCCGAGAAGCGGTTGATATTCTCTTGTTCGAAACCAATGTGCAGACTAAAGCTAATATCCTGCTTCTTAATATCTTAACATTAACCTTATAAATATAAAAGATATTGAGCACATTTTTTATTTAAACATTTTAAATGATTTTAAAGTCAAGATACATATACTTTTGGGTAATTAGTCATGGCACGTATGGTAAAGGCATGGTGTTGCTGTGACGGGTTCTTTTTTTAAGATGCTCAATTGAAGCCATTGAAGGGCAGATTACATTAAAAGGCTTGCGAGGAGGTTATGGCCAGAAGGAGGACATGACCGGTTTAATTGGAAAAACGTATCAGAGGGCCTTACCCTACAGTAGGCTTGGCCACACTGATGATGGTGCAATTAATCTAATGGGTAATGAATCATGTTCTCTTGATGACGTTTGTATTCACTGCTGTATTTCGAGGCAACATGACATCTTTATTTCAGCGCATGCTCCGGATTACTGTGCATTTCAAGAATGACCACAGCGTTGATCCATTGCCACGAGTCACTCATCCCATGGTGCCGTGTTGGTGACAAAGACGTTCGGCGTTCGTTCGCATGCCGGGTCGTAGATGTAGTACTTCGGAGAAGAACCGCAGAGGGCGTCGAAGATGAAGTCGCAGTAGTCGACGCGGTTCTGAGCAATCACTGACGCAGGCCGCCACAACGAGCAGCCGTATCCTGCAAAGACAGAAGGACGAATAACTCACGTGCATGATTGAACACGACCGGACACGAGAACTTCGACTAACAACAACTTCGCTGTTTAAAAGACAAAAAAGCAAGATTCGAAACTCGAAAACATACCTCGAGTTTTACGGATTCTACCGGTGCCTTTATTCGCGTCTGTGAGGGGCACTTGTCCGTGATTGACAGTGCGCTGAGCAACACTTTATCTACGACGTCGTGAACATGCCTCGCTTCGAGAAGCTCTTTACCATTCTTCAAATTAGCTACCCGGAAGACACTATCTATAGCAAGTTGCTATCACAGCCCAAAAATAGTAATAATCGGCACACTTAGCAAGACCTGGCTAACAAAACACGTGCCGTGACGACAAGCTTGGTTGCACAGGTTGAAATCGGCGCAGTGAATACAATCGGCTCTTTAGTACAAATAAAGCTGTCATACATGATTGTGTGGTATAAATGGCTGAATTCTGTGATGCATATTTCTTACTCGTAGTGAGTATTAACGGTATCGAATGCTAGTTTACCGAATCGCCAAATTTTACAATACAATTACATTATGTAGATATTGCATGGCGTCAAACACTTTTGGCCTCATACCGAGTTGGCAATGTATTGAAGCGAAAGCCAAAACTGCCATTTATGAACGAACTGACTAGGTGCTTGGAACATCCGAACCTTGTGAACTGAATAGTTATTGTTATTTAATCACCTTGATGAATTGTTCTCGTACGTTTCTTGTGAGAAAAAACTTAGTAAGTGGGAACATTGTGGCTGACGAGCAATAGTTACTCTTGTGAATGCGCACTTGATGCATAAACTTTATACTGCTTCATGGTTAGATGCCAGACGCTTAGATACCTCAACAATTACAAAATTACGAGTAATGCAAATCGCGTGATGACATCCCCGTATTACGTCACGATGGCGCCACAAATGAGCAAAACTTGTGACGTCATCATGGCGTCATTGTGACCTCATATAGCGTGCCGTAACATGATTCCATCATCGCATGTCATTGTTCCTTTGCTAAGGGCGGGACAATCACAGAGTTTGTGCAGAGCTATAGATGAGATGCAGAAAGCTTGCCATGCCTCTGATCCCGGAGGCCATTCAAAGCCACCTTAGGTGCAGAAAGCTTGTGAAGGGGTGAATCAATACAGTACTGAGAATAAAAAGTTCAACAAGATGGCTTTAGCCTTCAAGTCATTCTTAGGCGCATGCTTCAGGGATCTTCGCACTTTTGACAGCTTCACGGCTGGTTAAAGTTTACCTATAGTCATCACGAAGCGAATTATTACGTTAGACAGAAGGACTGGCCCGAACCATACACAGGCACCAACCTCTTCTTGAACAAATTTAATAAATAAGAAAAACTCCCGATATTGTTTGTCCGCATGGGAAAGGTAATACTTAAAGCAAATATATCAACTTACCGCCGCGAGCGTAATGATGACGGGCAATGTAACAGCTGTAGCAGTTTTTATAAATGGTGTGATGTCGCCATACCCCGGGCACTGAAATGAAACCAGATATAATAGATTATCGCAGGCTATTTATAAAATGTCTTTAGACTTTGTAAAAATGTTAGCCAGAAGCTTCTGCACTCAGAGACACGTTTTCTTGCGAGTCAAAGTAAAGCTAATGGTGAAAGGACATCTACACGTTTATTGTTGTGAAAGTATGCCCGGTTTGGCATGCATTCGTAGCTCAGTGGAAAGTGATGGCTCCGGGAAGCGTTTCATTTCACTTGTCTTGTCTGCTCTTCTCGGGTGACTTAAATGACCCGAGAAGAAATACGAAGGTACCTAGGCACCGAGACACTTGATCCCTCAAGTGGGTCGGCTCTGACCATTCAGAGGCAAAACTGGGTCCCCATTTTCGAATTCTGAGCCATCTGGACTGGTCGGCGTCAGGTCAGATGGCTGAAGATTCGCCTTTCCCTACGCGCTGGCCATTATTACTCATGTGCGATGAAGATCAGTGTGTCAAAAGCGCATAATTCAAACATTGGATTTCTACAATCACGTCATTTTGGGGTCAGAAGACTAAAGCCTTTCCCAGGTCACTACTCGCAGCTCGCTCAAAACGGGAACGAGAACAGCTGTACAGAGTTGCCAAACACACTGTACGAGCACTTGTTGCCTGGGCCGAAACGTTCACTATCAGATGAAGCTGTGGTGATATTTATATTTAATGAAGCAGTGGTGATGATATGATAGAGACCCATGTATTTAGACTTAGGTGCATGCTAAAGAACACCAGGTTGTCGGTATTTGCGGAGTCTTTCACTACGTCATGCCTCAATCTTATGGTTGTTTTGGCTCGTGAAAATTAATAATGAGAGTGATCCCTTAAGTATCGATATTGCGAATATAGTACAAGGCATAATGAAGCCTTTAGAATGGGCTAAATTATCTATTTTTTTTGCTGTGTACATATGTTTAGTTTAGTCATGTTAATGCACTATAATTTTATTTGAGTGTCTAAGACAAATGAATGCTTCATATAAAATGCTCTAATTTTGGTGTAGAAAACTCAATGTTGACTACATCATACAGGCATTGTAGAGCAATATCACGACTTAAAAAAAAAAAAACCACTTCACATTTATATTGGTCTTCACTCACTATGGTGGAAAGTGATGGTGTGCAGATTTCTGATCGAGTATCCTGGAGATGAAGCAAGATGTTGTCGGCCGTGCCTGTAAAATCGAAGAGACCGTCCATCAGCCAACTTAGTGAATCATCTGCTTCATGGGGAAAGTGTTTGAGGAATTACTATATATCAGTTCAGTGGCTCAGTAATTCTTGTATATATGAAACATGATGGTGTCTGATACCCACTCTTGTCTCTCACATTACTTGGCAACATGAAACATTATTGGAACGAGAATTTCGCTGGCTCCAACGACACCCTCTGTTCAGGAGTTTTGGAGTTGTTCAAGATTCTATCTCCACATAGATATTTACTTGTTTGGCTTTCTTCTGATACAGTGCACGTTGAACCTTCTATGCAGTTTCGTATGTAGTGAAGCATTTTGTGTGATAGTTTGAACACTGATTGCGGCAGGGCCTGAAATTCTGAATATCTATCTATCTATCTATCTATCTATCTATCTATCTATCTATCTATCTATCTATCTATCTATCTATCTATCTATCTATCTATCTATCTATCTATCTATCTACTATCTATCTATCTATCTATCTATCTATCTATCTATCGATCTATCTATCTATCTATCTATTCTATCTATCTATCTATCTATCTATCTATCTATCTATCTATCTATCTATCTATCTATCTATCTATCTATCTATCTATCTATCTATCTATCTATCTATCTATCTATCTATCTATCTATCTATCTAATCTATCTATCTATCTATCTATCTATCTATCTATCTATCTATCTATCTATCTATCTATCTATCTATCTATCTATCTATCTATCTATCTATCTATCTATCTATCTATCTATCTATCTAATTTGTGTCTCATCTCATCCCGAGTACACTTGACTCATTGGAACAGCTTCTTCACCTTATACAATCGTACTTGGGAAGAGATGAGACACAACTTAGCGGTTGTCTTAATTTTATTTCCAACGGTTTCGACCAGTGGACCGGTCTTCGTCAGGGTTTGCGAACAAGTCTCGTAGTTCACAACCATGGGATCAGTGGCCGTGAGCGTGCCGATTTTAGGAAGAATACTGACGATTCCGGATTCGCTCGTGGCACGTTGCAGCCGCTGGCAACGGACAATTGCCGTCGAGGCTTAGGCGATTAAACATAGTTCCTGGTCTGGCTTCGCATCTTTCCTGAGGGATTCTGGGATAGCCACAGCCCTGAAACTACTACATTATGCATGGCCATTTTGTCAAGAGCAACTAAAATTCTGAGCGTCCGATGTGGCCCTTGTAATTTGAAAGATGTGGCCCAAGGTTGCAACCGACAAGAAACGAAAAAAGACAGAAAGAACACCATTTTTTCTCTGAAGCATTCATGGCATGAATGCTCTTGAAGGACATGCACAGATCATTTCGTGCGCAGGAACGTGTGCTTGTATGGCGTTGTATCAATCTATTATTTTTTCTTCTCAGTTCTAACCTTATGCAACGTCTTTCAAGTAAAGCTACATTGACTGGCCCAACGTAACGTACTGATTTCTTGTCCTTTACTACTGGACGTAATAACGTCTCACCGATATAAGGCGTATATTTCTGAGCCAGACGTTGTAGCCACCGAGTTGACTTGCCATATCGAAGCTCTCTCGACATTTTCGAGTGTTCGGGAGCGATACTCGTTCCGAGTTCGGCCAGGCGTGTCCTCGGTGATCGGCTCCAGCAGCGCACTGTTGCGAGGCCTGAGCCGATCGCGGAGTCCACTGTTCGGCGTGCTAGCTAGTATTCCGCCCAGCCACAAGGGGACGCTAAACATTATACTGAATTAGGGAGCCTTTAGGTAAACGGAGGTGCGCACATGAAGGTTGCCTAGACTGAGCTTGAGAGCTTGTTTTTAAAGGTCTCGTGAAGGAGTGTGCTGTACGCGAAAGCATGTCGTAGCACAACGTCACACCATGCCAATGTTGCCTCATTTAATTTCGATCTATTCATTCCTTCGCCCATAAAGAAGAACTATCAGACTTGGTTCTTCATTATTTTTTTTTCTTATCTGGCCATGAAATCATTTAGCCAAGCTTTCAGTCCTCTTCAAATGTCAGCTTAGTCTCAGAATTCGCTACAGTTTCTTATAAAAAGGAGCCCTTGAAAAGATCAACCCTTCACGAGTGTTTTCAAGAAGATCTTACAAGTATTGGCGTCCGTAGCCGGAGGCGCTCCAGGAGTACTTCGCTGACGTCTGGGTGTCTCCGAATACTTCGATCGCATGGAACTTGACACATTTGGAAGTTCCGCCGTAGTTTGAATCGTAGAGGTAGTTTCTGTAGACAAGGTAGTAGTCTTCGTTCTTCTGCCCGCACTTTGTACGAAGTAAAAGAGCGACACAAAGGTCAAGGTCACAATTCGTCATTTGTGTATATACGCTATTACGAAAATCTAAATCCTCTACGCACTGTCCATGTGAGAAATACTCTAAGGGCGTGGGTTGCAATTATTTTTAATGTCCGATTCAGAACTACCACTGGTCAGACTTAATACGGTGAGCCAATATTCCGACATTTTTTTAATTAACGAGCATCAGAGAAATTGAACAAGAAGCTTGGGAGCCTCCAGTCATGTGGTCGATCTTACAAGTTGAGTGTCGCCGTGCATTGCAGGTAGATGCCCTATTGACGAGGCTTACGATAAGTTTTTGAAGTACATTCTTAGTGTACGTTATCACTGTACATTATCCCTTTACTTATGTAGACGCAAAAATTGTAGAGGGTTGGCATTAAGGTACCCTATAATATGTAAGGAACTATGTTGGCGTGTTCCTGAAATGTCAGAGAATCATTCCAGTGATAGTGTGGCTTGTTACTCCCTTACTTTTGGAATGATTTACAGGCGGGGAGTCAGTGTGCTACGTCTTAAGCCTGCTCGGTCGCTTAACAAAGGCAGTAGACCTTAGCCGAATATACAAATCAGTAGGCGGACTCGGGAAATGGTCGCCATGTTAGTGTCTAGGGATGTAATAACCATTGGTAACTTATATTGATATTGCCGTCCGTCCATTGGCGTCATTGATGATTTGTGGAGGTTAACGTCCCAAAACCACGATATGATTATGAGAGACGCCGTAGTGGAGGGCTCCGAGAATTTCTACCACCTGGGGTTCTTTAACGTGCACCCTAATCTGAGCCACGGGCTATTAGCGCCATTATAACAAAGACATTACTCTCGTGTAAACTGTATTTACGAAGTGCTTGTGTCACGCTAGGCCACGTTGATTTTCACGTAACAAGATCGCCTTTACTTCAGAAAAGAGTGGCACCGTGATGTAACTAATCTTAGACCTTTTGGCGCTCTTTGGCCATCAAATGGCCCTTGAGCCAAAAAACACCATATATCATCATATAATCTTAGACCTTTGTTTTAGCAGATGTGGGCGATATTGTTTCGGTAGGTTTTATCTAGGCGGCAATGAATGGTGACGTTGCCGAACACTTTGAACAATAGCTTTATTAGATGTACGCCTCATTTTTCGATTTCAGTTGCCACTCAACATTATACGCACGGGACTTCATATGAAGGGTCCGAGTCTTAATTGTAATGTGAATGTGCACTTCTCCAAACTTTCTTGTTCCGTTCATGTGATTCGTACCTTAAAAAACGCTAACATGGCCAATTTTACGATCATTGCGGAACTTAAGAGAGGTGGCATGTTGTAGTGTGTGAATAAAGCTATTTGTGTACCGTTTTAGTACACGTCTGGAAATCAGCCTCTATTTATTGTCAAAGAACTGGTGGTAACAAAATTTTTGAGGGTCATTTTAATGTAAGAGCAATGACTTCTATTTAACGCTGTCAAGTCAGTTTCAGCTGGCGGCACTTTTACAAAATAACAAGGGAAGGACAGCACCAGATGATAAACTTTGAATTTTTTCGCTCAATCAAGGCTCTCCGCTTTCAAACAACAGCAATAGCACTGACAAGCTTGGAGATACTTTCAAAAGTTTACAATAAGATATTCTGTGCCAGAATATTAGTTTGTGACAGGCTCCTGCTGCCGTGACTTAAGATGCTGTATACCGTTGTAAGGTCGCGCTCGGCGTGACATCCCCCGCCCCCTTCCTTCTCGGTAACACGTATTCCCGAGAAACGGAACCGGCTTGGCGTGGTAACCCCTGCCTCGCTTGCCTGACGTGTTCCCGATAAGCGGCGCCCTGCAGCTTCCTCTGCCCAAAGCCACCTAGAACAGGTTCTAGGAGGCACTGCCTCTGCCTCCCCTGCTCCTTCCATGAAACTGCCTGTCCAGTGTCGACGAGGGCCACGGGCAAAGAGGCCGGAGGGATAAAAGGAGGGCCCGGGAAAAGACAAGGGGTCTTTTTTGCTGTTAGGAGAGCTTGCCGGTTAGGCACTGACACGACCACCTTCGGCCCCACTGCGGGTCATACTTTTGCCGACATCTCTGCACTGTAAAAAGTTTTGTATATGAAGTTCTATTCGTAAAACGTCCAGTGGTGAAGGCATCTTTCCCCGGGGAAAAGTCACGAAGAGAGCGGTGATCATCCTCGCGAAGCAACGGACCCGGCTTTGCTTCATCACCAAGAACCTGGTCCCAACCATATTACGAGTTCGGACGAAAATTTACTACTGTAGTGCAATGGGCCATACCAATAGAAGCACTTACCCTTCGGGCGTCTTGGTATCTCTCAAGGTCCGGCCTCAGTTCAGGGTAAGGACCTATCTCGGCGAAACTAAGACTTAGTTGCAGGGCTATGATGGCAACAGCTCCGAGCCACATATTTCGTAGCGAATGCATTGTAAAGTGCAGGAATGGATTAGTGGAGCTGTCGCACTGGAACTCTTTCTTTTAAGCGCACGCTGAGCTGATAAACGTGAAAGGAGAAATGAGAGTGGAGGCAGGGACGCCTGACAGCTGAAGTGCGCATTTGTTTTCAACACAACAGGGTATAATGAATGATTACGTAATGCTGCCGACCCCTGCAATGACTTGCAGGTAGATGTGGCTGCTTATTAGTGTGCGGCTCAGCATATTCATTTTTCTCTTTATTTATATATCTAATTTCAATTGATATCAACTGCTTTATTTACACTTTTATGGGGATTTCTACATCGAGGGTAATTTAACACTGTTGTGTTGCCTTCCCGCTATTGTGTAGCAAACCGAGGCCATTGGCTTACTTTTTTAGTATTCCTGTTTTGAAGCGAGTGGCCTTTCTAAAGAGTACACATCTGTCGTATTGTCTCCATTTTTTGGGGGGGACTTTATCTATATACATATACTTGAGAAGCGTCTTCTAGGACGCTTGAATAAACACACTTGAATAAAATCGCAAGAACGTTTTGAAGATTTACGAAAGCTGGAAAATACTCATGCACGTACACGCTCTTGTTACACCGCAAAAAGTGAATTTGCAGTTGCTTGGAATCACCAATTACGCAGATTTTCTGGTGATTTTCCTAACTTGTTTGCCCACGATAACACAACACATGACGTTGCTCCTCATGTCCATTCGAACAATGGCTTACGAGCACTTAGAAACTCGCTATTATCCTTGTTCCCCGCGCGTGTACGCTCCGAAGACACATGCCTTTGTAGAGAATGCGCGTAGTGCATTATTGTGACATTCGTACTAAAACACAAGATTTTGTTGTTTGCCAACCCCTTACAATGCTTGGAAGCAACCTTGAAGTGGGAGGAGGAGGAAAATGAAAATGATGGCGGCAGCAGAGGGACGACCGTCATCGTAGCTCTGTGGCACGTGTATCGGACGCGTTATTGTAGTCGTGCTCTGACGGGACACGCATCTCATAATTATCATGTTTGCACCAGTCATACCTTCGTAATCCATTGGTGTCCTGTAATACAAAATTTTGCATATGTAAAGCTAGCGAAACGGCTGTGGCCACGCCGCTGTGGTCTAGTGGCTAAGTTACTCGGCTGCTGAACCGCAGGTCGCGGGTTCAAATCCCGGCTGCAGCGACTGCATTTACGATGGAAGCGAAAACGCTGTGGGCCCGTGTGATCAGATTTGGGAGCACGTTAAAGAACCCCAGGTGGTCGAAATTTCTGGAGCCCTCCACTACGGCGTCTCTTATGATCATATGGTGGTTTTGGGACGTTGAACCCCACATATCAATAAATAGAAACAACTGTGAGCGCACCATGAGCGTGGCATGCAATCATGTATTACATGACATGCATTTCATGATTTCCACGTTAGGGTCTGCCAATTGTGTTCGCCATGCAGTCATGTGATACCATACCATTTTTCAATATGTCACGAGAACGATAGTACCGCAAGAGCAGCAAGATTATGACATGTAAATCATGACATTCATGACATAGATTACATTATTTTTATATTACGAGTAGTGACTTATGCTAGTCATACAATCATGTTATGCCATACTAATTTTGGTATCAATACCATTATTGAGACGATCAGGAGAGCTAAGAGCCGTAGGCGGCTAAAGAGATAGATAGATCGATAGATACATAGATAGATAGATAGATAGATGGATAGATAGATAGATAGATAAATAGATAGATAGATACGCTCAATGTAGCCAAAGTTCGCCAAGAAATACTCCGAATTTATTAGCTCGCCACTAGTATGACGAGCGCCCACTTTGTGGGCGAGTCGCGTGGCGCCACACGTATTGGAGGGAGGGACCATGGTTTCGAATCCCGGGAATGGAACTTTTTTTCTAGGTATTTCCTTTTCATCTGTTCATATAAATTGTACAACGTCATATCCGTAACGGAAATACGTCAGTGAAGTCTTGGTGGACTTCGCCATAAAAGATTTTCGTGTTAAAAATCCTGTATGTGAAGGCGTAAGCATATGGCGTCGTCCTGACACCACGTGACACGAAGTCTCGTCATCACGCCATCACATCACATAGTTTTTTTGCTCGATAGAGGGTCGATCCAGGAGGTACTGCAATACCCAATGTGGTGCTGAAAATTTGGCGTGCCTTCAACCTTGTGTGCAGTGCGAAATCCCACAAAGTGCAAAGAACTTGCGAGTGGTTATGCGAAGAATGAATGCAATCAACCGGCAAAAAAAAAAAGATGGCTGTCAGCTTTGAGTAGTGTTAGGCCTATGCATGAGGTGCTATGTAAATTCACGATCACCTATCATAAGCAGAAGCGATGGCCTTAAATGGCCTTAAGTTGTTGTCAGGCTAGTCGGACACGTACCTCTAACAAAAAGAGAAGTATCCTCTGAGAAGGCTTTACTTGAGAAACTTCAAACTAAGCAGATATGGCAGAGCGAAAGTATGATTTTGTTGTAACTGCATTTTAGAGAGGACACCATTTATAAATTTCTATCTTCGCAGATAACAGTGTACCCACGTATTCGATAGGGTATACTTACTTAAAAGACAAATTGTCCGGGATAATTCGGATATTCACTATGAATTACCTGCTCATGTGTTTTTTCATATTATCGGAGTTTGTTATTCAAGCAGTGAAGAGCTTACCGTTCTTACTTGATTTGATATAGCGCATAGCGAAAAATGAAGGAGCTGCCAAATGAAAGAAAAAAAAACCACTAGCTTTCATCTTATCTCTATTGGAAGAATGCTTCAAACATATTACGTGCACATGCAATAACACCTGAGTGCTACGTACGCGAACAAAAAGCCTTCCATCCCACTTTCGCGGAACAGATATTAATATTTCATGGATGGTTCAGGTAGGATACAGATAGGATCGTAGTTGGGTCACAGACACACGTTCTGCTAGCTCGTTATGTTATAAATTTCTATAATGTTGTGTGACTTGACAATGGTGTTTCTCAAGCACTTCGAATTCATTACATTTTGTCGAGCCGCTAGGGCAGAGTCGAATTGCATTTGAAGAGGTGGCAGTTTTATAGGCTTCTGTAGTACGACTTTTTTGAGTAACTTATTTTCAGCTTATGGAGACCGGTTAGTGAGTTCCAGGTCGGAGGTACTGCGCGTAGGAAACTTTTTCCGGTATGTGGATCGCCACTTGGTTTTATTAGGCTCTAACGTGTATACTGACGCCAAGGAACTGAAGGAACCGAGTCACGCAATTCTCAATTACCCATGCACAGTGGCGACATACTGCGGCGACTACATAGGCAAACCTGTGGGTGCCCTATCCCGTGGCGTTATTAAAAAGCACAGACCACGCTTGAAATTGTCCAATTTTTTTATTGCCATGAGCATAATATTGGTTACATGCTCGAAAATAGACCAAAACCTCGAGAGTGACCGATTATTTCTTCCACCATCCGTAGTTGCCGTTGTACCCTCCGACCACACGGCTGCAAGAGTCGTCGTACACCTGGTACTTGGGAGCGTTTCCGCAGAACAGGTCGAATATGAAGTCGCAGTAGTCGGCCCGTCGGTTGAATGTGTGGGACAGACGGCGCCACTGGATGCATCCGTATCCTAGCGGAAAAAAAATAAAATCGGGAATCGTTTGAGCCATTACTGTACTCCTAATCATGATCCGCATCAAGTTCACTTGCAAAAGTATATTTATCAGGTCTTGCTATTGCTTATCCGATCACGCGAGCAGGAATAATGATTTAGTGGATGATTTACAGCAGCTCAGCTTCTTCTCGTCACTATTGTCACTAAGCGGACACTTTTTTGATATATTGATGCTATAACGTTGCCGCCCAAAACATGTGTGTACAAGGCTAAATAGCATGTTGTGCGTACAAATACCCAAATACGTGGGACACGGATGATTGCGTATACCGAAAGACAGGTGATGCTGGGTCCGAGCAAATATCCACAGTGAAGTAGACACAGGTGCGCAGCGGTTTATTTTGACGTTGTGGCCGTGAGTACAGCCTTCGCTAGATGAAGGCCGTTGGAAACGTCAAAGTTAATCTGTTCATACGTGTGTCTACGTCACTGTCTATACATATATGTTAAGGTTACGCTGAATACAAAACAGAGTGATTAGCGAAATTTTTTCTAAAGACTTTAGTTCGTAGGTAACGTTGCAATTTAAACCGGATGTGCGTCTGGTTAACCTCCCTGCCTTTCCTTGCATCTTCTTTCTCTCTCACTAGAATAAGAGGTATTGTCTTCTTCATTCCGCTGCAATATTAAACGTGTTCCGACTTGCCTTGTCATTCGTTAAACGTTCAGTTCTTTACTATTTAGCTTAACTTCAGTGGTCCGCCCTGATAAAGCAGCGGTTACGAGGCTAGGCTGCTGATCCAAAGGTCGCGGGTTCGATCCCGTTGGACGCATTTCGATGGAGGCGCAATGGTGGAGGTCCGTGCAATGTGCAACGTCAGTGCTGCACGTTAAAGAACCCCAGGTGGTCGAAATTGCCGAAGCCCCTCCACTACGGCGTCTCTCGTAATCATATCGTCGTTTTGGAACGTGAAACCACAGATAATATTACTACCTTCGCTTGACTACCTTCGCTTGCTTGAAAATGCACAGCCTTTAATATGTTTCGGGATAACCAGAGCTGGTTACTGAAGCAGGGTAGTGATGCTAAACGTATTGTTTTAAATATTAAAAATAAAACATTTGTGCTGAATAAGCTCCACAATAATTTCTCATGTCAGACTTACATAAGCCTGTACAACTTCTTATCACCCACTCGTCTTGTATCGAACAACGCCAACATTCTTTTTCTGGTTGAGCGTAGAAGTAACAATGCTTAAGTATGCAAGCAGAATACTTGGTTTGCAGGTGCGGCAGAGTCTTCGAACTTACTGCTACAGTTTACCTTTTACTGGCCAAATTACGTTCGCATTTTACTGTTACACAGCCAGGGAAATTCATTGCACAATAGCGCTAACAAGTACTGAACAGCTACTGTACTCGGGGCGTTAAATTTCACAATACCTTAGTGAACCAAGTGTGCTCTTGCAAAGTAGGAGTTAGCGCTGAATGAGGGATAAAACAATATTCCCTATAAGACGACGTGCAGTGGTCACCCTGGCACCGTTGCCGCATTGAGTTTGTTATAATACTTCTGTATATGTATAACAAAAAGGTTTGCTGTATGTGAAAGATTGCTTAAGAGACATGGCATGAGCCTCTCGAAGGCATGAGTTTATGCGATATAAGACTACGTAAAGGCTTTGAAGAGAATAACGTGATGTGCCAAAACACCTCGTCTATGTTGCTTATAACGGCTTTGATGACAATAACGTGATCCGCAAAACACCTCGTCTATGTTGCTTATAACTAGTGTCTTGAGTAAAGCACAGCAATCCTCGTTCAACTTACCGTTAAGAGCATAGCGATAACGCGCGATGAAGCAGGTGTTGCAGTCTTTGTAGATCGTGTGCATACTGTAGCTGTCGACGCCTGAAAAATAAAAAAAACTCCTCGTGGTATTAGCATGTTTTAGATGATCTTTTGATGTAAAAGATTAAAGAAAAAGAACTTAAAAATTAACACCAGCACTATGTTAAAAATAGACTGCGGAAAATAGAAAGCCGTACAAAACCCGTTCTTATACTGCAGTAATGATTACCAGATGGCAACCCTCTTATTGTCCATTTGCCTTAAACTTTTGGAACCGAGTGGTGGTAGATATCAATTGTGCAATTTTTCTTTTTTGAAAATTTATTTCGTGGGTGTCACTTTTTTTAACGATCCACCAGTTTTATGGTATCGCGATACGTATGAGGTGAGACACCGGTTTGTTATTATGGTTCCTTGTTGAGTCAGTATTTAGCAAACCCGGTAATTTAGCAGGATCATGCGGTGAGGTTTCTTATTCTTCTGCGCAAAATGACAGACCGCTATAGCTTACCGTTGACGGCCAAGAAGTTGTATTGGTTTCTCGTGCGGTATCCAGGCGTCGAAGTGAGAACGTAACGGCCGACGCTGCGAAATGAACAAGGGCGTTGAATGGAAGCGTCTTTGCAAGTTCGCTACGTCATACTTTCAGCTGCCGCTATACGACAGTGAATAAGATAGCTACTTCGTTACAGGCAATCTTTCTTGAGGTAAGACAGTTTTTTTATCAATGCGTCAAAAATGAAGTCTTCCAATTAAGTTATCCGCTTGCGCGTTCTATTATGTTATGGGTAGCGAGATTACTGTTTCTAGCTTTCTGACGACGGAGTAATTATTACGCCTCCATAAGCAGTGCAGTACCCTTAAGTCAAACAGTAAAGAAAACTACAATAAATACCAGAACAAAATAAGGCGACAATATGTATATTTTCTGTTTAGCAACAATTTTGCTCTTAATTTTTCTGTGGGGCTCTTACGACGCAGGTATACGGCGCCCTCAGGTGAAGTGCTGTGAAGTTCGGCACATTGGCAGAAAATCGCTTGTCGTGTGGCGGTGTTTCACTCTGATATTGGTGGGGTTTTCACGTGACATTCAAATCGGCTTGAGCGCGAAATCCGCGAAGCATTCATGATGAAGAAAACGATGAAGTGCCACCATCAAGGAGCAGTGAATCACGCTTCTAGAAAAGGTCATTGTGTATTCGTGCGCATAATAGCGTTATCTAGACTCGTGGTAGACATAGTTATTGCTTCTTCTCTGTGATAATGCAACAGGCGTGTTTTTTGTGTTTATCTTGTATGTTTTGTTTCCTTTTTATCATTGAAATAAACGTCCGCACAGTTTTACGTTAACGCTTGTGTGTTCTCTGGTTCTTACTCTTCGTCATTTTATTTATGATGATTGCCTCTCAATAAAGCGCTTGCATTTGTCAAATTACATTCTGGAAGCATCTATCACTGGTTGAGGATAACTTTACTCACGTCTCAGACACTCAAATGTCTTTTCGCTAAATATTATTGCACTAGCACATAAAAATAGAATTATCTTGCGATGTGAACGTTGTTTTAGACTTCACACTTTGAGCCTCTTTATGTATGATTTACCTGTAGGAAATTTGATTTTCCAAGTGTAGGTGTGCAAGAGCAGATTCATGGCGGCGTCAAAAGGAACCGAGTAAGGCGACGCACCCTGTAATACGTGGGGTTGTGGGCTTGCTCCCGTTTTGTCCCTCAAGTGATCTGAACAGATTTCAATTTATTTGGTTTTCACGAAACATTTTCCGTCCGTAAATTCGCCGTCGGCTTAAGCTGTTTTCCCCGTCAGTAGTGAAAGCGCACGTCTTTGCAGGAAGAAGAAATTAGATTATTTGTAAAGATATTTCTTGGTTTGTGGGAATGCTGATGCTCACAGTTCTTACATTTTTAAAATTGACAAGAACCTCACCTTGCTCCACATCCACGTCCATATCCGTCCTGGCACCAAGAAAACCTGACGTTCATGCTGTACCCATTGAACGGTCCGATTCTCTCGTACTTCACGCATTTTGCGGTTCCACCGAAGTGATGATCATAGGGATAGTTTCTTTTGGTCATCACCCATTCGCCATTGTTGGGGTAGCACTAGGTACATGCATGAAATAAGAGAAATGTCTTAGTGGCCTGTGTGTTATAATGCAAGGCGATTTTTATAACCAGAACTCTGAAAACAAATTCGAAGCAGCTTTATTGACTTAACGTCGCGAAGACATTAAACAGTGTAAGTGGTGGCATTGTACTGCCATTGCATTACTTGAACTTGCTTTGTAGTAGATTTGCCACCATGTGAACTGTTAAACCAGTATTTTCAACGTTAAGCCAATTCATAACGCTAAATCAAGTGAAAATGGGTAGTTATATACATAGCATGGTGGTGGGGGTGGTTTCTGTTTTCCCTGCATCCTTGATTGATCCAAGCTGATGAAGTTCACCAAGCGCGCAATCTATAAGTGCGAATTATGTTGCACATGAGTTGGCTGAATTTCACATGGTTAAGCTCATAGGCGTTTTTCATTGCAGTGCCAATCATAATCCAAGAGTGGAAGCCTGCCACCTCTTGTTTTGTTTAAGCACGTTTGGTCACTGGTTTTTAAGAATGGAAAAACTGATTGACTTACATTTCATGAAAAGTTTACTCCTTGAAAGGGACATCACTATGCATTCATGACAGCGTGATTGGTTGAACTGATTCGAACGATAATATTATGTAGAATGGTTGCGGCCAAATTTAAATGCACGGATGAAGGAAAGAAATACAAAGGCAGTGCTGAGACTAACAAGTGACGTTTTATTGAAAACCTTGCAGAATATGCACAGGCGTGGCTACATCTACAGATAACAACCTTTGCTCAAGGATTGCAGAGGCTAAACAAGATTAGTTGGGCAGTTGTCACGCAGGTAGTCAATTTATCTCCGTGAGAGGACAACTGATGGGGTGCTGACGGAATCTGTGCCTTTCTGTTTTACGTCGAATGCTTTTGTAATTTCGATCCGTGTGTTTAAATATAACCGCAGCCATTCGACAAGCAAGATCAGCAACTAGCCCAGATGCACATCGCTCTAATAATATTAGCTAGGGTTGTACGTGCCGAAACCACGATATGATTGGGAAGCACACCATAGTGGAGGGCTCCAGAAATTTTGAACATCTGATGTTCTACAATGTGCTCTGACATTTGAGAGTTCAAAGGCATTTCGCATCCACTGAAATGCGAATGCCGGGGATCGAACCAGCGATTATCAGCTGAGCAGCCGAGTACTCTAACATCACCGCGGAACATCACCATCCCCATTAGAACAGTGTCTGGCTGTATTTATATCATTTCTATACCAAATTAAGAAAACAAAAAGTTGTAAGGACTCACAGGAGGGGGGTTTTGGAACCTTTGCAGCGACGGGTTCAGTTCGGGGTATTGTCCCACAGCGCTTTCTTGCTGAACGAAGACTGCGACAGTAGTTAGGATAACACCGAGAAGAGTCGACATTGTTGCGATTACTCGGAAGAAAATGGAGAAGACTGCGCACCGAGAGTTGGCTTTTATTTGCAACACCAAAGAAAAAGAAAGAGAAGGATGAACCGCCGAAGGAAATCTGTTGAGCCCACACTACACTGCTCGCGGCGTAAGTTTAGACGCCACACGCAACATTTCTTTTTTTGTGTACACTTACTTGTTTGTTTTTGGTGGCTCAATGTTCGTTCAAGTGGACGTCAAGCTTTGGATCTTAGTTATTATAGTCACAAAAAGAAACACGGTCAGCTAAAAATAAATGACGAGACAATATCCGAAAAAAAAAAATCATTTGTGACAGAAATGTCCTGGCAAAGAAAACTGATTATTGATAAAAACAGAACTCTAAAAAAAACAAATTCACGTTGTGCAAAATGTGACGGCAAGCCGGAAGGTTTAAGCGAACTTGTGAGCATTGTGATTGTTTTCAAATGCCACGTAAAACATACATAGAGATGCATTTGTGTAGTAAGTCTGCATGGACCGTTTTTTTCTTACATTGTGTTACGCCGTAGGCCCGAAACGACGAACCTCATAATAGAAGAAAACAAAGACTGTTTTAGAGGGTATTTTTTATACGAGGTCAGTAGACTGGTGTTGCGCAAAACTTCAGACTTTATGTCATAGCTACTGACAGTCCACGTGTGCCGAAGAATGAGGTGCATGTGGCGCAAAAACATGCGATTTTGATATCAAAACTCGTCATTTATTAGCAAGAAGTAAATTTATCCTTGTGGATACGGTGGCCTAGATGATAATTGAGGAATGCTATCTCATGCAGGATCTTGGTTTGAAGTAATCGGGTAATACTCATGTTTCAAGAAAACTTTATGGCTGAAACCAAAACACGCGCCCGAAACAGTGCACCCCTCCGGTTCTAGGCATTCCTCCAGGTCCGTGTTTTAGGTTGCACCTTAAAGTGTTTCTACGATTAGACTGTATTTTTAATTCAAGAAAGCAAACTAAAATAGTTTTCAACATGACAGGTGGAGTTCACACCAGGTGCAAAATGGCCAAGTGCAACTTTAAGGTGCCTTGGGGTTCATGGGATCATACATAACGAAAAACAAAATGTTTAAATTAGCATATAAATAGCTGATGCCCTCCCATACTGATAAACGTAAACGATAAACGTACTGATAAACGTAAACGAAAGTCACGCTATCAATACTCGGAATTTTGGAGGCTGGCTTATACCGCGCTTTCGCACCGACTATAAACTTCAGTCGTTGAAATATAACCTCCTATGTATTTTTAACAAGCATAAACATTTACATAATAATAACAAATAATATGTGGGGTTTAACGTCCCAAAACCACATCATTATCAGAGACGCCGTAGTGGAGGGCTCCGGAAATTTCGACCACCTGGGGTTCTTTAACGTGCACCCGAATCTGAGCACAGGGGCCTACAGCATTTCCGCCTCCATCGGAAATGCAACCGCCGCAGCTGGTATTTGAACCCGCGACCTGCGGGTCAGCAGCCGAGTACCTTAGCCACTAGACCACCGCGGCGGGGCAACATTTACATAAACCGGCGCTAAAGACATTACGCGAATTATTTTTGAAATGCTAATGTATTCATACATTTCAATTATTTATTCATGCTGTGCTACATTTCACTGTATACCTTTATGTGTGGTAAGCTACCATGCTTTTTTTTCTTATATTGTGTGGATATTATTGCTTCGTGTAGCTTACTGCCGAAATTACAGGTGTACTATTGCTGTTTCTTTTTCTTGTACTTTCAGTACTACATTTTTTTCCGTAAATAAATTTGAGTGTTCTGTTATTGTTTGTTTGTTATTAGAAATGTGTTCATTCAAAACAATTTTCTGTTATGTTTGTACAGGTATTGTTATATGCTTTGTTTTTGTAAATATTTTTTCAACCATGTGCGATCATGACATGTACATTTTTGGTGCAATAATTTTCAGCTGTCACTTGTTGCCATGTAATTGGTCTTCTGGGCCTTAGCCAAGCTGTTTTATTACAGCTTTTAGCCCAGGAGACCATCCAGAATGAAATGTTTTCATTTTATTCTGGGAAATAAAGAGACAGACAGATACGTCTTACATGCATTGTGCATATGTGCATAAATAAACGAAAAGGTTTCAGCTACAGAGAAATGATGAGTTGGAATTACGATAAATATGACCTATACATACATGCGCAGATAAGTGGGTGTAAGAGGTCTTATCAATGCAAAGTTATAGCAGAAATGATGCGTAATATTTTTTTTAAATCTGCCACGAAGGAAAATATGGGTGGAACGAATAAGAATATTCAGAACTGTTCTGAAATAAAGCAACTCTATTTGACGTGAAAATATCGGGAGGGGCACCCTGTTGAAATGGTTATTTTTCGCTCTAAGTGCCATGCCAAAAAAATTTAGGGGGGGGGGGAGCGGATTGCGCAGAATGTGAAGAATAACAATCAGGCGTTCGAGCTAGAATCGAATCTCGAAAAAAATATGATTGGGGTGGAAGTGTTGCATCAGAAAACCGTGTAAGTGATAGAAATCTCCAAAAAAAGAAAATCATGTACGTGTCATGCAAAGTAAATGGTCACGTTAACGCATGTTTATTGCGAGACAGAAGCGTAGAATCGCCCTAAGAGTCATGTCATGTGTTCTAGAAACCTGAAAGAGGCAATGGTCTTTTCGCAGGAAGGGCTCTCATTAGACATTACCGCATCTCTCCACTATTTAAATAGTAGTTGATTTCATTAATTGTTTTTGTGATTCATGTGTCTATCCATACTAAGACCCACAGCTACAGCAGAAGTAATTGTGATGGCAGAGATCAAATATTCTATTTAATATTGTTTGAAGGATATTCCGACAAGTTTCCTTAAACACCTTGTGAATTTTGCTCAATAACGGGTTCGCCATTTGACCTGAAAAATATACATTGCCTCTCAAGGGTACAACCTCAATTGTGATAACTTTTTGGGGTCGTCTCTTTATGCACTTGATTTGCTTGAGATTACGTAAAAAGGAATTTTTATTTTTAACGGTGAAATTGAGTGCTGACCGGTCAGATGTTTAGAATAGAGAGATTCACAAGAAAATAGCTGGCCACAGTAATGAATTCGACATCACAGGCTTAGTGCCGTTATATTGAAACGGGAACAACCTGTCGATAATCACAATGTTATTTTGTGGTTGAATGATAGAATTGGATAAATCATAATTTCGTCCGATGCTGTTTTCTGCATAAACAAACGAAGTGTTTTCTAATACATGTATTTAGTTTTGTTGGGATTTTGTCACCGATATCTGGGTGAGTTCTTTGGTTTCGTGATTTAGTAACCGTGAAACGCAAATAAACGAAACACTGACGATGAAGAAGACAATAGTCAGTGTTTTGTGTTTGCGTTCTGCCGTTGCTCAGTCACAAAATTCTTGTCACTGTTGTAAACACTTGCCGAATCATGTAGGTATGTAGCCGTAGTCAGCCAGGCTACTAGACCAAATAAGTTTTGCGAAGTTTCATGTCATGTATATATCAAAGGGTCAATAAATAAAACTTTAAAAGGTATGCGATAATTAGGGTTCGCCGTATTTTTTTTTGTTGGTAGCCGAAGCGATTGTGCCCGAAATAAACGGAAGGAAACGGTTAATTGTTTTTCGAGACTTTTTGAAAACACCGAAGGGCAGCCTCACCGAAACAACGATAACAGGAAGGTCACCAGCACAATCGAAGTGCATTAAAAAAAAAGAGGCACTCATCAATTTTCGAAACACAATGGCCTTGTCATGTATGACCACACGTGCACATGGCATTGCAAGCTTCTCAGTTTTGAACACAGTTATTTGTGTGGTGTAATATGGGAAAAACATGGGTATTTCAATGTTATTTAGACATCGTGCATAAAATTTCCGTAAACATTGCTTTCATTCGGTCTTCAATACTGCTTTAGCATGATACGTTTATTGAATATTTCAATATGGTGGTTTTGGGATGTTAAACCCCACTTATCAATCAATATTGAATATTTCGACGTTTTTGGTTTCTGTAATGTAAATAACTATTCAGAAAGAAACACGAACATTTGAAAATTTTCAACTTATTCAGTATGTGCTAATCAGCTACTTGATGAGTGATGATGTTCGATGGATCAGCAGCCGTACAGGGCTTGTTCAGTCCATTTCTATTTCGCGATTGCGTCGTCCTGTGTGCTGATGCGTAAAATATCATAAGTTATCGCAGCCCATGCTCAATAAGCAGACCCCTTTTTTCACGTTGCTTTTATCTTAAGGCATATTATAAACTGCAGGGCGCCAATATGGTACAGGACATAGAGGAGCAAACATGGCCTGTCCTGTGTTGTGGGCTCCTATATGTGCCCAGTACCGAATTGTGCAGTTCAAAATTATAAAAAACTAGCAATGCAAACAAATTTTAATAAAGGGGCCTTGCCACACTTCTTCAGCACGGTCAGAAAACGCTGATGATTGGTAGCCGAGGCTCTTGAGAAAATGAGCGCCAAGAACTACAGACCAGCACGTGGTCGGGAGTTTACAATTATTTCGCAGATGTCTACATATTTTTCCCTTTCTACGAATGATGCAATATTTGCAATGACGCGGCGACAGTATGGTACGATAACCATGAAGCTTCATTCACGAGTTGGTAAGAACTCCATCGGCAGATTCACGAAGCCTCCAGTAACCCTGAAAGGAAAGAGAGAGCGGAACAGACACTTTCTTCGTGACTTCAAATGCCGAACGAGAGCGTCGCCATGTTTGTCGCAATGATGTCGCGATTTTTTCTACGGGCTGGCGCCCACATACCAGAAGGAAAAAAGGTGAACTTATTAATATAAGGTGTAAAAGAGCAGCTTTTCGCGGGCCTTGTGCGCAAACCTTCTACGACGGTGTCGGAGTTCATACGCGAGCCAGGCCACAAGTATGGAGCACATGCTTCGGCAGCGGTTGTCGCAGTAAGACGGCCATGTCCGCTGCGTGCTCGCTTGTGCCAGGAAGTGATGGCAGCTGGGTTCTCACAGAACTCGTACGGCAGGTTTAAGCGGAGAACTCGAGAAACCTCATGCAGCGTCCCCTTCGAGCATCGCTGCTCTTACCGATATCGTTCGGAACGAAATCGGGCAGTTCGTTCATACCTGACCAACATCGCCAGGCGAAACTCCGTCGCTCTCCTATGCGGACGCCCTGCGCGTCTCTACGCCGTCGACGGCGCGTTTTCTTCATCCACCTGCTGGGGCGCTCGACGTTTTCCAAGCCGAGCCCATCGCCCGGCTTTGCAGGCCGATTTTGCGTCTTGGCTCTTGGAAGCCCACCTTCAAGCGTGCACCCGACAACCGTCTTTTGTGTTACAATTGTGGCGAGGCTGGACACATGTACCGCGACTGTTACTGCCGAAAAATAGGCCTATACGTGGATTCCACCCAGATGCTCGTTGTCCACGCTGCGGTAAGCGCTCGCAAAAATCGAGGAATACTTGGAAGGTAGTCATTGCCTTCCTGCCCTGGCGCGACGACAGTCACGTTTGCCATCACCCCGTCCATCCGCATCAACAACACATCGCACCCGACCACCGGTTAGTTCCCCTGCAGTGTCAATGGCGCCACCACTGACTGGTGTATACTTAATGGTGTCGGTATCCAACAGAGATCTCATATTAAATTTGAACCATGGATTTCACAACAGTTTCATATTTGGAAAAAATTTTTCTGAACATTCGGGAAGCCGGAAGTACGCGCTCAACTGGAAATGCTCGGGTGAGAAACAGGACTGCCACTCGTCGCATGTGTCATCAACCAGGTGATGATGTGCGCATGCGCGTTCTCTTCCATTTTAGCGACAGCGGCGTCAGACGCGCTATCCAAAGGTTGTGGGTTCTGTCCCTACATACAGCGAATTGATCTTTCATCAACGCAATACCTTTTTATTCATTTATTAATCGCTAAGCAAACGTCCAAACCTACAAATAGCGCTCCCTATACCTTCTTTAGCCTCATCATATGATGGTTTCATTCAGTATATGAAGGTATATATTTCATGGTGTAATTTATTGCAACGGTATATTCGACCTTCATTGAACAGCAGAGGTAGACGTATGAGGTAACGCGAGAGATCGTATTCTGCTGTCCTCGGTTTCAAAGTTTGAGATTCTTTGCGAACATGTTTCAATGACGCATGCATGACTGGTATTACTACACAGTGGAACAAATAAAAAAGCTTTTGTCTAAATCTCTGTATGAAAAATTTCAAGTGTTTAGCCATTCATCGCTATATTTCATACCACGGTTATTTTCTGCCTTGCTGAAATGTACGAACAAAAGAGTATACTAGCCATTTAGTGCAATAAAGTGTGTTTTTTTTGTACAATGGTGGCTCACTTTGACCAATCGCGACTGCTCAACTAAGAGTGTGAGAACAGTGACCGCCAACGTACGAAAACAATACTATTTCTCAGTGGGACACCTTTAGACGGAGCCTTCATTGTGGCACCGAATCCATCCGACTCGTCTCATCAGAGTAGCTATCTCTAGATGTGTTAGTCATCGGACCATCACAAGAAAAAGAAAATGCGCAGCAGGCATTAAGTCTAGCAAGGCTGGTTCATGGTGAGGCGAAAAGAGCAACGTGGCTAGACAGGCAAAAAAACAAACAAACATTCGCGTACTGATGGCACTGCAGGACTACCATGATGATTGGTTGGAGAAGCAAACACGGACACATCTACCTCCATGATGTCCGACATTTGTTTCCCATTCGATGTCAAGGGGCAACGGGTCAACCCATTTTACGCACACTGGCCTCATGTGTCATGCCGGCGTCGTGGAAAGTGGAAAATGGTCAAAGCATTGCCTCCGCGATTTTCTCCGGCAACGCAACGTTGCTACGGGTCGCTACCGGAAGTAATCGGGAAGGCTAGGGTGAAGGAGACTTTCTGCTGGCAATACACAAGCAGACAGCAACAATACACCTCCGCGTCACCCACGTGCAGAGAATTAAAGGTCCTTGTATCTTTGCTGTCAAACAGTGACGTGTTGTACATCAGCAGTTATTAGCAGACATGCCGGTTAAAGCAGCGATCTTAAAATAGGGCAAATAAATGCGCTGTTACACTATGCAAATGCCTTTACAACTACGTTCTTTCGTAGTTTAGGTGATACTATAAACAGTTGGTGCGTTTAACTTTTGCAGAAGAAGAGTCCACTTGCCGAAAACGTTGGCTGAAGTACACCTCATATTCCAAAGATTTTTGATCACTTGAAGATTACATCTTCCCGACAACTTCTACCTCAAATTATTTTTGAATGGTCGGGCTTTTTGAAAAAAAAATACGATATTATCCACAGAATTCGCACGTTACATCACGATGCTTAAGAACAGGTGAGCGAGGCATTTCGAAAGAAAGTGCTTCCGAATCACATTTTATTTTGCGCAGATATTCACTGCAGTCTGTGAAATGACTGCTACAGAATACAGAGGGCAATCCACAATTATTTTATTTTGTCAATAACTTCTGCAGAGCCGAACTATTACAAGAATAAGCAGGTATTGTAACGTGTTTCACAGCCAGTACCAGTTACGCGCAACCAACGCGTATTGCCAGTCATAGAGCACGGTCCTATACACCCGGCATCCCGAGCCCTGGATCGCAAGATGGCAGGTATATTTGGTACTTTGGTGATGTACCGCAGTTCTCGTCGTAAATGAACTCGCAGCAGTCAGCCGGCTGATGGAACGTCGATATGCGACGCCACAGAGCACAACCGTATCCTGGGTAAAAAAAAAAAGCAGAGCATATGAGTGAATAAGAGGGGAAAAGAAGGTAGATTCTTCGGAGCCCGCCTGCTGACCCAGAACTTTTTTCTCCGACAGAGTGTGATCATCGAGTATATCCAACGTATCGGGAAGATCTTGTCTTGGCGCACATCAAGGGGGCACCTACGCAGAATATGGACTATCGTTTTTCTGCAGCATGCAGTTATTCCATGTAGCGTTGCGGGCCATTCCAATGTGAAAGGTGTGCATATTCAGGCCATGCCAAGCATGTGTGCTTTCACACTGTTTCCCTTCCCATGCATTTATAGCATTTTTAGAGGGCACTAATTGTGCCGCTGTCTTGGTTTTTTTTTTCGTTACATTTTTGTTTCTCTCCTGTCCTGGCGCCGAAGTTTTCACCTCAGAAGTAGTATAGCATAGAGTACCAACTACTCAGAACTTGCATGCACCTTGTTAAGCTCTTTCCTTGCTTCCTTCTTCTCTTTCCGAAGGATCAGACAGGTGCTGTACACCTTCAGGTGACAGTTTTCGGCCTGTTCCGTCCCTATTTCCTCTTTGTATTCGTGTTTTTGAGGAATAAAGTAAATAATAATAATAATAATAATAATAATAATAATAATAATAATAATAATAATAATAATAATAATAATAATAATAATAATAATAATAATAATAGGTGCAGATGATTGCACCTGGTAATCGAACAAATGGCTGATGAAATCTCATGCTTATAGACCACGTCTTACCTATACTACCAGGGCAGGCAAGTGCTTGCGCAAATGCCGTTAAGCATTAGCCGACTCAAAAATGCACCGTAATATAGGCCGCCATTCTCGAAGATCTCAAGCTTAGTTCGGAGTAAGAAATAGGTTCCGATTGTGCAGCTTTCGGTTGATTTAATTCAGTTATTCAGATGACGCTTCAATTCCTTAGTATTGGTCTTTAACCTTGAAAATTATTCCAGACGTTTCTTGGCCCATTTCCCTTTGCGGGTTGTAAAAGTGAGGAACATCATCAACATCATCAATGTTGCGGCTGCTCTCAGCGTTGTATCGTACGTAAACATGTGCGATGAACCAACAAGGCTTTTCAAGGTGATGCCGCATTGGCGGAGTGTGTAAAGTGAGTGGTGTGCCAACACGCGTCTCGCCTCTGGCAACAACGCCATAAAAGTGGCAAGGCAGCAACACCAACAATATATAAACAAATCGAAGCATCTTCGAACAACGGAAACAATATGCTGTGAAAAGGCTGTGAACCATAACAAACAAAACAAAACATTACAACACAATCAAAACACCAATCAATCAAATCACATAACAAAACAATAGGCTAATAAAGAGAAAATGATACGCTGTTAGCCGAAACAAAATAGAAGGCCATGATTTATGATCCAATGCACAATGCTTCGCCATAACTTCAGCATTCACTTCGTGATATGCATTAGTTCCTTTGTTCATAGCGTCCCATTGTCAGCGCTGCGTAATTAACACATCGGTATTTAGAATTACGTATCTATGCATTTTATAAATTAAAAGGTACACAGCCTAACATTTCATTATTTATGTCGCGGTTCGCATATGCGTATTATTTGCTTTTTGATTGACAATATTCACAACTATGAGTGCTGCCGGCACATCAAAATAGGTGGGCTTTATGCATGGGGTGAAACTATCACCTTGTGGCTCAATCATTGCGCAGACACCAGCAGACAGAGAGACCAAAGTTTTTGCGGTGAAGTATCCTATAATAAAAATATTCATTGAAACATCACAGGAAAAATATAGGAGGTCAAAAATATTTTGGAGCCCACCAAAAGGCCTCTCTGCAGCATCCTGCTTCTAGTAACCTACACAACCCATAACAAAATGAAATGGTGCAACGATTATAGATCACTGTGGAATTATAGCGTGGCATGCTTACCTCCATTAGCATAAACATTGCGAAAGACAAAGCAGGTCTCGCAGTCCGTATAAATTACTTGGTACGTTTCTTCAATCAAGTCACCAGTGTCTGCAAAAGAAATTAACGCGCAATAAATTTGTTGTTATGTATAACAAATATACAATTAAGAGTGGGAAAGTAATCTGACTCAAATGTTCTTGCTATGTTTCCACAGACACCTTATGAGCAAAAGCGCATTACTTTGTTTTATTGTGTTTAATTACGCCCCTTTATGTTTTCGCTACAAATGAAGGGATGATGTGTATGTTTGAAGGCTCGTTTTTTTACCAGGTACAATATAAATAGGATATAACAGATAATGATGCCTCGGCATCATTGTCTGTTAGTTGTCATTGTTTTTATGTTTTTGTGGCGTTTCTGCCCGTGTTTTCGAGCTTAGAATGCGATCACCGCCTAGTAATTCAGCAAACAGAGATGCAGAATGAATGAGGAAACTTTATTATGTGCGGCGTTATTTCACATTGAGTGAAGATGAGTTACAGGTTAAAACTTTATACGGGAAGACAATCAATAGATATATGAACAAATTCACGTTTGCTGTAGCTGAAAGAGAACCAAGCACAAAAAGTATACCTCATATGAAATATTTTCCGAACCAGTACAAACACTTTTCTTGAAGGCGTATTGACACCGTGATACTGAATGGTCTATGGTTGAACTCACTTGATCAGGGCTTTTTCCCCGGTGTTATTGACATATACAATTTTATCACGGACAATTGAAAACACCCCAATGAAAATGCATACGACCATTGCAGATGCTATAGCTATTAATGCTTGCGCTCTTTACTCCCTTCAGTTACACGTGAAATAAACAGGAAAAGTCTGAATAAAAAAGGCCCAAGCCTTTCCGGATACTTCTCCTCTGTTATGTTTTGTAAGCGATGACAACACTCGTAGTGTCATTTAACATGAGCATCCCTTGTGATGATGCTTCTGCATATACTTCGACATTAGCGAAAGTTGTGTTGGAGAACATTCTTGTAAGTCTGCGTGAACATTATCATACGGTCTCAAGTAGGATCAGAATGAAATGGTAGAAAGAAATCGAATCGCACATCACATACCTTTACGGTTCCTTAGTTTATTTATACGGGCAAAGTATACATTATGGAGTAATACAAGTTTATACTTACGAATCTATCTATTCCTTTAGTCGTAAGAAATATCCAGGTATTCGCTCATTCTATAGAAAAAGAGCTCGCTATATGAACCAACTGCTATTCAGCAATACCATCCGCCTCTTTCCCCGGTGAGCATATTGATCGTTCACTTACTGTTATATGGCACAAACTTTAGGGAGTTTCTGGCCGAGTAGCAGGATGACGGAGTCAAGGTGATCTGACCCTCCCTGAAACAAAAATTTGGTATTTTACCACTCTAAGACCCCATAAACACTCTACCTCAGCCGATTTGAAACTATTATTGAATTATGCACTTTGACTGCTTGGCCGAAAAATAGACGTTGTTGTCAAAACGGTTTGCTGTGGACAAGTAGCCACGGTAAAATATTAAAATTGTCTGCGGATATTGAAAAAAAAGATGTGTCAAGCACTGTGGTTCTTAACACTCTTGAGACAAGAGGAATTATGCTCTTGAGGGTTCTTCTGCGCACCATTTATATCACAAAGGTAGTCCTAGAAGGCACTAAACGTGCAAAGAACTTTCTGGCCGTAATACGCTATGCACATTACTTGTTTTGTCTTCTACTGACAATTGTAAAACATCATGGTGTCATTATTAATATTGTTGCATTTGCAAATTCCACAACTTCCAACTGCGTAGTACGTAATGGAGGATCGATGATGCCAGTAGCTGTCAACCGTCACCAAAATATTACAAATATAAAATTAACAGCCACGAAGTATTTGTAACAAGGATATTATACGAAGTGTACCTTCAAGTGTATATATTTTCTTTATTTGAAATGAATTAGGCGGCATGCTTTCATGAGATTTCAAAGAAAATGCCAGCTTACAAGGAACCAGTTACCCCTTGTCCGAAGGTGAAAGCTGAAGGCGTTGTGAAGTTCTGGTAATTTCCGTACCGGCTGTATTTTACACATTTCGCAGTTCCACCGAAATCTGGGTCATAGTTGTAATTCCTGTATATTTGATACCACTCCCCAATGTCGGGATAACACTGCGCACAAATAAAACAATAAAGACAAACCAAGAATAGATCAAGCCACTCATTTTATTTTAGGGGGGGCAGTCGCTTGCAGTAAACATAGGAGAGGGGGGCGTGGTCATTATTTTTTGTTTTTACTACTGCAAAAACTCTCATAGCATAAATACTGTCAATGTGTGCTCAATGTTGTCCCACTTACTTGTCCTAATTGAGGATAGCAGGTGGGCGGCAAGCACTGAAGAGAATTGGAGGGGGTGCTGACAGGGTTTGGGGGGGGGAGCGATTGCCTCTACCTCTCCCCCCCCCCCTTCTGTATCTGCCACGGTGAGAAACTCGTTTTTTTTACCATCATTCATACACATACAGTAAGTACATCAGCACTTCATTAAATATTATCTACCCGTTTGTATGTAGGGGAGAACCCGAGTGACTCTTGCCAAACTGGTGCAGACTACCATTTAGCTGGACACCGCAATAAGTGCAAATGTCAAGCTTTGTTTAGACTCACAACTATTTTAAAGAAAATTCATCACACTTCCACTCGAGAGATATTAAAGAGTCTCTGACATAGCTGTTTGATTCGTAGTGCAGTAGTATTGCTTCTTAACCCTTGTTTAGCAATGTTTACTTTTTATTTTTGAATGCTCTATCACCAGTGTTCCAGGTTGATCAAGTGGTGTATGGCACACACTACGCGTGTTCTTCTGGTCTCTGAACAGGATTCGACTTAAAAGCAGGTCTGCAGTCACTGGGCTCATTTTAACTATACCTCAACCAGAATTGGCCGCCCATTGCAGATAGTTGGAACACTGAAAGCTTTTTCAATAAATGAAAGAAGATGTTTTACTCAGGCAAGGCCAACCGGAACCGGATGATAAGGTGCATGGCGTAACGGCTAATGGGGCTTAATCGAAGAACTTTGATGCTTCAATTCACATCAAGCAAAATGCTAGGCCGGATGCTAGGCCGGATGCTAGGCCGGATGTCAAGGTCTAATTAGGCGCAATTCAGAGCCTGTTAGAGCAAGTGCACTAGCCTAGTCTACCATTTATGAATGTTCAATAGCAAGCAGATCTTGGTCGGTTTCAAGGAGAAAAATTCATGCATTAAACGAGCAATTTCTCCATCCCTGAACATTCAGGGAGCAAAAGTTGAACTATTGTGCTTGAAAAGGCTTCTGGGTTACCGAGTATGGTCACCGTGCTGTCATGGTTAATTGCCTCATGAAATCAGACGTCAGGAAAACACGAATTAAAAAGAAGGTAGGGCAGCTAAATGAAGGCAAACCCATTCATGAGTCGACTCACACTGACTCACTCAGACGGAGATCGAGCCATGAGTGTGAGTCCAAGAGAGTTCAGGTGAGCGACACTTTGTTAGATTAAGTAGTTCTGATGGAGACAAACTTTGGTGAGGGCGACTCCGCGGGAATCCGGTAGAGGAAAGTTTTGGTGAGCGTGAGTCCGAGTGAGACCATACTATTGGGCCACATACATTCATGAGCGAGCTCTACATTTCTTGCCTACCTAAAAAGGCGACGTACACGCCGACTTTTGATTGAAAGAGCGCACTGCTGCGGAGCAGAATGTATACTCACAACGCTTGCCTGCGCGTGCTCTCATACGGCAGCGTCATTTGTGAAGCTGGTACATGTGGTGTGCCTTCGGTAAGATTATCCAAGGCTGGCTTGCGCATGCACTTCCACTGCTTTCGATATTCCGGGTCTCTAACATTATATGAGTTTGATTCTTGAATGCGAAAGAAACCCAGGTGGTAGAATGTTCTGAACCCCTCCTTGCCCGTGTCTCTCATCATCATAACGTAGATTTAGGATGTTGAAACTCGACAATGGGGATCGATTTTTCGAGTTACATTGCACAGCTTTTTGTAAAGCGATTCTTGCATTTCTCGGTCCAATGAAAATGGAACACACGACTTTTGCAATACGTTACTTCGAGAACTGATGATCCTCTGCCTATACGTCAGTGACATTTTGTCATGCAGTTAACTCGGTTAAAAAAAAGGAAAGTACGAGGTTTGAAAATAGCGCTGTCGTTCAGTTTAGCTAACATATTGTTACGAGTAACTTGTTTAATGATCTATTTACAGCGCACAGAACTCGACGAGCAAGATGGCGCCAGACCAGCATCAAACGAAAACTCTCTTCGTCCTCCTCTTTCATGCAGCCGTGTTTAGCGGCTGTTATGTATCAATATTATCTGCCACAGGATAAGAAAATACTGGAAGCACAGGCCACAAATGAACATGTGTTTGTCATGTTACACACAAACTTGCATGCGATACTTCTTGTGTTTGCAGAGTCTAATTAGCTTTCCGAGTGCTTAAAACGTCACTTTAACATTCGAGCAATCGCTGTGGTTTTTCAGATTATGCGAACGTTCATGAATATAAGGGGTGATAGTCATTCTCTTAGCTGGATCAAGTGATGCGGCATCAGAAAAGTTATTCTGCGTGTGCATCTGTCACTGCAGTGATTCAGCGACGGAATGCTGTGAATGCATCGAGTGCTCGTGACACGTGCTTATTAGCAACTCAAGGAAGTTTCTACAGATGTGGACACGATTGCTTAAAAAAAAACATTAAGTCGGTACCTAGTTGTAAAAGCTGCACACCTTTGTGATAAGAGAAAACCGCAAATGGATCACACGATCTCACCCTGCTAGAATCTTGAAACTGTTGCAGGTCACTTCTCAGTTCGGGATAGAATTTGTCCAGAGAAGAAGACAGCAGGGTTTGACTCAGAAGGAGGAGAACAGTCGCTGGACGCATGTCAACTATGGCTGCAACAGTACGTATGACATAGTAGACCCTGTGCAAACTAAAAAGTTTTCGCTTTTCCCAAATAAATGTGCGTTTTCAAAGAAAATGAAAGAAAAGCTTATAACCGAGGCCAGTCACACCGGAACTGGACAATATAAATCATGTCGTAAATTGTACCTGCACGTGTTTGAACAACGCTCGTGTTCGAAATGGCATCAAGCAACACACCAGACCGGATGCACTCATCGAAAATTACATACGCACATAAAATGTTGGCCGTTCCATTCCGTGAAAATTGATGAACAGGTGAAGCCTTCTTAGTCCACTAGACAGGCGTGACGCAGGAACGAAGGATGGAAGCAAAGAAACGAAAAAGCAGATGGCAGGCAAGTTAGCCACAAAATCTTACAGTTGGCTACTTTATCGTGGAATGGGGGATGAGGAATTGAAAGAGAGGAGATAAAAAGAGGAAGAGGAAAGAGAAGAAAGTATTTATGCAGGTGCACTAAACGTGAAAGCTTTAGAAAGTGCGGAGCACTGATTCGGCTGCCCTTCTGAAAAGAACCCAAGGAGCTTCAGTGTTGGTTTGTAAGACGCCACACATGACTGCTTTATGCTTTACCCATTTCCTTTCCCCCCTCCTCACCCACACTTCCTTGTCATACACCCTTGCTATACACGATTATGCAGTTCATCGTTCTACCTACAATTTGGCCTACATGGCTTGCACGCATGTCTTACCCCCTCTTTTCCTCCTTTCCATCATCTTGACTTTCAGTACAGCCCTCCTCACACTTATTTTCTTCTCCCGCTCCGTTATAATACGTGACTATGTTCTGCGTTGCTTTGCATGCGTGACGCGAAACGGTAACATAGGATGACAGTATATGACGACATACATATGAATACAGATTATGAGATTACGAGAAGGCATTTGATTCAGTAGAGATATCAGAAGTCATGCAGGCACTGAGGAATCATGGCGTTTACGAAACATATATCCTGGAAGAAATTTAAAGAAGGATGCAAAAGAAGGATGCAAAAGAAGGGTCTACGATCTTCTCAGTGCTATTTACAGCTTGCTTACAGGAGGCTTTCAGAGGCCTAGAATTTCAAGAGTTTAGAATAAAAGTGAATAGAGAGTTTCTTAGTAACCTGCGGTTCGCCAATGATATTGCATTGCCGAGTAATTCAGGGTGTGAATCGCATTTCATGATTACTGAATTAGACATGGAGAGCAGAAAGGTAGGTCTGAATATTATACTCCAGAAAAGAAAGTAATGTACAACAACCTCGGAAGAGAGCAGTGCTTCGAGACACGTATAGCAGGGTACTTGAAGCTGTAAAGTATGTCAACTTTGGACAGGTAGTAACCGCCGAGCCGATTCACGCGACTGAATTAAGTAACTAGAAGAATAAGAATGTGTTGGAGCACATTCGGCAATCATTCTCGAGTCATGATTGGTAGGTGGCCACTATCTCTCAAGAGGAAGGTATATAACAGCTGGATCTTGCCGGTACTTACCTACGGAGCATAAACCTGGAGTCTTACAAAGAGGGTTCAGCTTTAATTGAGGACGACACAGTGAGTGATGGATAGGAAAACGATAGGTGTAGCCTTAAGAGACAAGAAGAGACAGAATGAATCATGGAACAAACCAGGGTCAAGAAAATTACAGTTGAAATCAGGAAGAAGAAACGGAAATGGGCCGGGCATCTAGCACGTAGACAGGATAACCACAGATCATTAAGGGTATCTGACTGGACTCCCAGAGAATGCAAGCGGGTTAGGGCGAGACAGAAAGTTAGGTGGGCAGAGGAGATTAAAAAGTTTGCGGCTATAAATTGGCAGCAGCAAGCATGAGACCGGGTTAACTGGCGGAACATGGGAGAGGCTTTTGTTATGCAGTGGGCGTAGTCAGGCTGATGATGATGATGAAAGAGCCCCGGGTGGTCGAAATTTCCGAATACCTTCACTACGGAATCTCTCATAATCATATGACGTTTTTGGGGCATTAAACCTCAACATTTGTTAACTGTTACCTCCATTAAGCCTCCAGATGATGCACAATCTTGAACAAAGGTACAAACTGATTCATTACGTTTATCAGTGGTCATTGGTTTCCTTGAAGAGAAGAGCTGATGCGTCTAAGCCAACTTTCGGAGCGGAGGTCCGCACACCTGCGAACCTTATCGTTCAAGTTGAGGAGGACCACCGCAGCACCATGCACGCAATCTCTACACCCAATTCCGAGGTTCATTGCGTGTTCTCGCAGTCCACGTGTATGCGCACACGGTATCCCCTGCATCAGAGGCTCAGAGTACCTTTTGTTTTACATTTTGTACACGGACTGGTGCGAAATCATGGACCATTGGCACTTACTGTTCCGCTGTAATACGAAATGCCTTAAATATGATCCAGGAGAAGAAGTGGTTGCGTGGGCAAGACAGTCGCCGAGCGTGTGGGCACGGGTTGGAATCCAGTGAAGTTTCTAGCAATGCTCATGCGATGCACGTAGAATCATGCCGGTTGTTTACTCTATCATTTGCTCTATAGACTTCTAGATGCATCTTCACTTTGCTCTATAGACTTCTAGATGCATCTTCACTGCTGACTGCACAGACCATTGCAACAAATTGCAGCGAACATCATCCATATACACAAGGGACAGTGCAAGGAAGCGGGATGATGTTGCAGGCATGCATTGCCCAGAAATTGTTTCATGCAGAAGGGTAAAGGCTATCATGGTGTTGCTGTCACATGTCGAACTTGTACAAGGGCAGTATTAGCGTCTTGAATTGGGCTGGTTGGTGCGTACTGACTTTGGTTGGTACCTACTTACAACACAAAGTGATGACAACACAGTGCCGTGTTTGTGTCTTGTCGTCTCCGTCCTGTTTCAGCACTGTTTCTTCTTTCAAAGTCTGTACAGGGAACACTACATAGACGCAAAAGCCGAGAAGGAGAAACGTGACACGACTAAGAGACGCAAAATAGGTGCTTGTGAACAACAACATAAGCAGGCAGGAGGAATATTCGCGTGCTAATCAGGTTATTTATCGTCCATAGTGTCCCGTTGCCCAAGCAAACGCGAATGTATTTCCCTCAACGCGCCGAACTCTTTGATTTACAAATGTTGAGGGAAGGGATAGCGGGCAACCCGTTTATAGGCACAAGCGAAATTCCCCATTGTCAAATTATCATCGTGGAGTTTGTCGAAATACGGCTGCGAAGCGCGTTGCACAGATTACGGCCGACTGGTAGAGATCCACCGTTAAAACTGCTGAGCCAGGCATTTACGGAACAATCGACTGAGCCCTGCACATTAACGCGATACTTTTAAAGGGCTCGTTTCACAAAAATTCCGGTGTTGGCGTGGTTGGTTGCGAACAAAAGACCATCATCTTTACGTGAGTCAAAAAAAAATATGAAAAATATGCTTATAAAATAAATAAAAAGTCAAGTTTCAGTGGCAAGCGGATGTTCTACCATAGAGTCACGCGTCATGCTTGCAAATGCGCTTAAAGTAACTTCCTCTGGTTGGAAACACATTGAAAGTAACTTGCGAGCTTTACAAACACACCCATTCTGTACACGTGCTTCACAGTGTAACTTGTAATAATGCGTGGGAACGATGTAACCGTAATGATGCGTGGTACAAGCGTATACATTGAAATCGAGCGTCAGAACATGTGATTATCATGACCTAATTTGCTTAAGGCGGCCGGGCCACACTCTACGAAAGAAACGCATGTTATACTGCGCGTTTTCCCTTTAGGCCACGTAGTGGGGTGCATAACAAGCTCCAAAAGATTTATCCCGCACTGCTGCCCGACGTTTAAAGCATGCTACCCATTGCACAAAATGCTGTGAAAGCTTCGTTGACATAAGCCATTTTGAGCTCGGTATGCACTAGGGACAGAATATCACTATCTCGTGAAGGCGTAGCTTCAGATTACTACAGTATATCTTTGATCAGATGTTCTGCGAAGAAACACATTATAGCTTGTGTAAATCACTTTTCACAGCTACAGTGTAATCAGATAGATATGCTTCATCAGGTCGATATCTTTTTTATTAACAAACTATTCAGAGAGTCGTAATGTATTGTGCTGTGTTTGAAAACCAGTTCAGACCATCCGTGAACCCGGCAGTCATCTTAAAGCCCGGTGCTAGACGCCCGGCATTCCGAGTCCTGGGTCGCAAGACGGCAGATATATTTGGTACTTGGGCGACGTGCCGCAATTCTCGTCGTAAATGAACTCGCAGCAGTCACCTGGCTGATGGAACGTCGATATGCGACGCCACAAAGTGCATCCGTATCCTGCATTGAGAAAGCAGGGCAGACGAGTGAATAAGAGAAAAATGAACGTTGCTTCACTTCATTCAATAAAAGCCTTGAAATAGCGCTTAGGGGTGGCGTTCATAGTGAGGACGCGAGTGATGTTCCATATAGAGAGGGCTCGGAGCCTACTGATGTGAATTTATTTGCCGATAGGTCCCGTATGATTGCAGCTTAAGAGTACGTGAAATAACAGCCGCGATTTGTGGGTAAATTTAAGCACCGAGCGTGGTTTAGATCGCACACTCCGTGGCGGTTAAAACAGTGGTTGAGTGGTTGAGACACTCGGCTGCTGATGCGCAGGTCGCGCCATCGAATGACGGCCGCAACAGCCGCATTTTCGATGGAGGCGAAAATGCTTGAGACCCGTGTGCTTAGATTTAGGTGCACGCTAAGAAACGCCTTATGGTCTGAATTTCCGGAGCCCTCCTCTTCGGCGTCTGTCATAATCATATCGTAGTCTTGGGACGTTAAAACGCCATAATAATAATAATAATAATAATAATAATAATAATAATAATAATAATAATAATAATAATAATAATAATAATAATAATAATAATAATAATAATAATAATAATAATAATAATAATAATAATAATAATAGTTGTTGTTGTTGTTGTTTTGTTGTTGTCTATATCACACAAGGAAGGGAAATAGGAGGAAAAGAACGGCAGGGAGGTTAACAAGCCTGTAGGCAGCCGGTTTGCTACCCTGCGCATGGGAGGGGGATGGGAGAGATGAAAGATAGAGAGGAGAGAGGGAAGACAGATAAACACAGCACATTAGGCAGCACCCACGCGCACAGTCAGTCATAGTCCAGTCTTGTGTTTTGTGGTGTGTGACATTGCTGTTACAGCCGCTTGTTCAAGTTCCTGTCGCGTAGGAATTTCAACAGTGCTTTTGTCACATTCTGTTGCAATGTCTTCTCTCTAGATCACACAAGTGTGCGCGAAAAATGTCACGGGGAGGTGATGACAAGTCAATGGCTTATGTTGTCCTCACGCTCCCCTTTCCTTGTTTGTGCGCGCTCGAGCCATTTGCTATGAAAAACCAAGTTGCCCCACGGTCGGTGCTATTGTGTCACAAATGTATTAACCTCATATCAGTATCCAACTTTGCAGTTTTAATGCAGTTCCTGCTACCTAAAAGGCTGGTAAACAACCCCGAGGTACAAAAATTGCTGTAAAGAAAAATATGTACACTTTTACTCCCCGAACACGCTGCCGCAATAATTTTGCGAATGCGTGCTATAATAAAGAAATTACAGGGGCTAGAACATATGTTTCAGCTGGTTTCAAGTTTTCGCGTGGCTTCGCCACTTTTTTTTTTTTGCAGCGAGGGGAAAGCATGGCCCGTCATCGTCACTGGTTTAGACCAATCAACGAGCTGCGTCGAGTCACTGATCGGCGACTGCGTCACAGCAAGTGAAAGGAGGATTGTTCAGGCGTAGAAAAGGCACGCGGGAATCGTTTTCCGAAATGGAGGCTCTGGGCGGTGCTGTAATTTTCGGCAAGCGTGATCATCGTGGTATACTCTACTAATTGCCGAGGTTTTTCGGTGGGTGTACAAAAAAGGTCGGAGCCTGTTGACTGGCCCTTTAACTATGACCAGAAGCCCGTCTTGCTGTGTTCAGGGCTCTTAAGACATCAAATATGCACTTATTTCTCTGACGAATAAAGGATTCCTACCATAAAGTGATCCTTCTAAATTATTTATCCGGAACTTCGATTAGTAAACGCTTACGCTTGGTTTATTCTTTCTTTAGTTTTTGAAGGTTTGTTTTCAGTGTGGCGTCTTCACAATCTTAACCCTATCGATCGACCATGAATCGCTCAGTGTCTCCTAGTTTAATCGGAGGGGCACATAATTTACCCTAGAATAAAAAAAAAATGCTGAAAATAGGCACTGATAATTATAACATATCATATATATCATGGCGCCTGCAAAGGCGTCTATAAAAATAACATAATTAATATGGATGACTATAACCTACCATGAGAGAATCAAGCGTCACCACAACTATCAACCACTTTGCTTTAATGCTTGCCGCACTTACCATCATTAACATAAAGATGACGAAAGACGAAGCAGGTGTCGCAGTCCGTGTAAATTACTTGATACTTTTCCTCAATCACATCACCCGTGTCTGCAAAACAAGATAAAAATGCAGTGTTTGTTAGCGCGCACAACACGTGTGTTACCTCAAGCACTAAATTCATCTTATTGTAATATTGTCACCTCATTATAATCGCAGGGCCAACCATTTTAGAAGCAGACATTTTGTTCATTCGTTTCGTAAGGAATTCGTGTTCTTGCGGTTCTTGGGGTCCGTATTCACGTGATTAGAGGGGAGGGGGGCGATTAACAAATTCAAGCACACAGACGCAGAACTAATAACTATTTTCAATTTGTTGCTACACTCTGTCAAGTTGAATGATCGTGTGTGGCACGCAGGGCCGTACCCAGGGGTACGCGTTACCTTCCCAAAATTTTGGATGTTGCGTGTTTCACCGAGGACATTGATAAAGAAGATGTTTTTTCAACAGGTACCCCTCCGCCCCCCATCCCCTTTATCCCGAAAAGAAATTCCTGTCTATAGGCCTGCTTCCATGGTGGAAATATTTGCGGGAGCATCACAGATAGAAATGTCAAAAAAAAAAAAACAGCACCCGACATAGTCGGAAAGCATTCAAACACGAAAAGGGCATCTGATGCGATGTAGTCTCTGAAGCGGGAAGACTCTGTATTTCCGGCATTTCGAACAAGTAGCGTGCGGGCCGCATAAGACCCGCGAACCTTTCTCCAAAATCCCGGGGCTGCTTTATATCTTCCTAATTTTTTTGTTTTAATAATGAGCTGAACAGCCGCGACTCGAGCAAACATACACAATTGATCACTTACAGCATTAAAAAAAACAATCGTGGAAGAAATAGTGAACTTCACCACCGACTTTCCAGTTTCAGTCATTTGAGAAATCAGCATCGATGCTATTTTCGAATACGGAAAACACCCTTCTTGAACGGTGCATAAATAAGATATGCGAGTGGTATTTTTTCTATTGCCAATCGTTAGCTGACGTTGCCATTTTCTGGGTATTTCTTTCTATAATTTTATTTTCTCCTTTTAGAGACACAAAAGTCACCAACTTGTCCGAATGGTTTTCTTGATGCAATTCTACATAATTTTATGTTTGCCGGTTACGACATCGACAGCAACGACAACGGCGCTGGCGGTACGGCTCAACGCATGAACGTGCGACTAAGAGTTGGGCTCTAAAATGTTTATTTCAAAATCGCACTTCGTGTATTCATTATCAGAAAATTTTCAAAGCTATAGCGCAATACAAAAAAGAAGAGTGATTACATAAACCAGTCGCTATTCAGCAATACCCATGGGTCGGCAGAAATTGCGAAGCTCACTCAAACTCACTCATGAAATGCAGTTTGCACTTTCGGCTCACTCATGCTTAGACCCACTAAATATTGCTCACCCGGACTCACTCGGACTTGGACTCACGACTCGATCTGAGTCTGAGCCTGCCCGAGTGAGTTGAGTCATGGATGAGTTCGCCGACCTATGGCAATGCGTTTCGTATATTTCCTCTAATCGTATATTGATGAGTCACTCACTGTTGTACGGCACAAATCCGACGGAGTTTCTGGCCGAGTAGCAGGCTGCCGGAGTCAAAGTCATTTCCCCCTTTCTGAAAAAAAAAAAAACGAATAGGTGTTTAAGAAGAAATTTTTTGCTGGGCGATTTGGTGCATGCATGTCGTATCTAACGTTGCGCATACAATCGGACCAACACAGGAAGTAAGGAAGCGTAAACGGGAAGAGCGCAAACTATCAACTGGCTTTAATCATTTGGTCACTGTAAATATTGCTACGTGGCGCCACGGATATAACTCGAAACTCGACAAGGAAGAAGACGATGTCGGAGCTCTCGTGCAGACTGGGTTCCATCTTGTATGCCTGCTCGTTTTCTCGATAGTAAACATATTTCTCCGACGCCTTTTCCCCGTAACAATATATATATGCACATTTAACACTCGTCCCCAAAAATCTTAAAGAAACGTGAAACCTAAAATGTTCGTGAAGTGTGCCACAGGAACGGTGTACCAAATCCCTACCCCGTGTGGATGTTCGTACGTGGGCCACACAGGGCCCTGCGTTGCCTGGGGGAGTATGCGGCGTCAGTTAGGAAAAAAAAAAAGAAAGGGCGAACTTAATCGCGCATTGAAGCTGGGGTCTGAGCCAGATTTCAAAATTTTAGAATTCTATAGGCGCGAGCGAGGAGAGAGTTGGGCGTGAGCTGTTAGAAGCTTTTTTATATTAAGGAATTGGGAGACGAATGTGTAAGCGACATGTCTGTTGCTCTGTATAGCGCAGAAAGCAGTTTTCTGCGCAGCTTTTTTCAATGATGTGAGGCATTCTTGCCGTGTGTTTCCTCTGTCTTTCCTTCAACCTTCTTTCAGATTTTTTTTGAGATGTGTGTGAAATGTGCATATATTTACAGCGACCAAATGAATAAAGCCATTTGGTAGTTTGCGCCCTTTCCGTTTACGCTTGTTTACTTCCCGTGTTCGTCCGATTGTGTGCGCAACGCTAGATACCGCAGAATAGGCGTTGTTGTAACAATGCGAGGCACCGAGACACCCCGCATCACTCGGTTTGCAGCTACTGTACAACTGGGCCATTTGGTTGCTTGGCCAGGAAATCTGGCGTTGTCGGGGCGGCTTACTGCGGACGGCAGCGGCAATATGCTAATAACTTAAGGATAAAGCAATATACTAATAACCTAAATTGAGCGACGATAATAACCTAAAATAAGAAAAAGTAAAGAAGACAACCCCAACCCTTCCGCCACCTTGGGGGTTTCCGCAGAACTCATTTCCATTACTAGTGTCCATGTGTTTTGATTAGTCAATGAATACGTTATCGTGCTGCGTATTGCTAGCTGCTTGGTTAGCTGAATTTGTAGAACGACCGCCCGAAGTGGCGTTTTGGTACAAACTCCGGACCATGACGAATTTTTCGGCAACTAAAAGGCTTTTCTTTCTGAGAAATCGAACGGCTGGTTGTCTTAATTCTTTCCCTTTCTTAACCCTACCCCCACCTTGCTGGTTTCCGCATAACTTCTTTGCATAACCTAAAACAAAGTCTGCGAACAAGAAAAAAATTCAAATATGATAGTTCTTGATACCCTTGGGACAAGATGAATTGAGTTTAGAGATGTTGAAACGGGGAAAAAATTAGTGTGGATATCTTCGCTAAAAAAATCACCCCGGTAAAGGTCCATTGTGAACAACTTTTAATTAATAATAATAATAATAATAATAATAATAATAATAATAATAATAATAATAATAATAATAATAATAATAATAATAATAATAATAATAATAATAATAATAATAATAATAATAATAATTTATTCTTATAACTCTAAACAACCTCTGAGTGCGTCGTACGTACTGGTAAAGTGATGATGTCAGCAGGCGGGAATTTTGATCTAAATATATAAAAATAAGTATAACAACCACGGTGAACGTGATTACGAAAGAAGTCTGCCTGTGCATTCATGGACAATATAATAGGGAACGCTAAAAAAACTTTTTTTACATGTCTTAGCGGCTAAGAAAAGTAGGTAAACGCAAAGGCGTTCATAACATTGAATTATCAAGCGGAAAGTGGTCATTTACAGCTCGATACATCGCATTCGTACCGATACCTTACGCGTAATACATGATAAAAATGAATTAGGCGTTCTTTCTATTATTGCGCACCTAACTTACACTCAAGTCTACACACTTCTTTTATATATGAAATAAGTTCCCCTATGCTGTTTGAGGAGAAATCCGAGCAGGAATGGCATCTCTTACGTAGTCCCAGTGACGCCTTGCCCGTAGGAGAACGCTGATGGCGTTGTGAAGTTCTGGTACGTTCCGTACCGGCTGTATTTTACACATTTCGCTGTTCCGCCAAAATCTGGGTCATAGTTGTAATTCCTGTATATCATATACCACTCTCCGATGTCTGGATAACACTGCGTGTGAAACAAACACAATCATAAACACATTATTGGTCAAATTTACTGCACAAATGTATGCACCTTTAATACAAGGGAATGAGATAAAGTAAAAAAAATGAAGTGATGATACCAATTAAAATATAGTATATATCATTAGCAGCGTTCTTAGTAGAATTCCCCATACTTTCTTTGACATCGAAGTCTGTTGGTTCTCATTCATATAGTGTTTAAGAAGAAAAAACGAGCCCTCAAATTTCCACTTTCCTTCATTCGTAGAGAGGGCCTCGTTCTGGCAGACTTGATGCCTTTAGGTGGTATGCCAGGGATTATTGGTGAGCGGCCAGCCTGCAGCCAATAACTTCTAGTGCTGCGTGACGCCAACAGGCAGAAAAAGAGTGCTCCTCCACTCACCGGCATGGCTACCAGTGGTGTCGACTGGCTCTCCCAGGTTTGAATGCACCCCATAAAGTAGAAGGGGGGGATGGCCGCCGCAGTAGCAGAGTTTTTAGAATATCAGACACGTTATTCGAAGGTCGCAAGTTTGATCCTTGCCGATGGCAAGTTATTTTTCTCGACTTTATTTCCATTTACATTACTACTATAAGATCTCCTACACTTTTCTTGGCAGCACTGTCTATTTTATATCATTATAACCATTTAAAAATGTGCGCTTTCGATATACCATACGGTGACATCCTTGTGATTCTGCAATCAATTGTTTTTTGTTCATTCTACTAAACACGTGCTAGACAGGTGTTTTTGTTTCACTAAGTACTTGCTACAGCTAAAGTGGGGCTAAATAAACACAGAAATAAGTATATGGTGCTAAGATAACAGGCAAACAAACGCAATTGGCCTCACAACGAGGTCATGTTATGTATTAGGCGAGTCATGCAAAACTACACAAGGGTGAATATGAACAATTAGAACTTGGTAATTGACTGCAGTCTTCAAAGGCACGGGCGAAAAGCTCCATTTTATCTTATCAGCCCGTACATCTTATCAGCGCGTGCATAACGCCACATTCCTTCCTCAAGTTTAGTTGTCGCCCCGTTACACTGTAACTCACAGCGCAAGCCACGCCTGCAGTGTTCGAGAAGCTTCAGAACTGTAGTAGATTATTTTGTCAAAACTACGCGGACAACGCGAACTTTGAAGATTATTCCGGAACTTACGTCACCGCTATCAATAGGGAGATTTAGAATACCGTTTGCAAGCGCTGCGGGCGAAGCGGGCGCCATAAAAGCTTTAGAATAGCGCTTGCCCTGCTGCGAACCGCAACGCACGATCGCAGCGACACCGTAGCCTCCAAACCAGCGCTTGCGGGCCGCCATCACCACACGCAACTTCGGAATTTCTGCGTGCGGTCCGTGATCGCGAACGCCGACTCGCGTTACGACGCATGCGCAGTTGCAGCGACCGCACCGCAAGGGCTCGCGGTGCGCTATTCTAAAACTCTCTACTAACGCTGGAATATCTGACGGCACAAGTGTAAATGCCGACGCGCTTCACCGCTCGGCAGTTGATCGACGGCCGACGTTCTGTTCGCCGCGATCGGTGGCAGTGTGCATAACTGGAATCTGACATTTCAGTGACTGGCCACAAGTTCGGCCAAATAAAAAGCTTAATCGGCGACCTACATTCTGCTCCCTTCGTCGACGTCACGACCCTGTGACAATATTAGCGTGTGCACGCTTAACATGCGATGACAGTTCGTTGCTGAGCCTGATGCTAATTTAGTAGACTTGTTATTTGGGAATTCATTAATAATAATTGTTGGGCTTTACGTCCCTGTTTGTTCTTAATTACTGCGCAGCCCTACAGAAGTGTGCTGTACAGAAATTTTTTTTTGAAAAACTTGGCTGTGATATGTTGCTCTGCTGATCCTGATTAGGTTTAATAATTGCAATTTCGTTGAGGCGCACAAAAACCACACAGACAGAAGAAGCTGACAAGGACTGCGCTTGCAGTGTGCTGTCGGTGTGCTGTCGGTGTGCTTCAAAAAAATTCCAATTATTAACGTAATCCAACTCGCCGAACTTGCCATCTTGCTGGTTATTGTCCTACGTGATGTGTACTTCATCTGCGTGCGCCATTCGACAGTGTATGTATCTATAGGATGGCTTTTGCATATAAAGCTTAGTTGCCTGTCATATCTGTCTGCGTTCCTTTCTGCCCTCGCCCCGCCGCGGTGGTCTAGTGGCTATGGTACTCGGCTGCTGACCCACAGGTCGCGGGTTCGATTCCTGGTTGCGGCGGCTGCATATCCGATAGAGGCGGAAATGTTGTAGGCCCGTGTGCTTAGATTTGAGTGCACGTTAAAGAACCCCAGGTGGTCGAAATTTCTGGAGCCCTCCAATACGTCGTCTCTCGTAATCATATGGTGGTTTTGGGACATTGAACCACTCATATCAATCAGTCATCCTTTCTGTCTACGCCAATTTTGCGCTTCCAACTCTTAAGATAATTTTTTTGAAGATAAGATGGCGCATTCTCACCCGACTGGAGTCTTGAAACTGTTGCAGGTCACTTCTGAGTTCAGGGTAGTACTTGTCACCGAAGGTTAGCAGGATCTGACTGAGAAGCAGGACAGCGGTTTCTGTGTGCATTTCAAATAGAGCAAGAGCGGTACGTGTGACTTATAAAACGTTGTGCACACGAAAAGCGTTTCCATCGAACAAGGAATGCTACGTTCAGAGAGAAGATAGAAAAGTAGCATACTTAAGCCAATCAGAGCGGAAACGGATAACAGAGATATAGTCACAACTGTTAATGGGACCTCGTCGAACAGCGTCAATGCATCAACCAAAATCAAGCGAAACGCCACACCGGATGCACTTGTCCAGGAAGAAGTAGGTTTATTTCGTATCCCGTTTGACATGAGCGCATGAGGCAAAATTACCATTTCTAAAAGTTCAAAAGCAAACCAATCCACATTCACTGCACGGAATAGGAAATCGTTCAATGAACGAGGCATATTTCATCATCGTCACACACTGAGGCAATGGAGGTTAGCTAGCCCTGCCGCGGTGGTCTAGTGGCTAAGGTACTCGGCTGCTGACCCGTAGGTCATGAAAGCGAATCCCGGCTGTGGCGTCTGAATTTTTGATGGATGCCAAAATGCTTTAGGCCGGTGTGCCCACTTTAAACAACCCCAGGTGGTCAAAATTTACGGAGCCCTCCACTACGGCGTCTCTCATAGTATAGTGGTTTCGGGACAATGAACCCCATACAAGAAATCATCAATTTTCTTCGTCGTTCATCGCTTCACGGTTCAGTTGGTATGAACCAGCTAGCGCAAGTGAAGCTGTCTCTATCGGAAGGTACACCTCGCAACAAAGTACTACGGTAATAAGAATATTTTATTGCCAAAACGCGTGGCGGTGATTCAAAAGTCAATGAGTGAGAAGCCGAGAGAAAGCTTATAACATGTCCAAATTGGACCATTGAATCGTCATGAAGGGAGTGCAAAAAAAGCCGGCATCCCAAGCTCAGGAGAACACGATGGCTTGTATATCTGGTACTTGAGCGTCGTGCACCAGTTCTCGGCATTGGTGAGCTCACAGTGGTCACCCGCTTGCCGGAAAGTGAATGATCGTCGCCACAGGCTGCAACCGTGTCTTGCAGGTTTGTGAGCAAGAAAAACAATTGAAGCAGCTTGCCCTATAGTGTCACGACGTCAAAACAGAGGTCTTGCCGTAGAGATTGAGACACCAGAAGCAGGTCGATCTTTTTAATTAGAACGCGCAAGCGAGTTCTTCTTCTTCGTTCATTTCGTAGTCCTTCGTGGCACATGCACAACAGCCATCGTCTTTCTTGAGCAAGCACGTGACAAGAGGCCCGAAGGCCTAAGGAATTGCGGAGCTGGGCTGCATTCTTTGTTTTTCACCCTATTTTTTATCTTTTCCAGTATTTGTTTTTGTTTTTGTATATTTATTTCTATTTTCCTGCCTGTTTTTTATTTTTTTCTCTTGCTTTCTAGTTTTCGCTTGTTTCCTGTTTTTCAATATGAAAAATAGTAGTGGGGTGCAGTACGTAACGGACTGGAGGAGTCGTTATTACGCACTGCGCCCCACTTCTATCTTCCATAATGAACCGATATACCAACTAGTCCAAATGGCTTGATTGATTGATTGATTTGTAGGGTTTAACGTCCCCAAACCATCATATGAGGTCCAAATGGCTGTTTAGCTACAATGTTTTTCAGTGTTTCTGCATGGCTTTGCCCGAGTCGCGCCAAGTGGTGACAGCATATAACAGCCCGGGCCCCAGAATTTTTCGTGACTAAATATCGTCATCAAGACACTCGAAGTACGTGAGGAAGAAAACTTCTCTCGCTTAATACCCCACAGATGGGTATTCTCTACGTGTTTTTTGTCCGTGTAACCCCAAACGACGGCGACAGCATACGACCGCAGCTTATGACAGCGTACGAGAACCCGCCCCCCCACCCCCCCTTATGTGGTCGGTGCTGAACAGAGCAAAATGACATTCGCCTTCGAGTTGTCCTACGCAAATGCATCCTTTATTTTGCACATTTGTATTGTATTATAAGGTGGGTTACTTAAATGTGTTATTTTTTCACTTGTATGATAAAGACCGTATAGTTGAAATAACAAGATTGTTTTACATTTTGATTGTGTTTTACCCCCCAGCATGGACTTTGTGTCCGCAGTATATATTACTAAATAAATAAATAAATAAATAAATAAAATGTACCGTGTGACATCTTCCGCGTAGGTTCAATCGCTGCCTTTCGAAAACGAATAATCATGAGCTAGTGTGGTTTCCTATAATATTTGCACGCCAGAGTGTGCGTTACTTTTACACTTCCTCCTATGCTTTAGGTGTTCAGGCGACCAGTGCGATACTATCCGACAAAATTTACTCGCATACCTGGACTGAATCAGTAGTCAACTTTGCATCAAAATCAGGACTACATTGAACGACGAAAAAACAAATAGACAGAATGGGTACTCAGTTGCCGCTTTTGATTCTATGAGAGATACAGACTAAATTTTTAGCTAATACATGCGCATGGTGTTCAAGTCATCGTCTAGCTCGTTACGATATCGGACACTTTTTGCATACCACCGTTCTGACTCGTGCAGACTAAAATTTCGAAATTTCGCCTTCACAATCGCTGCCCCTATTCTGTTTGCAAAAGCCCAGAAACATTCCCGTGCTACCATGTTTTGCTTTTTCTCAAGAAAGTGTCTGTGAGCGTTACGTGAATCCACATGCCACATCTGTTCTCAAGTGCGCACCATTCTTATTTCCTTGAGTTAGAGCCTGCTCAATCGCTCCATCATTTTCAGCACCCCGTCTGGTCAACATAGTCTTTTCCGCACAGTAAGGTATTTCGCGAATAATTTAAGTTGCGCACTTGGTGAATGGATGAGCACGCTACTTTCTGCAGGTTTTCGGCTGTTGAGCATGATTTCCTGTAATGCTCTGACTAAACTTCGCCAGTTTGTTGTGGGGCCACGAATCGGAATGCCATACCCACTCACAACCTCGTTAGGACTTTTTCAACCTAGGCATATAAGGCACAACTTCCGTCCATTTTTTTTTACATCGAAGGCCGGCTAGGCGAAATGAAAAACCATTCGCCACGAGAAACGGTAACTGTCTCCATTGGCTGCGCCCTCAGTTACGTCGTTCACTACGTCACACCGAAACAGGCGTGCCATTCGGAGCAACGAATTTATTGTTCATGAGGGGTCATAACTTGCCTTGATTGAAACCTTGCTTCTCAGGAGTAAGGTTCCACACGCCTTTGGCCATGCACTTTCCCCGGGTACAGTGGCTCTCGAATGCAGATGGCAGTTCGTAGAGTGTTTATTGAGTTCCAAACATTGCCCATCAGAACATTTATGCGACAAGCATACAGTGGCAATCCAATGTTTTATTTCAAAATGAGCATTGCTTCGATGCATCAGTGCTATAGAGGACATCATAACGAATCGGACTAACCCATGTTTCCGTTTGTCATTCAATGGCGGCTCTACCATAAGGCATATGAAGTTCCATTTTAGTGGCTAGGCAGTTCTGCAAGCAAAAACAGATGACAATGCTTAAAATACTTGGTCTCGTATAAACAAGAAATGGTCGGTGATTTTTGCATTGAAAAATTAGTCAAGTTTACGCATCGAAGTTTTCTGCAATGACAAGTGTGTAATAAGGACTGGTAGACATTATTGTTCTTCCACTGTACTTGCCACTTAGTGCTTCGGGAACAGCCACGCTAACATATTTATGCTTGTCAGTGGGCCATCGTACCTGTGGTTTTGTTCATCTTAATGAAAAAAAAGCGGGCGCACAGAGTGAAAAAAAAAACGACGACACATTTCTTTGTAGATGTGTGTTAGCGCACCACATTAGTTGGATTAAGATGAATACCAAGCAGCCCGAATGACAGTTTTTCTACGTGATTAGCGTCAGCAATAAAGTAGCCAGCATAACAATTGTCGACTAACTGTAAAGACTCATTTTCTAGCTTTTGTACTCTGATCGTGTTATTGCTCTTAAACTAGTTTACACAAAATGTTGATGGCCAATTCACTTATTCGTTGATAAGCCTTGAAGATAATTTCACCTTATAACAACGGACAGTTATAACAGCCAACATACACAATACTTCTACAGTCAACACTTATAACAGCCAGCACATAGCATTTGGCTAACAGTATAGTAAGCCAATATTATGCATATTGCACGTTCTAGGCGAGTAAACATGGCATACCTGACAGCTACAGATAGTTTGGTGATCCATGCCTAATAAAAAACTGGGCCTCGTAATGATTTCGTGGTTTCGACTCGCAAATCTTCAGGTATTATTGCGACCTTTACTGACTCTGGGTGTTTGTCGCACGGAATGTCTTCGCTGTAAGCGCAGCAGGTAAGTAAAAAATATGTTGTTTGCTCAAGATTGACTGAATTCACTTAGACATTACTGTCGACATCATCCTGTTCTTCCTCACAAAGTGGATGGCAGAGGTCTTTTTTTAACATAAATTGTTTCACTAGTTTTGCTATTTTCGAATACTGTGTGGTCTAATATGTTAGTCAAGGTAGTATTTGGACCTAATCAAAATCCACGGCATCTTACTGGGCATCTGAGAACTTTCCAAAAGTCCCACGTTTTAGTATTTCATTAAACTCACCATTGAAGTTAGGTTGGAGTAAAATATTTTTCAGTATAATAAATAGTTACATAATAAATAAGCGTTTTGTTTGGGTTAGAAAGTCGAGCGCTAACAGCAAATCCGTTCCTCCTGTGCGACCTCCACGTGTACAACCGAGACCTTGCGTCTTTAAGTGCCTCGGTGCATTCTTTTCTGATGTTTTTGATTATAGACTTTCATAATGTTAACAGTGAATCACAGAGTTATGGAAAACTGGAGCTTCGCGGAAGCTTAAAGCGTACTACTCCAGTGATGCAAGCAGATGCATACCGCCTCATATGGACATGTCAAGAGTTACAGCCGGGACGCTCCAGTCACCTCCTTCAGGCCGGCCTTCGCTACAGCGACACAACCAGTTACAACCGCTGGATTAACATTTAACAAACACACTCACTAAAATATTATGCCTTAAGGGCAAGTATTTGTCGCAATAAAACAGCAGTATATACAAAGCTTCCAATGAGAAAATTCTCAAGCAGCTTCTCTTGATTTAACGTCACCGTCACGATGACTGATTAAGGAGGGGAGGTGGTGGCAATGTCATTTCTATTTTATTTGCTCTAGTTTGCTTTATAGTAGTTTTCCCACTATCCGCAGTGTTCGTACCCGCTGTACTTGCTATAGAGAGCCTCATTTTCTCGGACAGCAAATGAATTGGGGGTTTTCCAATTTTTGTAGGACGTACCCAATAGAAGCTGGGTTATTCTTCGCAGGGCTTGAACTCAACCTTAATCAGCTCCTTTGTCATTTAACCCAATAATTGGACCTATTCACAGTGAAACTGCTGTAATTAGTCGTAGGGGGGCCTTTGTCAGGCAGTTGCATCTGCCTTTAGCCCCTTCATCCCAGACCATGACTGCCTGAATAAATTTCAAAAAAAATTGTGTGGCTCCTTCTTGAGGCCTTGCACGACTAGTGTATTGCAGCCACGATTTTTATATGTTAACACAGGTAATAATGCTTATTGAGTCGATTAACGAGATTAACGCAAACTACACAACCACAGAACAGGGAGGACATGAAAGGGAGCCTGCGTTAATCTTATTTCATTTAATACTCGAACCATATTCATCGCTACGAAGAAGAAAAACTGATTCAGCAGGTGTCATTTGTCTTCGCGTATTTCCAGTACTAGTGGCCTGCAACAAACCAACACTGTTTATCTTGTTTTCTTTTTGTAGTCCCGCTATGTTTGGTATATTCCAGAAGCGCCAGCCATAACTGTCATAGTGAAGATCAAAACATTTCAAAAGAAACACTCACCGTAATTCTGTCCGCGAAATCAAGCAAGGCGGACTTATGGTATGATGGCTGGAACAGCATGAGATTTTGAACATCACACATCCTGTTTGATTGGTATGGTTTATTGAACACAGAAGGTCAGTAGGCAGATTTATTCGCTGATGTTCTGCTCCTATTCGCGCGATTTTACAGAGCGTATTGATGATGAACAATCTCAAAATCATCAATTTACAAAAAGAGGAACTTGCTCTGACTAAGTTGAATAACACAGATAGTTATTACTATTATTTTATTACTGTTTCAAGAACATCTCCCATGCAGCAGGGTGAAAATAAAACTATGCATTTTCCCGTGAAGCTTGAAAACATTTGTTTTTTTTTCATGGCCAACACACACACACGTACTGAAACAGAAATTTGCTCGTCTGAAGGTACGTGAGCTGAATAAGTTTAGTGTCTGAAGACATGCATATTTTTCAACAGAATTTAGTTTAATGTAATTTATTGAGTTTAGTCAACTGCTTTTAAAAACGATTGGCGCATCTTTATTTGATTACAACTAGAAAGCTATGACATCTAGAAAATAGATTCAGTATGATATAATAAAGACGTTGCGTGCATTCACTTGCCTCGATATAGAATAAAACGTCCAGACAGCTCTATTAACTGTGCCATAGTGAAACATTTGTCGTATAAAACATCGTGTTTGTGCTGAAAGAGTTTCTTATAGCCAATATCTAATAAAAGTAAAAATATGAATGACGGGCGTAACGAAGAATTTCCATAGGCTGAAACAAACACATTTGCCTGTAATTATTCAGTAATGAATAACTTATTACAAATGCAGCTGTGAGATTGAACAATTGCATTCCGCCACGTGGTGCATACATGCATCTATCGCAGCAATTAATTTTCTTATATAGTCCAGCTTTTTCTTAGTTCTGAAAATGGTTTCATCGCAGCATAACATTGAAACCACTCACCCCGATAGCAACAGAGAACATCGTAGATTTCATGCATGTCATGAGGAGCTGTAACTGCACATGGAGATTGAAAAGCGGATTAAATTGACACATCAGAGCATTATAATCACGCCAACGGGCAAAATCGTTAGGTTGATGTCTAAGGTTACGATAACAGCCACAAGGTACTGGCCACGTTATAAAATACCATCATTTTGCGAAGGAGGGAAGTACTATATATATGCTATGATTAGTTATATTGTGATGTAGCGAGGTAGCATCTGTCAGGAATTGTGCACACTTGCCTAGCCGCACACTATTTTGGTGCTGTGGATGATTACGAAGCGGTGTAGCTGAACCCTAAGCATCATCAAGGAGCTTAAAACAACGTGCATGGAACGCAATACACGTTGTGTGACGCCGGGTGTTATTTTTCTCTTCTGTTATCCAATGTTACACATGTTAATGTAATTTCTCACCCGGTATTACGTCCTTATACTTTTTTTTGCGAAGTTCCAGCCAGTGGCGTGGCCCTGGCTATTCTAGTCAACCCTGGCACGCCCTCGCACAAGGTCTGACCACATTATACTGTGATATTCAAAAATATAATTGATTTTCTATCATGCTGCTCATGGCACACGCTTCCTACCTCAATGTTTCGCGTGTTCGTGTAAGAAGTCGAACAAGACTTACTTCTGGGAATTCTTTCTCGAACAATCTTACCCCCACTGAGGTTGTACTCAGGGCTCTAAAGCACTTTCTGCGTTGCTGGCACGCTTATTCAAATTATTTTTTCTGCCAGCAAACTTAGTGTAGTAGGCTGACAGCACTTACCGATTTAGGGCCTTCGCACATACTCTTGGCACTTGCAACGTTTTCATTTCCGTAATAGCAGCTCAGTACCTTTTTGTTGAAACCATCTCTCCTCATCTGTTAAGAAGATTAAGAGAGAGAAAAAAGTATTATTGACTGCATTAAGCAGACCTGACTACAAGCACGAACACCCCCGTATATGTGAATACATATGTTAATTTGGCAATCCACATACAGACAATTAATACTGCTACTACTACTATACTGATAATACTAGTACTGTTAGTAGTACTATTAGTAGTAGCAGTAGTTGTACTAGTAGTGCTAGTGCTAGTTGTACTAGTAGTACTAATGCTAGTTGTCCTAGTAGTACCAGTAATAGCAGTACTAACACTAGTAGTACTAGTGCTAGTAGCGCTAGTTGTACTAGTACTACTGATACTAGTAGTACCCGTACTACTACTACCACCAATCATAATATTACGAATGACTTTCATCAGTACTATCAGCGTCCAATGAAACTCGAACAGCCGCAAGCCTTAGCGATGGTGTAGTGCGTACGGACACGCACGCATATATGCGCGGAACGATGGGCGCAGCGGTCAATGGTGATAACTGGACGGCGCGCACTACGCTATCGCAAAGGCTAGCCGCTGTTCGGGTTTCATTGGACGCTGATAGTACATCAATAAAGAGCCACTGTAGATGAAATCTGCTCCCTATAAAGGAAACCCTGGCAGTAGTCAGCAGTAGCAACGTCAATAGTGTGCAACAAACAGAAAATTCGTTAGTAAACGCATTAACCTTTTAAATGACGTTAATGTTTATTTTCGCATATTTCATCGGCTTTAACATGTGCTTTTCTGTGACTATTATTATAAATATGTATTATTATAAATATGCATATATCAACCAACAAGAAGAGGCACGTGTAAAACAAACAAAAACATTTACGCAAAATTTTTAAAAGAAGTTTGATCTCACGTCGAAACATGGAAGACATCTGTTTTGTTTGTACGAGTGCTTGCACTTCTTATAGTTAATAGCATCCGCATACAAGGAAACTCAACGTTTTCATATATTTAACGATTATGAACTGAGTTAAATTACGAAAAGGACAACAGTTTTTCTACGCGTTACTTTGTGGTTTTTATTTTCTAATTTTCACGCGAACATGGTGGAGCCAGCACACAAAAATAATAACCATTCCACAGTGTGTCTGATTTTATGTTTGTTTTGATTTGGATTACAAGCTGAGCTTGCAACCAAAGCCATCTTCAGTTTTGATTCAAAGTTGATTCTCGAACTTCGGATTTCTTGTCAAGGCAAAATTAGCCGACCTGCAATCGTGTAAATAGGGTGTATAGTTCTCAATAAGGGACGCTTTTTGTCCCATTCCAAGGCTAGTGGCTCCCATTTGTCGCTCACAAATATTACGGAAGTGCAGTGGAGGTTCACGTCTCCGGCATGAAGGATTAGGTGCAGCACAGAAAGTTATTTTACAAGTGTGCTGTCACAAAAGTATGCATTATTTCGTTTTATTGCATAAAATATATATAAGATGTGAGAACAGATACCTTTTAGTGCGAAAGCTGTTATGATACTATAATAAAAGCTGCTTTCGGTGGCGTAGTCGTTTGCCCCCGCCACCGCTGGTGCTAGTAATTGCTTCTCAGCAAAATAAAAAAAAAACAACTATCCAGGATTCGTTGGGATTTCACCCCGAGCTCTCGGCGTGACAGTCTAATATTCTACCACAGTGCCACGCCTGGGCTTGAATTTTATAGCGAAAAAAAAACCGTGCAAAAGAGAAAGCACCAGATAAAGAAAAACACGAAACGACAGCGCTGACTTAAAATAAGGTTTATTCATCAACACTGCGAAAGAAATACTTGGTGTACTATAAAACTAGAAGACATTAGAGACATAGAGCCTTTGTTACGAGTCAGCATACTTTTTGCCTTCTAATTACAGGCGTTTCGTCTTTCGTGCTGTTTTATTTTCGCTATGTCGTACCGACATGCCGAAGCATCGCTTTTATTTACTTGAAACTTCTCTGCGAAGGGCCCTGCAGGCTCCATGTCGGGAAATGAGTGAGTGAATGAATGAATGAATGAATGAATAAAACATTTACTGCAGAAAACGGTATGCTGGAATTAGTACAAGAGATCATTGGGCAAGTCCCTCTTCTGGGGCTCCGTTGGAATGGTCTGATATCCGCGACTGCTCCACGAGGCTCTCCTCATTCCTGGCAGCTGAGCTGGACACAGCCTTCTCCCCCCTCCCACGTCAGCAGCGTGATTTGCGTGGTGTTTTAACTATACAGGTCGGGTAAATGTGTGTGAAACTTGCCAGTGTGACTGCCACAGAAGTGGTATAGCGTAGTGGAAGCATAAAATCACAACCAGGTGTCGCGAAGTGCGAATAGCATATTGAGTAGTTCGTTTCAATCTTTGATACAGCTCATTACAAAAAGCTTAGCTCTAATAGGTGATTTCTTTGTGTGTTCAGAAGGATGTATTTTATTAAAATATATTACACTAACCTGTAAAAAATGAAATTCTATTTCTTTATAACCCACGTTACGAATGTTAGCTATCAAGTCATATTGTAAGTTGCATTTGCCACTAGCGTGCCTTTGGCAACTGCTACATTCTGCGCACCAGTAGTTCATGGAAACACATCATTTCTTCGAATCACTACTAGGTAGAATATATAAGCCAATATTCCTACTTATATGTTTTAATCACTCAACGCTTGCACTTAGGACATATAGGTTGATAATGCAGCGTTTAGCACCTTTGTTATATAATATTTGTCGTTTCACAAGATTTTCTGTGATCTCACAACGGTGATTTAGTGACTAATGTACTCGGCCGCTGGCTTGCAGGATCGAAACCCTGCAGCAGCGGCTGCATTTTCGATAGAGGGGAAAATACTGTTGGCCCGTATGCTCAGATCTGGGTGCACGTTAAAAAACCCAAGGTGGTCAATATTTCTGGAGCCCTCCACTATGGCGTGTCTTATAATCATATGGTGGTTTTGGGACGTTAAACCGCAAACATCAATCAAACAATTCATCAAAGTTGTTTCTGAAAAGCGGGAATTACATCATGTAACAGTTTTATTACTTACTATTCTCTTGATGTTGGAAGGTAGTCCCACTGCACTTGTAGTATTCAAACAGGCTATTGCGGTTTCAGTCACTGTGAAAGAATAAAAATCACTCTATGGTGTTAAATTCCTGTGTATAGCACTAAAGCAGGCAAAATTGCTTGTCAGGAGCATTTGGTGTGGAAGTGGTTTCCGTGTAGCAAAGAGCTACAAAGATTGTTTGAGTGACCTTTCAAAATACAAATGGGGCCCACAGCCACCAAAGTCTTGCATTCAAAATGCAAATGTAATTTTATATACGAACAACAGAACATAGGAGACATTCCTATGAAAAGCGTCAGGAAAGTGGGACCAAGATGAAAAGGCAGGTAACACAAGGGGCAAATAACTAATGTGTCCATGTTGATTGCAACAGATATTATATAAACAAAAATATAAATGAAAAAAGGAAAAAAAGAAAAAAAGATGACACACGGCATGCGTATACGCTAATTACACGTGTTCAGTTCTTATCACACTTGCTAAAAATACTTGCACTTAATGACGTGCCACTTTTCTTGCTTTCTTCGTCTATATGTAGCGTAATCAACTTTTGATGCAAAAATTTGCACACAAATCATGAAGTGGTTTTGGGACGTTAAACCCCACATATCAATCAATCAATCAGGTCTTTTTCAACACTTGTGATGAGTGCTTCAAACCATTTTCTGTGCTTTCGCGCTAGATTTACATCGTACAATGTGGAACACCGTTAAACTCACGAGCATACGACATCATGGTATACGATTTGCTCCAATTGTCTGCACGCCGTGATCGCATCGTTTTCAATTCTGCAGTGTACCAAAGCCTCCTTTTTTCCGGATTATCTTGTGATGCTGATTTTTTCGGACTGCCACGCGAAGCTCCTTTTCTCGGCGCTACCGCGTGAAGATCCTTCTTACGTACAAACGCGCGAAGCTTCTTTTTACGGTCTAACGGGCGACGCTTCTTCTTACGGACCAAAATGCGAAGCTCTTTCTTACGGTAAAAGCAAAACAACTCCTTCTTACGGACTATTGCGCCAGGCTTCTTCTTAAGGACTATCGCGCAAATTTTTTCCTACGAACTGCATGCAATACTTTTTTTTTACGAATTATAACGCAAAATCTTTTACGGTGAATTTTGTGGAGCTTTATTTACAGACTATTGCACAAAGCTCCTTCTTACAAACTGAAACGCAAAGCTCGTTTTTGCGAACTACCGAGTGAAGTTTCTTCTTACAGACCATCGCGCGAAGCTTCTTCTTACGGACAGAAGCACAAAGCTCCTTTTTATGGACTATTTAGCGAAGCTCTTTGTTACGGACTATCGCGCAATGCTCTTACAGACTACCACGCAAAACTCTTTCTTACTAACTATCGTGCGAAACTTTTCTACAGACTATTGTGCGAAGATTTTTCTTACGGACTATCCCGCGGAGCTTTTTCTTACAGACTAAAGCGCGCAGCTCCTTCTTACGGACTGAAGCGTGATTCTCCTTTTTACAAACTCTCGAGCGAGGTTTCTTCTTACGGACTATCGTGCGAAGCTCGTTCTTACGTACTGAAGCGCGCTGCTACTTCATACGGACTATCGTGCGAAGCTCCTTCTTACGGACTGTAACTCCAACTGTTTACGGACTGAAGCGCGAAGCTCGTTCTTACTGACAAACGTCGACGCTCCTTCTTACAAACTAACGCTCGAAGCTGCTTTTTACGAACTACCGCGCGAAGCTCCTTTTCTTTTCCGGCCTGGCGCGCCAAGCTCCTTTGTTTCAGTCTGGTGCGTCAAGCTCGTTTAATCAGCGCCACGATTCCTTAGAACAGCACGAATGTCGGTTTTTTGTGAGCTGCACATGAGGCACTAGCGAATTGTGGCAGGGCCTCTTTAATATACTGCTTCAGCTTTGTTACATTCATGGTGTAAAGACAAAGTGAATGCGCAGCCCGCGTGTCTCGGTCCATGTGATGCGCGAGTAGCCACGGGACTTCAGGCTGAGTCGGGCGGATGGCATACGCCGCTCACTTTTCACATTTAGTGAATCGAGCCACAAAGGTGAAGTTATCCTACAGCTCACGCACGTGGAGCCTCGAGGTGCATTGGTTGGCTTTTTGTGGTTCAGAACTTTTTTGTACGTTCTTTTCACAACTTGACTCTTCCAATGAGGCGTGTAAGTTTTAAAAATGCCTTTTACAACGCTTCCAACCAGGCTTGCAGTGCTGGTCACGGCATGGAATGTTGGCTTGTGGCATTTACCTAAACGTTCATTGTGAAAAAGTGTCGAGTAAGCAGGGGGCCCTTTTGTCCTACGATAATCGTCCTCTGTCTTGCATTATTTCCCCTTCATTATCGTAACGCGCCCGGCAGTTTCAGGTAACGAACAACGTGTGTGTTATCGGCGTGACTAATCACTATCGAAGGAAAGTGGCCAGCGCAGGTAAGCCGGGTGATGGTTATTGTGGTGGGACAAAAAGACACCCTTTAAACTCGCTCATGTTTTTATAGTGTTCGGGAACCTCGGGGGCGCTACCAATACCACCAATTGGAGGGCGCTTGAGCTTCTCCTTTAAGAGCTGGTCACGAAAGCACATTCGAGCCTGGTGAGCATCACCCGCTGAACTGCCAGCCTGCTTCGGTTCTCGGTGCGTGCCTAAACCATGCCGTAAAAAGACAAATGACTGTGCGTGCAATTTTTGCTGTTTCAAAGTGCAATTGAATGTCTATTTCAAGCACAGTCGTTAAGGACCCACTATGCCATAACTGTTCGTTTTGCGAGTTAGCGAAGGGTCCGGTGACATGCCTACGGAGCTGTTGACTTTGTTGGTGATTCTTAACTTATCACTTAGTATGTATGAGTACCTTGTAGAGGGTGGGCCTTCAAAACACCTGTAACCGTCTCAATTCACCTTTCTGGACACCTGGCGCAATTCTACACTTTCACCACGCAATATATGATGCGCTAAGGAAACTCCCTCAAGTACGTGGCATTTATGTTAACCTTTTTTTTTTTCCAAAGCAGTTTCAACAAGTATGATGGCTTCGTGGTAAACACTTTGCTTAACACACAGGTGGCCTGGGTTATATCCTTACTCGGACATAGAAATTTTGATTCTTTAGGTTATTAGGATCATCCTTAAGTTTTTCCTTATTTACAAGTTGATGACTTTTCGCTCACAACCAGCGATGCGCACACCAATGCCAACACCGGAATTTTCGCGGAACAAGCTCTTCAATGCTATCACATTAGTAAGTTCAGACGTGGCCACTTGATTTCTTAATCTAGGGATCATAGGTGCCTTGCAATGAGAGTTTTGTCGGTGCCTTTTTATCCACCACGTTTCATTCCGTGCTCTTCTACAGATACTTAGGCATATCCAGCAAAATATTGACTCACATTTGCCACACTTTCGCTTGGCGTATGACGTACTGTGTGCCAGGACTTCCGGAAGCAAGAGAATGGCTCCCAGGCAAGTTAGACTTAGCTTCATAACTGCGTCCACAATAAACAGATGGCATTAGCTCTCAGTGTATCCTTCCTCAGACGAACAGATTGTGTCACAGTCAGCACCAACAACAGGAACAGCATAGGCCCAATTTTTAATCACTAACCTCATGCGCAGTGTTTCAGTCCACTTGCGTCTGATATTACAAAAACATGCTTCACTCGTGTCGAATGGTGCCAATATTGTACTGTTCCCTACGCAGCGATTCAGAATATTTCTCGAGTATGCCAGGATAAGTGACTAACAAATTATAGCAACTCTAGCAAAAAATGTTCAGTCCAAGTGTTGTTTACTTGATCTGAAACGTTCAAATATTTTGCCTATGCCTATTCGAAATTGGCGGTAATTAATGTTTATTGCTTAATTGACCTTCGCATTAGTAAGTTTAAAATATCCAGTGGAAATGTTGCAACTTTTTTTAGAAACGTCTCATTAGTTTCTCTATGCTAACATACCAGTCCAGTATATTTTTTCACCTTTTTATCCTGGAGCACAAAATAAGAAAAAAATTGTTTGCCACAAGTTGTCGTAAAGACCCTGCATTAGATAACTGAACTTTAAGATTTCCATTAACACCTGGTTCGATCATAAATGTCAAATATCTGTTTCAACCAGAAATGTTAAAGAAGCCTAGCAACCTCTCGTGAATCGAACAGCCCTGTTTGCTCCACATAACTCGACAATAAAAATCGAAATGTTAGATGGCAAAGGCTTTGCGCTGCAGAAATGGGAAACAGGTTCTGCAGTTTGGAAACTCTATTTTTAGCTGTAGACGTTTTTAAAAACGGAAAAATGTAGTATACCACACCTTCTCGAAAGCAGCTTTTGGAACCAGATGCAGCATACTAAAGAGCAAGTGAGGGGTTAATTGAAACAATCGGAACTTAAACGCTGATGTGGCTGTGAGCTTGGCGAGTGTATGTAAACTATACTTTTTGTGGGACGCCTGGAAGTATAAAAAAATATTGCAAGACTCATAACGTGTTTCTTCAATTGAAGACAAAGGATGCACAAAATAATAAATATTCTCTCATTTTTTAACGTTGAAAAGGCTCTTTGAACACCCAATGTTTAATTCGTGCTACACGAAATAAACAAAAATAAAGAAGATTCCGAAAATTTTCGTCAAAAGAAATACAGCTCACAGCAGGTGTTACTTCAGACTGGGGGAAATTTATGACATCTCTTTTGTTCAAAATAAGTTGTTTTATGAAGCGAGATACAAAGAAAACACCACGAAATGTTTTTTGCACAGTACTGATACTTCCAAGATAACAACCACTTGTTCAAATGCAATATATTGATTACGTACACCCGGCACAGTCACCTGGAAGTTATGGTGCATGGCCATTGACCCGAATACTGGCCTGAGCATGCTTAGGAGCGAGCAGCAATAACTGCACTCTTTAATTACACGTGTAAATAAACGTGTCACTGTGTAAGTTTCATTCAACAAAGTCTTGTTATGTAAAATTAAATTTGGATAAACCTCCATGGTACAGTAGTTACAGTCTAGAAACGAAATCTTAGCCATGGCGATCACATCTCGATGGTGGCCCGTCTACCATGCGATGTTAGAGCGTGTTAAGAACACATAATGTTCAATCTTTCGGAGCCCTCAACTATAGCATGCTACCTAATTGTATTGTATTTTGAAACGTAAAACAACCTACATTAGCAGAACACTACTCTTATTACTGTTACTTATTCATATATTTAGCTTTTCACTTTTTTATTCAATTGGAGGTGGATCTGCAGTTTCGATATTTGCCACAGTGAATGTAAAAAAGTTTGCAACTTTGGTCGAATGATTATATTGATTCCAGTGGGTGTGAAACGAAATCGAGCACTGTAGAATGTTAGAGGGGGTGAGAAAATGAAGCAATTTCCAGGCGAGAAATGAAATCGCCTCCCGCAAGAGACTCGCAGCTAAGCTTTATTCAGAAGTGTATCAAATACATACACAGCCGACAGGCACACGCAGGCGCAACGCACATCGCATTATACAACGCCTATCAGGATCCCAGCAATATACATTCGTATCACAGCCTAGTTTCTAAGAACAATTTTTCCCCAGGTGCTCAGATTTGGGGTGCACGGTAAAACTCCGGGTGGTCGAAATTTCCAGGGCCCTCCACCATGGCGTCTCTCATAATCATATGGTGGTTTTAGGACGTTAAACCTCACATGTCAATCTATAACAACTGCGTGTTTTAATTCTGTGTCTATTCGTCTGAGAAGCGCATATACTGATCAATATAATTTCGCAGAATTTCGGCGACTCGATTATTGATGGTCAATCCAAATGCAGAAGACTTTCGAAGTTCGCGATCGCTGGTGTGTCGGCCTCCAGTACTTGACTCCGCTTTCGAACAGGGCCTCCACGATCTGATCCAGTGTGGGCGAACGGAAGAAATCACTGGCCGGCAGCGTCGCGAAACATTCTTGGCATCTAAGTGGGATACATTACAGCATTTTCAAATGTCGAAGCTCCAGGCGTTGTCCGGATGTCAAGCTTCGCAATCTCAGTGTCTGTACGTTTAAGCTTCACTCATCAACTTCACCCAACGGCGGCGTCGTAAAGGCTTCCAGGCTTCAGATGCGGTCGAGAAATTGTAAAGGCAGCTCAGTCTTACATCTGAAAGCCCTTTATGGCGAATTTTACGGCATCAAAAAGCAGAGAAAAGAGACGAAATTTTGTCCCACCTTGAAGTTGTTCGTATATTCATTTCGTAACCGAAACCTGGTTACGAAATGAAATAAGTGATGACTTAATTTTTCCTCCGAGTTACAAGTGTCTTTCGTAAGGACCGGACGAATAAGGGCGGAGGTGTTGCTATCCTTGTCAAGCCTTCAATACAAGCGATTGTTTTAGCGGATGTCACTGACCTCGAGTGCTTGTGTATCAAAATAACTTTTTGGAATCAATGCTTTGTGCTATACGCGTGTTACAGACCACCAGACGCTGCTCCTGAATATTTGCTGAAATTGCAAGAACATATGACCCAATTTCGCAGTAAAAGAATTTTTGTTATCGGGGATTTCAACTTACCGAATGTTGATTGGGAACTCCTTCAGGCAAGCCGCAAATCGAACAGAATGCTAACATAGTCTTTGACATCATGCTTACTCACGACCTAGTTCAAGTGGTTAGGCAGCCTACTCGAGAACAAGGTTCGTCTAGTGCAATACTGGACTTAGCGTTCCTAAGCCGCGATTTTTATGAATAACAGTTCTAATTGAAAGTGGTCTGTCTGACCATCACTTGTAAGTGTCACCATTCCTTTATTAAGCTCAGTCGGTCACAAACGCACAGCCACTCGAAGCTTCAAGGATTATGACAGATCCGCTGACGCGTCTATTATGCAGTACATGAGAAGTTGTTATGATGACTTATTGAAATGAGGGTGATGTTGACGCCCTATGGAACCATTTTACTAGAATGTGCCATCACTGTATAAGCTCATTCGTACCAACCAAATCTAAAAAGATTGCTAAAAGCACCCCCTGGATTACGCGTAAAATCATTCATCTAAACGCAAATTAAAACGGCTGAAAAAGAGTAATCCCCAGTCAGCTGTTTATTCATGAACTTAAAATAAATTTGGCACGTGCTTTGCACGAGTCAAAGGATGTTTTTACTTTAAAACAACACTGCCAAACTTTTTAAAAAATGATCCTACGAAGTTTTGGAACTTCCTGAGCGATAGTAAGAAGCAGGTATCACATATATTAGTCGATGGAATACAGTTACAGATCTGAAGCTCATTGCAGAGCATTTTAACATTTTTTTTCATAGCGTGTTTGCTAAGGCGAGTCTTAATACGCCTCAGAAAAGAGTGTTTCAGCCTAATGAAGTGGACTTTATCTCATATTCTGGTGTTTTTGCAATGATCTTGAAGTTGAACACTAAATCATCTTGTGGTCCAGACAATATCCCTAATGTTTTTCTTCGCCGTTATGCAGAAAGTATTGCTCATTTTGTCACTGTGCTTTTTCGATGTTCGCTGTCGAGTGCAAAACTACCCAGTGACTGGAAGAGGGCTCGTGTTGTTCCTGTGTTTAAGAAAGGCAACCATTTACTCGTAGAGAACTACCGTCCCATCTCGTTAACATCACCAATATGTAAAATGCTTGAACATGTAATATCCAAACGCGTTGTGGAATTCCTCGAACAAAACTCTATATTAACTAATTTTCAGCATGGCTTTAGAAAAGGTTATTCAACCGTAACTCAGTTAGTCTCAGTGGTTCATTCATTTGCAGAAACTCTGGATAAAAATGGTCAAATGGACGTCATATTCCTTGATTTTAGTAAGGCATTTGATAAAGTTATTCATCACAAACTGCTTGCAAAACTCAGGGACATCAATCTACCCGACATATTCATTGCCTGGATCCAACACTATTTAACAGAACGTTCACAGTTTGTTTCAGTAGATGGGATCAATTCGAGCTCTCTTCCTGTAACATCAGGCGTGCCACAGGGAGTGTTCTGGGGCCGCTATTATTTTTAATTTATGTAAATGACATTGTAAACACAGTACTACCAGGAACTCAAATCAGACTGTTCGCGGATGATTGTGTGCTATTTCGTCAAATTACCTGTTCTAATGATCAACAGAACTTGAACTAAGTCTTAATAACATACTAAACTGGTGTAATGACAATGGTATGGCACTCAACGCACAAAAAACTGTTTATCTTTGTGTAACCCGTTCAAAAACACCTCTTCAATTTACTTATAATCTCGGCTCATCATCACTACAACAGGTTAACAACTACAAATATCTAGGCGTAACAATAACTAATGACCTCTCTTGGAACTTACACATAGACAACGTATGTTCTGCTGCCTTCCGTAAACTGTGCTTCCTAAAACATAAGCTTAGAAATTCTCCTTCTAACATAAAACTACTTAGTTACTTTACGTACATAAGACCAAAACTAGAATACTCTTGCGTTGTATGGGACCCCTTTACTAAATCTAACATTAAAAAACTGGAAGCAGTGCAAAGAAAAGCTGTTAGGTTTGCTTATTCAAAGTTTAAATTACGGACTCGCCGACTGAACTTATGACTGCTAACAACATTGAAACACTTGAATTACGGCGAAAAAGGAACCGCCTTAACCTTCTGTATCTTCTTGTCAATCATAAGTTAGCCCTTGACCCGCGTGCATATGTATCTCCTCTGTCCACTAGGCATACACGTCATCATCACACCCATTCTTTAACCCCGTATTTTGCTAAAACCAACGCGTTTCAGTTTTCCTTTTTTCCGCGTACTGTATCAGAGTGGAACTGTCTAACTGATCTTAGCCAATTTTCTGTTGCTTAGAGCTAAAATATGCACTGTTAACTTGTGTTATGTATCCATTAAATGTAATATTTTGCCATGTTATCTTTATGCGCTCTGTTAGTAGGTGTTTCGATTCCATTTCTCGTGATATATTCTTGTTATCACATGTTTTTTGTTTATATCCTGCTTCTTGTACCTGTCCTGCTTGGACCATTTCTTGGTCGCCAGTATTGAATAAATAAAATAAATAAAATAATAAATAAAGTTCCCTCTGTCGACCTCCTCTTCTTCATT